>CM075983.1:13442555-13759177 GCA_038087875.1 Malacoraja senta | reverse complement strand
TTCCCTTATTGGCATAATTTCACTTTTATTCCAATTTATTCTGTATCCTGAGAGTGAACCAAATTGGGTTATTAGCTCTAATAAGTTTGGAATACTAATTTCTGGTTTTGTAATGTAAATTAGTACATCATCTGCGTATAGAGAAATTTTATTCACTGTGTCCTTTGTGATATACCCATATATTTCCGGATGACCCCTAAGCCTTTTTGACCACCCTATCCCCTGTGATGCCACTTTCAACAAACTATGTACCTGTACTCATAGCTCCCTCTGCTCTATAATACTCCCCAGAGCCCTACCGTTCACTGTGTAATTCTACCCACTGTGTACGTGCTCCCAAAATACGGCACCTCACATTTCTCTGTACTAAATTCCATCAACCATTCCTCAGCCCACCTGCCCAACTGTTCAAGATCCTGCTACTGTGTACCTGGTAGATCTGCTCATATAATTTCTCTTGGTGAATTATTTTATGAATGCATCCTGAGTTGCTTAGTTCAAAGGCATCAGCATGGAGTGTTTAATTTTCATATGTGCTGGCAACAGTACAATGAAATTCTTGTAGGTACACAAAAAAGTTGGAGAAACTCAGCGGGTGCAGCAGCATCTATGGAGCGAAGGAAATAGGCAACGTTTCGGGCCGAAACCCTTCTTCAGATTGATAGGGGGTGGGGAGGAGAAAGGAAAAAAGGAAAAAAGGCAGAGGAGGAGCCCGAGGGCTGGGGGATGGGAGGAGACAACCAGAGGGCTGATGAAGGGGAGGGGACAGCAAGGGCTAGCAGAGTTGGGAGAATACAATGTTCATGCCCCCAGGAAGTAGACTGCCCAAGCGGAATATGAGGTGCATTTCCTCCAATTTCCGGTGTTGCTCGCTCTGGCCATGGAGGAGACCCAGGACAGAGAGGTCAGATACGGAATGGGAGGGGGAGTTGAAGTGCTGAGCCACCGGGAGGTCAGGTAGGTTATTGCGGACAGACCGGAGGTGTTCGGCGAAACGATCGCCAAGCCTCCGCTTGGTCTCACCGATGTAGATCAGCTGACATCTAGAGCAGCGGATGCAATAGATGAGGTTGGAGGAGATGCAGGTGAACCTCTGTCGCACCTGGAACGACTGCTTGGGTCCTTGAATGGAATCGAGGGGGGAGGTGAAGGGACAAGTGTTGCATCTCTTGCAGTTGCAAGGGAAAGTACCCGGGGAGGGGGTGGTAGGGAAGGGAAGAATTGACAAGGGAGTTACGGAGGGAGCGGTCTTTGCGGAAGGCAGACTTGGGGGGAGATGGGAAGATGCGGCGAGTGGTGGGGTCACGTTGGAGGTGGCGAAACTGACGGAGGATCATTTGTTGTATGTGACGGCTGGTGGGATGAAAGGTGAGGACTAGGGGGACTGCCCTTGTTGTGAGTGGGGGGATGGGAAGAGAGAGCAGTGTTGCGGGGTATGGCAGAGACCCTGGTGCGAGCCTCATCTATGGTGGAGGAGGGGAACCCCCGTTCCCTGAAGAATGAGGACATTTCGGATGCCCTGGTGTGGAATGCCTCATCCTGGGAGCAGATGCAGCGTAGACGGAGGAATTGAGAGTGGGGGATGGAGTCCTTACAGGAAGCAGGGTGGGAAGAAGTGTAGTCCAGATAGCCATGGGAGTCGGTAGGTTTTGTAGTGAATGTCGGTATGAAGTCTATCACCTGCGATGGAGATAGTGAGGTCAATGAATGGTAGGGAAGTGTCGGAAATGGTCCAGGTGTATTTGAGTGCCGGATGGAAGTTAGTGGTGAAGCGGATGAAGTCAGTCAGTTGTGTGTGGGTGCAGGAGGTGGCACCAAAACAGTCATCGATGTAGCGGAGGTAGAGGTCGGGGATGGGGCCCTGGTACGTATTGAACAAGGATTGTTCTACGTACCCGACAAAGAGGCAGGCGTAGCTGGGGCCCATGCGTGTGCCCATAGCTACGCCTTGTGTTTGGAGGAAATGGAAGGAGTCAAATGAGAAGTTATTGAGGGTAAGGACCAGCTCCGCTAGGCGGAGGAGGGTGTCAGTGGCCGGGTATAGGTTGCTTCTTCGGTCGAGGATAAAACGGAGGGCTTCGAGACCATCCTGGTGGGGGATGGAGGTGTACAATGACTGGACGTCCATGGTGAAGATGAGGGGGTGAGGGCCTAGAGAGTGGAATGCGCGCAGACGACAGAGTGTCTGAGGTGTCTTGAACATAGGTAGGGAGGGATTTAACCAAGGGGGATAGGATGGAGTCGAGGTAGGCGGAGATGAGTTCGGTGGGGCACGAACAGGCAGAGACAATGGGTCTACCGGTACAGTCAGGTTTGTGGATTTTGGGGAGAAGGTAAAATCGGGCCATGCGGGGCTGGGGAACGATGAGGTTGGAGGCCCTCACCCTCTCTAGGCCCTCACCCCCTCATCTTCACCATGGACGTCCAGTCATTGTACACCTCCATCCCCCACCAGGATGGTCTCGAAGCCCTCCGGTTTTTCCTCGACCGAAGAAGCAACCTATACCCGGCCACTGACACCCTCCTCCGCCTAGTGGAGCTGGTCCTTACCCTCAATAACTTCTCATTTGACTCCTCCCATTTCCGACAAACACAAGGCGTAGCTATGGGCACACGCATGGGCCCCAGCTACGCCTGCCTCTTTGTCGGGTACGTAGAACAATCCTTGTTCAATACGTACCAGGGCTCCATCCCCGACCTCTACATCGATGACTGTTTTGGTGCCACCTCCTGCACCCACACACAACTGACTGACTTCATCCGCTTCACCACCAACTTCCATCCAGCACTCAAATACACCTGGACCATTTCCGACACTTCCCTACCATTCCTTGACCTCACTATCTCCATCGCAGGTGATAGACTTCATACCGACATCCACTACAAACCTACCGACTCCCATGGCTATCTGGACTACACTTCTTCCCACCCTGCTTCCTGTAAGGACTCCATCCCCCACTCTCAATTCCTCCGTCTACGCCGCATCTGTTCCCAGGAAGAGTCATTCCACACCAGGGCATCCGAAATGTCCTCATTCTTCAGGGAACGGGGGTTCCCCTCCTCCACCATAGATGAGGCTCGCACCAGGGTCTCTGCCATACCCCGCAACACTGCTCTCTCTCCCCATCCCCCCACTCACAACAAGGTCAGAGTCCCCCTAGTCCTCACCTTTCATCCCACCAGCCGTCACATACAACAAGTGATCCTCCATCGGTTTCGCCACCTCCAACGTGACCCCACCACTTGCCACATCTTCCCATCTCCCCCCATGTCTGCCTTGCGCAAAGACCGCTCCCTCAGTAACTACCTTGTCAATTCTTCCCTTCCCTCCCATACCACCCCCTCCCGGGTACTTTCCTTTGCAACCGCAAGAGATGCAACACTTGTCCCTTCACCTCCCCCCTCGATTCCATTCAAGGACCCAAGCAGTCGTTCCAGGTCGACCCAAGCAGAGGTTCACCTGCATCTCCTCCAACCTTATCTATTGCATCCGCTGCTCTAGATGTCAGCTGATCTACATCGGTGAGACCAAGCGGAGGCTTGGCGATCGTTTCGCCGAACACCTCCGGTCGGCCCGCAATAACCTACCTGACCTCTCGGTGGCTCAGCACTTCAACTCCCCCTCCCATTCTGTATCTGACCTCTCTATCCTGGGTCTCCTCCATGGCCACAGCGAGCAACACCGGAAATTGGAGGAAATGCACCTCATATTCCGCTTGGGCAGTCTACTTCCTGGGGCCATGAACATTGAATTCTCCCAACTCTGCTAGCCCTTGCTGTCCCCTCCCCTTCATCATCCCTCTGGTTGTATCCTCCCATCCCCCAGCCCTCGGGCTCCTCCTCTGCCTTTTTTTCCTTTTTTCCCTTCTTCTCCCCACCCCCTATCAGTCTGAAGAAGGGTTTCAGCCCGAAACATTGCCTATTTCCTTCGCTCCATAGATGCTGCTGCACCCGCTGAGTTTCTCCAGCTTTTTTGTGTACCTTCGATTTTCCAGCATCTGCAGTTCCTTCTTTAACAATGAAATTCTTGTTGCAGCTTTGCAAAACATACAAATAGGTAATCAATGTTAGTAAGTAATACTAGGTAACCAGACTATATTAGTGCAAAACCAAAGTCTAGAGAAGATCATAGTTGCTGAGGTGGTGGTTACTGTTGTGCAGAGTTGAAGAGCGTAATGGTTGCTGGCAAGAAGCTGTTGTTGACTCTGGAATTTCACGATTTTGAGGCTCCTGTATCTTCTTCCTAATGATAGTAGTGAGATGAGAACAGGGACATCAAGTCAAGTGAGTTTATTGTCATGTGTCCCTGATAGGACAATGACATTCTTGCTTTGCTTCAGCACAACAGAACATAGTATGCATTTACCACAAGGCATTCTATAAATATATACACACATGAATCAATATACTGATCAAGTGCAAATAACAGTTAATTGGCTAATAAAGTTCAGTGTTTTGTCCGAGCCAGGTTTAATAGCCTGATGGCTGTGGGGAAGTAGCTATTCCTGAACCTGGTCGTTGCAGTCTTCAGGCTCCTGTACCTTCTACCTGAAGGTAGTAGGGAGATGAGTGTGTGGCCAGGATGGTGTGGGTCTTTGATGATACTGCCAGCCTTTTTGAGGCAGCGACTGTGATAGATCCCCTCGATGGAAGGGAGGTCAGAGCCGATGATGGATTGGGCAGTGTTTACTACTTTTTGTAGTCTTTTCCTCTCCAGGGCGCTCAAGTTGCCGAACCAAGCCACGATGCAACCGGTCAGCATGCTCTCTACTGTGCACCTGTAGAAGTTAGAGAGAGTCCTCCTTGACAAACCGACTCTCCGTAATCTTCTCAGGAAGTAGAGGCGCTGATGTGCTTTCTTAATAATGGCATCAGTGTTCTCGGACCAGGAAAGATCTTCAGAGATGTGCACGTCCAGGAATTTGAAGCTCTTGACCCTTTCAACCATCGACCCGTTGATATAAACGGGACTGTGGGTCCCCATTCCACTCCTACCAAAGTCCACAATCAGTTCCTTGGTTTTGCTGGTGTTAAGGGCCAGGTTATTGTGCTGGCACCATATGGACAGTTGCTCGATCTCTCTTCTATACTCTGACTCATCCCCATCAGTGATACGTCCCACAACAGTGGTGTCGTCAGCAAACTTGATGATGGAGTTCGCACTATGTCCGGCTACGCAGTCATGAGTATAGAGTGAGTACAGCAGGGGGCTGAGCACGCAGCCTTAAGGTGCTCCCGTGCTGATTGTTATCGAGTCTGACACATTTCCACCAATACGAACAGTCTGTGGTCTGTGAGTGAGGAAGTCGAGGATCCAATTGCAGAGGGATGCGCAGAGACCCAGTTCTGCGAGTTTGGTAACCAGCTTGGAGGGAATGATTGTATTAAATGCCGAGCTGTAATCGATGAATAACAGCCTGACATATGAGTTTTTGTTGTCCAAGTGGTCCAGAGCGGAGTGGAGGGCCAACGGGATCGCAGCCACCGTTGTGGCGGTAAGCGAACTGCAGTGGGTCCAGGTTTTTGACGAGGTAGGAGTTGATCTGCATCATGATCAACCTCTCAAAGCACTTCATCACCACAGGCGTTAGTGCCACTGGTCGATTGTCATTGAGGCACGTCACCTTACTCTTCTTGGGCACTGGTATAATTGATGCCCTTTTGAAGCAGACCTCAGACCTCAGAAGTGAGAGGTTGAAAATGTCCGTAAAAACTCCAGCCAGTTGGTCCGCACAGGTTTTTAGAACACGACCAGGTATACCATCAGGTCCAGGCGCTTTTCGAGGGTTCACCCCTCTGAAGGATTTCCTGACGTCGACCTCTGTGACTGAGACTGAAATACCATCACAGCGAATGGGGGCTCGGGAAGGCACATCGGTGTTCTCCTTATCAAAGCGTGCGTAAAACGCATTGAGCTTATCAGGGAGTGATGTTTCGCCGACATTCGAGCTGCCTCCTGATTTCGGCTTGTAAGAGGTGATTGCATTCAGGCCCCGCCACAGCCGCCGAACATCTGTCTCTTCCTCCAGTTTGGAGCAGAAGTCTCTTTTGGCCTTTTTGATGGCCTTTTTGATGGCCTTACCAAGGTCGTATCTGGACTTGTAGGCCACTGTATCATCAGACATAAATGCCTGGTGTCTGGACTTCAGAAGAGTGCGGATCTCAAAGTTCATCCAAGGTTTCTGATTGGGAAACGCTCGGAAGGTTTTGGTGGGGATGCAGTCCTCCACACACTTCTTAATGAAGTCTGTAACGACTGTGGCGTATTCGTTCAGGTCCGTTGCCGAGTCCTTGAACATTGCCCAGTCTACAGACTCCAAACAGTCCTGGAGTTGTTCCTCCGCCCCCCCCCCCCCCCCCCGACCAGCTCTGTACTGTCCTCACCTCTGGGGGTTCGCTCTTTAATTGCTGCCTGTAGGCAGGAAGAAGCAGCACCACGGTATGGTCGGATTTACCGAAGTGAGGGCGAGGGATAGAACGATAGGCATTCTTGATGGTGGTGTAGCAGTGGTCGAGGGTGTTTGGTCCTCTGGTGCAGCAGGAGACATGTTGGTGGAAGTTAGGGAGTGATTTCTTTAGGTTTGCCTTATTGAAGTCCCCGGCTATGGTGGTGAACGCCTCGGGGTAAGACGTCTGGTGTTTGTTGACCACGGCATGCAGCTCCTCCAGTGCCAGACGGACGTCTGCCTGGGGTGGGATGTGGACCGCGGTCATGATGATGGAGGTGAATTCCCTTGGGAGGTAGAAGGGACGGCACTTCACCGCCAGATGTTCGAGGTGTGGAGAGCAGGAGTTGAACAGGACTGCCACGTCTGAGCACCACGCAGAGTTGACCATGAGGCAGACGCCCCCTCCTCTCCCTTTCCCAGATGCCAGTGTACGGTCCATACGGTGGATGGAGAAACCTTCAGGCTGGACCGCTGAGTCTGGGGAGTCTTTGATGATATTAGCTGCCTTTTTGAGGCAGTGCCTCCTATACATCACTTTGTCAGTGGGGAGGTCAGTACCTGTGACAGACCGAGCAATGTCTTCCTCGTTCTGCAGCCTCCCTGATTGCTCGGCGTTAGAACCAGGCCAGGATGAAACCAATCAATATGCTCTCTGCTGTGTAGCTGTAGAGGTTCGATAGATGTTCGGCAACAAACAGAATCTCCTCAATCTTCTGGGGAACTAGAAGCATTGATGAGCATTCTTTATGATTGCATCAGTGTGCTGGGTTCAGGACAGACTTTCAGAGATACGCATTCCCACTAAGTTGAAGCTGTTGACTCCACGTCTGTCCTGTCGATGAAGTGAGGTTCATATATCCCTGGCTTTCCCCTTCTGAAATCAACAATCAGCATCTCAAAGGTACACAAAAAGGTACAGCAAGAAGCTTACATTCATGTGACACATTTCTCAACCTCAGGACATCATCTGTACGACATGTTGCAGTTTATGAAATGTTTCTTAAAATATAGTCACTTTGTAATGACAGAAAGCCTGCAGCCAATTTGCGTTAATCTCAGTTGGACAAATAGCAGAAAGATAATGACCAGGTAATTTGTTTTAGTGATGGTAGTTATGAGATAAGTTTTGTCTTTAGCTCCAGGGGGAACAACATTATTCTTTTTTTATTAAAGCTGTGCATTCTTCTATATCCATCTGAGAGAGCAGAATGAGCTTTACTTTAACACCTCATTCAAAAGATGGCAAATCTGATTCTACAGGTTAACGCATGTTCTGTGTAAATTGTCAGCTTGAAGTATGTCCTTAGTGCAGTTGGACCTGAGTCTTTCGGGTCTGAAGAAGGGTTTCGGCCCGAAACGTTGCCTATTTCCTTCGCTCCATAGATGCTGCTGCACCCGCTGAGTTTCTCCAGCATTTTTGTGTACCTTCGATTTTCCAGCATCTGCAGTTCCTTCTTAAACAATCAGCATCTCAATCTCTCTCCTGTACTCTGACTCATTGTTACCCGTTATTCGCCCAATAGCGGTGGTATCGTCAGCATATTTAAAGATGTTGGAGCTGCAGAGTCATGGGTGTAGAGAGAAGCACAGTCTTGAGGTGCTCCTGTATCGATGGTTATCAAGGAGGAAGTGTTGTCGCCAATTCGACTGACTGTGATTTGCTGATAAGGAAGTCAAGGAGCTAATTGTAAAAGGATAAGAAGAAACCCAGTTCTCTGAGTTTGATATGCTTTGAATGCCACACAGTAGCCAATGAACAAAATAGATTCTTATTGGGTTGCTGCTCTGCATAATGACATGAGGGGCTAAATAGTTAGAAAAGCACAACTGTTAAAAATATGGTATAAATACCATAGAAAGCATGGCTTGAATGCAGAGGCAGAATAGAACTCAGCTCTGGCTCAAGTGCAATACTCTCA
The DNA here is from genome assembly GCA_038087875.1 of Malacoraja senta. Taxonomy (NCBI): domain Eukaryota; kingdom Metazoa; phylum Chordata; class Chondrichthyes; order Rajiformes; family Rajidae; genus Malacoraja; species Malacoraja senta. Next base: position 13,750,809 of record CM075983.1, on the reverse strand, counting down.
CCCGAAAGACTCAGGTCCAACTGCACTAAGCACAAAATTCAAGCTGACAATTTACACAGAACATGCGTTAACCTGTAGAATCAGATTTGCCATCTTTTGAATGAGGTGTTAAAGTAAAGCTCATTCTGCTCTCTCAGATGGATATAGAAGAATGCACAGCTTTAATAAAAAAAGAATAATGTTGTTCCCCCTGGAGCTAAAGACAAAACTTATCTCATAACTACCATCACTAAAACAAATTACCTGGTCATTATCTTTCTGCTATTTGTCCAACTGAGATTAACGCAAATTGGCTGCAGGCTTTCTGTCATTACAAAGTGACTATATTTTAAGAAACATTTCATAAACTGCAACATGCCGTACAGATGATGTCCTGAGGTTGAGAAAGATGACACATGAATGTAAGCTTCTTGCTGTAGCCGAATCTGGCCATAAACTGAGATTCCAATCTCAGTCCAATTTGCTTGTGAATGATTCTTAACAGAATCTACAGGAAAATCCCATGAGCAGATTCAGCATGCTTTTTTTTGGTGAGTCCCACTGCGTTACTCCAGCTTTTTGTGTCTGTTTTTTTTAGGATATTTCCTGTATTCGGTTTCACAACAGTTTTCAGGGGAACATGGCTCTTCTCCACAGCTGAGGGAAATGCATGGCAAATATAGATACAGGAAAAGGGAAAGAGTAAAGGGATGGTTTATGACCCCAGAATTAACGGGAAAGGAAGCTCACAAAGGGATAGGAGAGTATGGCCAGGTGTAATAGGGATCGATGTGAAAGGTGAGATGCATAAGGAATTAAAAGTATTGTATATGAATGCGCGAAGTATAAGAAGTAAAGTAGATGAGCTTGAGGCTCAGTTAGAGGTTGGTAGATATGACATTGTGGGGATTACTGAGACGTGGCTGCAGGAGGATCGGGCCTGGGAACTTAATATTCAGGGTTATACATCCTATAGAAAGGACAGGCAGGTGGGCAGAGGAGGGGGGGTAGCTCTGCTGGTGAGGGAGGGAATTCAGTCCCTTGCGAGGGAAGACATAGGGACTGACGAGGTAGAGTCACTGTGGATTGAGTTGAGGAATTGTAAAGGCAAGAAGACACTAATTGGTGTTATTTACAGACCCACAAATAGTAGCCCGGATGTAGGGTGTAAGTTGCAGCAGGAGTTAAAACTGGCATGTAACAAAGGTAATGCCACTGTGGTGATGGGGGATTTCAATATGCAGGTAGATTGGGAAAATCAGGTTGGTTCAGGACCCCAAGAAAGAGAGTTTGTAGAGTGCCTCCGAGATGGATTCTTAGAGCAGCTTGTAATGGAGCTGACCAGAGAAAAGGTAATTCTGGATTTAGTGTTGTCCAATGAACCAGATATGATAAGAGAACTCGAGGTAAAGGAACCGCTTGGAGGTAGTGATCATAATATGATTAGTTTTAAACTGCAATTTGAGAAGGAGAACGTTAAATCGGAAGTGGCAGTGATGCAGTTGAACAAAGGGGACTATGAAGGCATGAGAGGGGACCTGGCCAAAGTCGACTGGAAAGGGATCCTAGCAGGAATGACGGTGGAACAGCAATGGCAGGAATTTCTGGGCATAATCCGGAAGACGCAGGATCATTTCATTCCAAAAAGGAAGGAAGATTCTAAGGGGAGTAGGAGGCAACAGTGGCTGACAAGAGAAGTTAGGGATAGAATAAAACTAAAAGAAAAGATGTATAACACAGCAAAGAGTAGCTGGAAGCCAGAGGATTGGGAAACTTTCATAGGACAACAGAAGGAAACAAAACGGGCAATACGGGCTGAAAAGATGAAGTACGAGGGGAAGCTGGTCAGGAATATAAAGAAGGACAGTAAAAGCTTCTTTAGATATGTTAAGGGAAAAAGAGTAGCAAAGTCAAATGTGGGTCCCTTGAAGGCAGACACGGGTGAAATTATTATGGGCAATAAGGAAATGGCAGAAGAGTTGAATAGGTACTTCGGATCTGTCTTCACTAAGGAAGACATAAACAATCTCCCAGATGTAATGGAGGACAGAGGATCTAAGGGGGTAGAGGAACTGAAAGAAATTTTCATTAGGCGAAAATTAGTATTGGGTAGGCTAATGGGACTGAAGGATGATAAATCCCCTGGGCCTGATGGTCTGCATCCCAGGGTCCTCAGGGAGGTGGCTCTAGAAATAGTGGACGCATTGGTGATCATTTTCCAATGTTCAATAGATTCAGGATCAGTTCCTGTGGATTGGAGGATAGCTAATGTTATCCCACTTTTCAAGAAAGGAGCGAGAGAGAGAAAACGGGGAATTACAGACCAGTTAGCCTGACTTCGGTGGTGGGAAAGATGCTGGAGTCAATTATTAAAGAGGTAATAATGGGGCATTTGGATAGCAGTAAAAGGATTAGTCCAAGTCAACATGGATTTATGAAAGGGAAATTATGCTTGACTAATCTTCTGGAATTTTTTGAGGATGTGACAAGTAAAATGGATGAAGGGGTGCCAGTGGATGTAGTGTATCTAGACTTTACGAAAGCCTTTGATAAGGTCTCGCACGGGAGACTGGTGATTAAAATTAGAGCACATGGTATTGGAGGTAGGGTGTTGACATGGATAGAAAATTGGTTGGCAGACCAGAAGCAAAGAGTAGGAGTGAACGGGTCCTTTTCAGAATGGCAGGCAGTGGCGAGTGGAGTGCCGCAAGGCTCGGTGTTGGGGCCGCAACTGTTTACCATATATATTAATGATTTGGAAGAGGGAATTAGGAGCAACACTAGCAAGTTTGCGGATGACACAAAGCTGGGTGGCAGTGTGAACTGTGAAGAGGATGTTAGGAGGTTGCAGGGTGACCTGGACAGGTTGAGTGAGTGGGCACATGCGTGGCAGATGCAGTATAATATAGATAAATGTGAGGTTATCCACTTTGGCGGCAAAAACAAGGGGGCAGATTATTATCTCAATGGGGTTAGATTAGGTAAGGGGGAGGTACAGCGAGACCTGGGTGTCCTTGTACACCGGTCACTGAAAGTTGGCGTGCAGGTACAGCAGGCAGTGAAGAAAGCTAAAGGAATGTTGGCCTTCATAACAAGAGGATTTCAGTATAGGAGTAAAGAGGTTCTTCTGCAGTTGTATAGGGCTCTGGTGAGACCACATCTGGAGTATTGTGTACAGTTTTGGTCTCCTAATTTGAGGAAGGACATCCTTGTGATTGAGGCCGTGCAGCGTAGGTTCACGAGATTGTTCCCTGGGATGGCGGGACTGTCATATGAGGAAAGATTGAAAAGACTAGGCTTGTATTCACTGGAGTTTAGAAGGATGAGGGGAGATCTTATAGAAACATATACAATTATAAAAGGACTAGACAAGCTAGATGCAGGAAAAATGTTCCCAATGTTGGGCGAGTCCAGAACCAGGGGCCAGTCTTAGAATAAAGGGGAGGTAATTTAAGACTGAGGTGCGAAAAAACTTTTTCACCCAGAGAGTTGTGAATTTATGGAATTCCCTGCCACAGAAGGCAGTGGAGGCCACGTCACTGGGTGGATTTAAGAGAGAGTTAGATAGAGGTCTAGGGGCTAGTGGAGTCAAGGGATATGGGGAGAAGGCAGGCACGGGTTATTGATAGGGGATGATCAGCCATGATCACAATGAATGGCGGTGCTGGCTCGAAGGGCCGAATGGCCTCTTCCTGCACCTATTTTCTATGTTTCTATCTAAGTTTCTACTCTAAAGATACATCCTTTTATTCTGAGGCTGTGCCCTCTGGTCCTAGACTCTCCACATTCACTTTATCTAGTCCTTTCATTAATTGGAAGGTTTCAATGAGAACCTTCAAACGCTCCTCATACTTTAACCCAATCATCCCCGGGATCATTCTCGTAAACCTCCTCTTGATCCTCTTCAATGCCAGCACATCATTCTTCAGATATGGGGCTCCAAAGCTCCTCACAATATTCCAAATGGGGCCTGACCAGCGCCTTATCAATCATCAGCATCTCATCTTTAGTTTTATATTCTACTCCTATCAAAATGAACACCAACATTGCATTTGCCTTCTTTACTACTGACTCAACCTCCAAATTAACTTTTTGGGAATCCTGCACCAACACACCAAGTCCCTTTGCATCTCCAATTTCTGAATCCTCTGCCCATTTAGAAAATATTCTACCTTTATTCCTTCTACCAAAATGCATGGCTCTACTCTTTGCTATGCTGTATTCCATTTGACACTTCTTTTCCCATTCTCCCAACCCATCCAAGTCTTTCTGCAAACTCCCTGCTTCCTGAACACTACCTGCAACCCCCCCCCCCCACCCCGCCGCCGCCCCCCACCCAACCTATCTTTATATCATCTGCCAACTTGGCCAACTTAGCCACAGGCATCCATTACCATTACTATTAACATAAAACGTGAAAATTAGCAGATCCAACACCGACCCCTGTGGAATACCACAAGCCACTGGTAGCCGATCTGAAAAGCCCCACTTTATTCCCACTCTTTGCCTTCTGCCAGTCAGTCAATCTTCTATCCATGCTCGTACCTTGCTTCTAATACCACGGGCTACTATCTTGTTTTGCAGTCTCATGTGCAGCACCTTATCAAAGGCCTTCTGAAAATCCAAGTAAACAACATCCACTGACACTCCTTTGTCTATCCTGCTTGTTACTTCCTCAAAGAATTAGAACAGAGTTATCAGGAAAGATCTCCCCTTAACAAAACCATGCTGACCGGCCTATTTTATCATGTGCTTCCAAGTACCCCGAAACCTAATCCTTAACAATAGACTCTAAAAAAAGAGCAAATGCGATGCTAGCATTCATTTTGAGAGGACTAGAATATAAAAGCAAGGATGTAATCCTGAGGCTTTTATAAATGTGGGAATGTTTTCTCAGATTAGGACATTTTTAAGCATTTTTTAAATTTAATCCCTTAAAAGCAGAACCGTGCAAATGTAATTATCCCACTGAATATTCACCAAGCAAATCAAAAGGATGACTTAAAACATATTGTCATGGTTTATTATTCAGATTAATTGCTCACCTCTGACCATTACCTTACTGCAACGTTAATATCTGATGCAGCGTGAATCATGGAGTATGACAGGTGAGAGGGTCATGTGTTATACTAGACAATAACTGAATCACCACCCAGGCTGTGGTAAAACAGCATGTCCTAGTTTGTGCGTGATTACGAAACTTTTCTTTGGAATGTGAAGTCTAAAAATTTAAGATACACCCACATTAATTAAGGTGGAATAAATCCACACTTTCCTGCTACCTAATCAGAAAATAACCTTCATTTTACAGGCTGACATATTTGATTCCTGTTAAATCCCCTGCTGGGATTTGTTAATGCTGATTAAACGGTAATCCTGAATCTGCTTTTTCGAGCAAATGCATATAAAGTGTGCCTGCAAATTTACCCAGGAAACTGCTCATAATGGAAATGACAATATACAGTTGAAGGTAGACAAAAATGCTGGAGAAACTCAACAGGTGAGGCAGCGTAGATGGAGCGAAGGAATAGGTGACGTTTTGGGTCGAGACCCTTCTTCAGACTGATGTGGGGGTGGGGGGGGGAACGGGAAGAAGAAAGGAAGAGGCTGAGACAGTAGACTGTGGGAGAGCTGGGAAGGAGAGGGGAAGGAGGGAGAAAGCCAATGACTACCAGAAATTGAAGAAGTCAATGTTCATACCGCTGGGGTGTAAACCACCCAAGCGAAATATGAGGTACTGTTTCTGCAATTTGCGGTGGGACTCACTCTGGCCATGGAGGAGGCCCAGGATAGAAAGGTCGGATTTGGAATGGAAGGGGGAGTTGAAGTACTGAGCCACCGGGAGATCAGGTTGGTTAATGCGCTTGGTCTCACCGATGTAGAGCAGTTGACACCTAGAACAGCGGATGTAATAGATGAGGATGGAAGAGGTGCAGGTGAACCTCTGCCTCACCTGGAAAGACTGCTTGGGTCCTTGGATGGAGTCGAGGGAGAGGTAAAGCGACAAGTGCAGCATTTCCTGTGGTTACATATACAGTTGCATGAAGGGTGATGATCCTATGCATTTGCATGTTTTTAACAATCAAGTTTCAATGTAAAAGGGAAAAGATTCAAAATGATTAATCTAGTGGATACACTTTACCTAATTTTCCATAAAATTGTTTACATGAGGGTAAGTAAGCTCTAATGTCATAGTCTCATTGATAAATGCCTTTGCAAATGGAAAACAAAAAATCCAGGATGCTGCTAAATTGATAAAATTTCTGCTTGGAATAAAGGAATACTTGTAAATTCTTTTCAGGTCCCACTATTATTTCAAAATCCTAGCATTCATTATATACCCTTTCAAATAATTTTAAATTCTGTACACACTAACCTTGCATAAATAATAATTAATAATGGGATTGCCTACATTTAGACATTTGAATCGGTTCTGAGTGAGCTGTGACATGCCGGGTCATGTGTACAAAAGCTAGTCGGGGCTTGCCGAGGAATTTAATTTTGAAAGCTTTTGGAACCTGTTAAACGCATAGTTATTAAAAGTGTATACATTCACATGCACTTTAATGTGTTGAATGATTATTTGAGGAAGGGGAGCATGCTCTTGTTCCCTATTCATAACCGTCAACAGGACACATATAACCCCCTTCAAAATGATGGCTGGTGGGAATGGAGGTGAGTATCGTTGCCAGTGACCGGGCTGGGACTCACCTCCTGCATCCTTGGAGGCATGCTAGGGGTTCTGAGGACGGCTGCAGAAGGTGCCCAAGTGAACGGAGTTGGGGCAGTGGTGTGGGAGTTGAATAATGGCATATCTGCGGGTCAATGTGTCCGGATCAACGTGCCCGTGAGTGGGCCGCTGCAGCTGTCGGGATTGATTGGATCAAGTGCAGCTGGCAATCCAACATGTCAGATGAGTGCACAGATGGTACAGCACCCCAAAGCGACAGTGAAGAATACCGACAACATCACCATGCCACGCCAACCCTCCAATACCAACCCAGTGCTGCTGCCAGGACAATGTAAGGTCAAGTTAAGACTCTACATTTTTAAGAACTTTGGATTTGAAGGATACAAATTGGTGCCTAAAATATGGCGACTCTTGTGCACTGTATTAGTGTAATCTACTGTCCTTACACTCTTGTGCTTGGGTATGATTGTGCATAGTAAGATTTTACTGAACCAGATGCAAAATTAAAAAAATCACTGCACCCAAGTACATAATAAAGTACCATTGAACCACTTTTATTTATTTTTTATCAGAAAAATGTTAAAGTGATCCTTAGTCTTAGTATATTTGAAGCAGAAATGTATGGATTTATGAACATCAAGGGCATCACGTATTATGGAAATGAGTGCGAAAATTAGCCATGATCTTACTAATAACACAAAAATTCACAAAACAGTTCTTGTGAACGGTCTAGTTCTTGTAGCTATTGCCAGATAATTTTCAAGTCGCCTGATTGGTTATTAATAAATCAAATTGGGTAACTGAGTACACCTGTTGTGCAATTGATTTCAAGTCAGAAGTTATTGGACTTTGTATTGATCTATGATAAGGCCAATTGTAGTTTAGTCAGATACTACAAAGGTAAATAGACAAATATTTAAAAGGGTTCAGCTAAGGGTTTCAAGATGTGTTTAGACCCCAACAGAATAAGTTATGAAGCAAGGCTCAAGCAATTAAACATTTTCACTGTAGATAGTGAAGATAGATGTAGAGATATTGTACATGCCATCAAATTCAGGAAAGCATGAAGTAGAAATAAAGCCTTATCTTGGACAACATATGTTTAGTTATAGGGCAGCAGTACTGGGAACATTTTCACCCTAGATGGTAAAAGACAATTCCAGGAGCTTTATCAAACAAAAAAAGCACACTAAGCTACAAAGAGATATTAGGGAGGTAACTAATCGACGTAGAATATGTTGTCGATTGTGCCTGAAAGGAGAAAAGAGGGAAGGGGTTAATAGAGGAATTCCAGCATTTCAATCCCTGGCAATTGATCGGCACCAATGGCCCTTTCTCATTGCAGATTTTATTAATATTAGGTGAACAAAACCCAGACAAACAATGCCTTGGGTATTGGAAAAAGAGGGGAAAGAAACCCCCCAAAATTGCACATATCATTTCTGTAATGTTTCTATAATTCAGTAAACTCCATTCAATCCCTCAGGGCCATAAAACATCAAATGATGAGGCAAAAAATACACCTTAATTTCATCTTGGGCAGGTTTGCCAATATAACCATAGCCTTTCAAGACACATTGTAGGCAGAAATAATGATATCAGCCTGGTCATGCCCTCAACATTGAAAAAAATAAACGGCAGGATTGCTCGTTTGGCAGTTTTGAAACGTGATTTGGTTTTTTTTCTCTCCAAAAAAAAAAAGTGAAATGTAAAGGAGCAGAGAATGAGTTTTCTACAATTCTACCTTAACCCCTCGGCTGGGCTGGAATCACCTGACGAGGCGGCGCCGCCATTTTGGCGGCGAGTGGCGGAGAAAGCGGAAGAGCGAGAGCCGGCCCGAGGGGGGCAGGGAGCTCCGAAACCCTCGCCCAACATCGCCCAGGCTTCCCATCAGCTACCCCCCGGACCCGACCGGACCGGACCAGACATGCTGGAATATTCCACCTGCTCTCCCGCTTAAGTCGCGGCCCGTTCCCTCTCCCGGAGGCAGCAACAACGCGCTATTTGCTGAAACAACTACGATCCGCCTCACGGAAACGGGCATTAAATTCCTTGAACACGATAAGTTTCCTCCCCTTCTAAATTATTCAAGTGTCTGTCAGATCGTGATTTTTTTTTTTTGTGTGTGTGGAAGGGGGACAGGGAGGATCCTGAAGATTTTTCTATTTTGTCGGTGGTGGTGGGTGGGAGGGGGGGGAAAAGAACATTTTTTTTTCTTTTGTCACCGTATTTGGTCAAGAGTGTAGCGCCTGTTACCTCAGGAGGGATCCGATCATGTCGGGCCAGTCGATCACGGACCGGATCACCGCGGCCCAGCACAGCGTTACCGGCTCGGCCATCACCAAAGCGGCGTGTAAGGCCACCACACACGAGGTGATGGGCCCCAAGAAGAAGCATCTTGACTGTGAGTACTCGAATGCTGAAGAGGAGGAGGGAGGGAGGGGGAATGCGGGTGGAGAAGACGGGCCTGCCACTTCTCCCCCCCCCCCTTGACCTTTTCACAGTTGTTCATTAGAGTGTGTTTGCCAGTTATTGAAGCAAACGTGAAAGATTTGTGCAAAAAAACACAACAGCTCTTTAATAAATTTAATTTTACTAGTCCTTGGCAGTGTCTTCACCCTCTGGTTATCTCATGAGAAGGATCAGGCTCTGCGATGTGGCAATGTGAGGTGTCTTCCGTATGAGAATACCAGAACTTGGACTGTTTGTGAATGTGTGTGAGAATAAAGCTACACCTGTCAGTTCCATCCATTGTAATCTGGAAACCGATTATCTTGAGAGTTGAACTTAAAAAAAAAAAATCTGGCACTTTATATAAGTACCTGGCATCTTCTTTAATCAGTTAAACTTGAATTCAGCTGTCCAATGATTTCCTGACAGGTAAATATTAAGGAAATCATGTGACATGGAATTGGAATATGTCATTGAGGTATATCAACTATACATAGATACATAGAAAATAGGTGCAGGAGTAGGCCATTCGGCCCTTCGAGCCTGCACCGCCATTCAATATGATCATGGCTGATCATCCAACTCAGTATCCCTTACCTGCCTTCTCTCCATACCCCCTGATCCCTTTAGCCACAAGGGCCACATCTAACTCCCTCTTAAATATAGCCAATGAACTGGCCTCAACTACCATCTGTGGCAGAGAGTATGGTCGTGTTTAAGACAAAGCAAGCACAATGGACCAAATGTCATCTTTCAATTTCAAGTGCTATTTTCCTTTAGCTCCATATAAAACAGAATCTAAGAATTCCACTACATAGCAGACTGTGACATAGTCTAACTCAAATTGAGGTAATGGGGAAATTTTAAATGTAGTTTCAGTACACTCTCAATTGTGGTTTTAACGAACACTGATGTAAAATTCTTGTACTACAATACATCCAAATGTACGTTTAGCAGTGCACGAGTCCTATTTGTGGCTAATACTCTCAATGAGGCCAATGCAGAATTTCCTGATTCTTTAACTACCTGTCTGTATATTTTTGATTTTAATATAAACTTTCTTTATTGTTGCCCTCAGTTCATGAATGCGTGTTTGGGAATTGGGAGAGTCTTTGGACAGTAATTGCACAAAATGACCTAGTTAATGACATGAAAGCAGCTTGTGGAAATGATGTTAGAATTGTTGATAGATATGTTGCCATTAAACTAAAGGAAGTGAAGGAAGTAATGTTTTTATAAAGGAAGTTTCCATTTTATATAATTATAATAATATGTATTTAGATAGGCACATACTGGTCTTGACTGCAAAGAGGATTTTCCCCTGCTGCTGAGTTGGGAACCAAGGATCATAACCTCAAATATTGAGCACTGAAATTACTTTTTTTTAATGGAAAGTGAATTCTGTGGCTCAGTTATTGAGTTTATTCAAAAGAAAGGTCAGAAGGTTTCTGGATATATGGGAATCAATGTTACATGGGAATAATGCAAGAAAATTGAGCTGAGGTAGAAGATCAACTGCTAGGCTGGAAGGGCCTACTCCTGTTCCTAATTGTTATATTCCATGGTATTATGTTATAGGAGCATCTAGGTTAAGTGCAGTACAATGGAGTTTTAAATGAAATGAGCAGCTTTTGTTCAGTAATTTGTAAATATTTTTCATGCAATTAATTGTGGGTCTGGATTCCAGTGCAAAATAGCAAGATTCTGATATAAATCCCAAAATTTTATCCTCAAATTTCCTTGTTACTACTTTGTTTTATACTTCCTCTTCTAGCATAAACAAAACATAGAGTTTTAGTACTATAACACCATCTCATTGAGGTGAAATGCTTGCCATTCCTTCCTGTTCCTACATAATTTGTCTGCTCTCCTCGGTTTCCAGAATTTTCTACTTTTATTTAATTTTTTACAGTATCTGTAGAAATTTATTTTTCGGTGTTCACCAAAATTAATATTTTTTTCTCTTGAAAATATTGCTCATGATTTTTGTTTAAAACACCCTGTGAGCAATAATTGGTCTTTGTAAACTTATCGAGATTGTTGCTGATTGTGTATGAGCGTAGTAGAGAGATAGGGAGAGAACATTAGGAAGGCAGGTAATCAAGCACACCCTGATAGAAAATCAGGAGGTACTCGAGTGCAACAACATCATCTTGTACTTGACTAATGTTGATATTTTTAAGGAAGCTGGCCAAATACTTTTTTTTCGGAAATAACCATGGGAACAGTCAGAAAAGTGTTTGAATCCAGTTGTTGCTAGTCCTTGATGCATGTCTGAGCTTTTTGCTGAAATTGACACTTTGTATCTTAATCTTTGCAGCCAGTCAGCTGATATCTTACTAAAAACTAAAATACTGCTGATTGCAGAGAAAGTAAAACAATAGCAGAAAAGATTGAACTTTTTCAGCAGTTCACACGGGATCAAAGGAGAAAAATATCCTTTCTGATATAATCCTTTGTAAAAATAATCACTTTTTAAGGACTAAGACACATCAAAGATATTGAGAATTTAAAATAGCTGATTGGTGAGTTTTATTTTAACTTAGTGTTGCAGCAAGTACATTCTGAAAATGTCATGTCTTGTTTGCTGAGGGTTAAACTGCATGTCGGATTGCTATCTGGCTGTAATAGAATGTATAAAATCCACTGAATATCACCATTGAAGTAATTCACATGCCATTCTTCCTGATATTGCATGCTCTTATCTGGCACTTTATCCAAAACTATCTCATTCTGCTGTGACCACGTGTTAATGAAGGTTTAATGTTGGTATCTGTGACCTAAGGTTACATTATGGGACAAAATTATAAGCCGGCATCATAATCCTCTGACAAGGATACTACATCAACTAATTTCTGAATAGACTCCCACGATGAAACAATACAGTGAGGCACAGATTGATAAAGGTTGTATGACAGGTCGATATACTGGTTAAAAGGCCATAATGGGGTGTTTTATTAGCCGAGGTACAGAATACAAGAATAGGAACGCTTGCAAGAACTGTATGTAGTGCTAATTAGTCCCTGAGAATTGCATTTCACATTACAGTAAAGATGCAATTTAATTGGAGAGTGTGCAGAGGAGATTTGAGGAGATTGTCAGTGCTGGAAAATTGTAACCATGAGAAAACATTAGAGAGCGAAGATTGTTTTCTTTGGAGCAGATGAGACTGAAGGTAGACAAGTCAGGTGTATAAAATTGAGGGGCCTACATGGTAAAAATGAAAAACTTATTTCACACAACAGCGAGGTCAAAAACCAGTGACAGATTTAAAGTCTGAAGAAGGGTCTCAACCCAAAATGTCACCCATTCCTTCTCTCCAGAGATGCTGCCTGTTACTGAGTTACTCCAGCATTTTGTGTCTACCTTCGATTTAAACCAGCATCTGCAGTTCTTTCATACACATAGACAGATTTAAAGTAATTGAATGGAAGAATTTCATCTAGTGGGCAGTACGGATCTGAAATGATGGTTAAGGGAAAACCCTCATCACATTTAAACTTCACTTGGCTCCTATACTTGGAAGACCTGTAACCTGCAAAATTGAATACGTACAGGAAGGTCAGATTAGACTGAATATTTTTTTTTGCAGCACTGAAGCGATGGACTAAATGATTTCCTCGGTTGTAAATTTTGTATGATTTCAAGCCACACGTGGTGTGAAGTCTGTTGCGTTTAGAGAGTGAATGTAGGGCTGGCTATCTTTTGTTTATTTGATTAGGGATTTCACAGGAACAAGATGGTGCATAGCTCATGAGGAAATAATTTAGTATAGAGTAAAGGGATGTGAGCCTGATTAATGAAAATAGGTATTGCCTTAACGGGTAAACCTTTAAAGAACATTTTCCAGCATTGTTTTAAAATGGAAGTCAAATATTGTCTCATCGTGGGGAAAGTTCCAAAAACTTTGTGTTCAGAAATCAGCTGAGGTGATGTAGTAACCTGCATGGTTGCATTATGGCCTGCTGCAGCAATTCCAATGCACAGGAATGCAAGCGGCTGCAGAGAGAATTACGACTTTCTAAAGATATTTGGAGAGATATATGGATAGGAAGGGTTTAGAGGGATAGAGGCCAAATGCAGGTAAGTGGGACGCCCAATCTGCCAACTTTGTTAGCATGAACATTGGGGCCGAAGGGCGTGTTTCTGTGCTGTACGGCTCTATAGGAATGATGGACTTAGCTGGGTCCACAATTTCCTACAACCATCAGGTTCTTGAACCGACATGCACAATCTTAATCCTACCTCGGCAATGGAGCACTATGGTGCACCTCTCACAGTACCATGGACTTATTTTCTTTTTTTAACTAATGTCTTGTTTTTTTTCACTGGCTTGTATAATGTATGTATAGTTTGTTTTGTGTGTTGACTGAGTCTATCTGCCTATGATGTTGCTGCAAGCAAGATTTTCATTGTACCTGTATCTTCCTGTACTTGCGCATATGACAATAACTACTGGACTTGATGTTTTAAAAATTGGGACATGCTTGAAAGTGCCAAAACATGAAACTTGATGGATGGAGTTGTAATCTGCATCAGTGTCCAGTAACAGAATGAGTATAGATTACACGAAAAAGATAGTTTTGCATTGGTAAATGTTGATGTAATTGAGGGAAGACACAGAGGAGACTTTGAATTTAGAAAACTATTGTAAAAAAAAATCAATTTGAATGAATGGCTTAGTACAGAATGAATCAGTATGTACATTTCACATTTTCCAAATTATTTTTTGATTTACTGCATTTCCACTGGGAAGAGATGGACGTTATGCTTTTGTTTTGTTCCTTACCTTTCATGGCAGATAGTATCCAAGCAAAAATTAAAGGCTGACTGTGCCTCCGTTAGTTTTATTTGCGCAAAAAAACATTTATTTCGGAATTTAGCCCCTTTAATAATAATATTGATAGAACCTAGAACATATCAAAGTTGATGTAGAAGTTTGTGTGCTTGATGGACCATATGGCCTATTCTTGCTCCTAATTCTAATATTCTTAGGCAGGCAGGCAGGGGTGGAGGTGAACACTGGGAGGAAGTGGAGAGCCGGCGAAGCCGTGCTTCAAGCGGAGTCTCGGATACGCCACAGAGTCCTGGTGGGAGCAGTGACTCGGGGAAGAGCTGGTCTGGGAATCTTCCCAACTCCCCAGTTTGACAAGGCCAAGGGGAAAGAGAGGTGCAGGTTGGTCCAGGAGGAAGTGAGGGCAGTGGTGGAGGAGGAGAGGTGTACCAGAGCAGTTGGATTGAGGCAGCAGGGAGCCTGGACAAGGTGGGAGCAGGCCATGGACCGAAAGTCACATGGACTGAGCTCTGGCAGGCTGAACCACAGCGCATCAAGTTCCTGGTCCAGGCAGTGTATGATGTCCTGCCCAGCCCATCGAACCTCCATCTGGGGCAAAGCGGAATCTCCAAATTGCCCACAATACTCAGGCAAGGGGAAGTTGGAACACATCCTGAGCTGCTGCCCAAAGTCTCTTGGGCAGGGCCAGTACACCTGGCATCACGACCAGGTTCTTAAATCCATTGCAGAAGCCATCAGCATGGGAATCAGCAGCTGCAGACGAGCACGCCCTACCACCCAGATCACCTTCGTGAAGGCCGGAGTGCAGCTGCCAAGAACCACAGCAGTCAGGAATCCTGGCGACTGTGCAGGACTGGCAGCTTTCTGTAGACCTGGTGAAACAGCTGAAGTTCCCACAGCACATTGCCACGACCACCCTGAGGCCAGATATCCTCTTGGTCTCAGAGGCGACCAAAAACATTGTTTTGTTGGAACTGACAGTGCCGTGGGAGGACCGTCTGGAGGAGGCCCATGAGAGGAAGATGACCAAGTATGAAGAGCTAGTTATAGACTGCCGTCAGCCGGGCTGGAAGGCAAGGTGTATGCCCATCAAGGTTGGCTGCAGAGGTTTTGCAGGGCAATCGCTCTACAAAGCCTTGAGTGCACTGGGCATCAACGGAATGGCGAGGAGAAGAGCCATCAAGAACACCACAGAGACAGCGGAGAAGGCCTCGAGATGGCGCTGGATCAGGAGAGAAGGTCCATGGAGAGGAGCGAATGCCACCTGAACACAAGTCGTGGTCTGATCAACCACGGCTGGGTCGCCTGGGTGAGGGTGTCTGATGTTGAAACACCCAATGACCCCAGGTTACATCACTGATGATGTGTTCAGGAACATCAATAGATGTATTGTTATCAATCACTTGATAAGATATAAGGGAAGAGCAGGGAAATTTTAGTGTGCATATGCTAAGATTTAAAAGACGGCAGTCAATGCTGTAAAAGAAACAAATGGAAAGTTTTCTTTTCCGTAATGTATAGAATACAAAAGCGAGCAAGTTTGTTGATTTTGTAGAGCTTGGGCAAATAAAGTAATCTCATTAGAAAAGATGTAATGTATATTATTTGGATGTTTCGTAGCTGAAGGGATGCAGCTGGTTAAAATCGGGCAGTTGGGATATGCCTGGAAACTACAGGCTGTTGAGCTTTGCATTAGGGGTAGGGAGGTTGTTGGAGAGGATACTCAGGGTCAGCATTTATGTTCACTTGGAATTGATTAGGAGGAATTGATGTTGGGATTGATTAGGAGGAATCAGCACAGTTTTGTGCAAGGAAGATCATGTCACATAAATCTGATTTTCTTTATTGAATATATTTTTTGAATAACGTAGGAGATTGATGAAGGCAAGGTAGTAGATGTAGACACAAGAGCCTGGAACCTTGAGCCAAAAAGACACTGCTGGAGGAACTCAGCAGGTCAGTCAGCATCAGTCTGAAGAAGGGTCCTGACCCAAAACATCATCTGTCCATTTCCTTCCACACATGCTGTCTGACCTGCTGAGTTCCTCTGGCAGTTTGTTTTATGATTTGGGTGGTAGATATTGTCTATATTAACCTCAGTAAGGCTTTTGACAAGGTCCTGCGTTGTTGGCTGGTCCAGAAGGTTATGACACAGGGGATCCAAGATGCGTTGGCAAACTGGATCGAAAATTGTCTAGTTGTTGTTAGGAAGCTGAGAGTAGTGGTGGATTGGAATATTTCTGTCTGGAAATCTGTAATAAATGGTGTACCGTAGGGTATCGATGTTGGAGCCTTTGTTTGTAATAAGTTTTATGCTTCTGAATCCAGCATTGTCAAAAACTTGTACAATGTGCATATGTTGTAATAGGAACTTTGAACCTGCAGCTAACCACATGATGGAATTACAGAATGTGCTGATATCTGTAGCTAGACAATGATAAGTGCAAACTATGTATGTAGCTTAGAGCTGCAAATCATATATTGTAAGGACATTAGAACTCAGCAGAACACAATCTAATTCCCATGTCTAAGTCGCACAATGTCAACTTTTTACGAATTCATTTTATATACGGGTAGTGTTAATGGCCATTGATATTTGTGAAAGTGGCAATGATTTACTTTTTGAACTGCTTTACCCCTTATGCTGAAGGCTACTGTCCCAGTATTTAGACACATGATGAACGAATGTGGTGTATTTCCAAGATAGGCCGGTGTTTGACCTGAAGGGCAACTTGCTGGTGGCCACGTTGCCATGAGCCTTCTGCCATGTCCTTCGAAGTGACAGAGTTAGGGTTTGAGAAGTACATTTGAAGAAACCGTAGCGAGTTGCAGCAGTGCATGTTGGAAATTGGACAGCAGTAAATCTGACTAACTTGTTTTGGACAGTTATACCCTGGCACACAGTGCCTTTCGTGTAGTAGACAGTGGAAAAGATTTGAAGAGTCAGGAAGCAAGTCATTTGCTGTAGGATTTCCAGCCTCAGAATTGCTGTCATAGCTACAGAACATGTTACACTAATTTATTGTAATTAATTTATTATTGTAATTAATTTATTAGCCAAGGATGTAAACAAACAATGAGTTTGATTTTCTAACAGTCATACGAAAAAGCAACAAGATACATAAGCACATAAAATTAAACATAGACTGAAAGAGCCACCACAACGGCGTGTGAGAATCCCCAGAGAATCCACAGCATAAGCAGAGACCCACAGCCATCAGTTCAATGTCCGGGCCCCACACACGCTCCTTCACCGTGATGCGACCAGAGTTGTACCGACCGCTATTACTCTCTCTGCAGACCCTGTCCGCCCGAACAGTCAGAAAGCCGTCCACACTCGCACTAGACTCCGGGATGTCCTCATGGAGCCATGTCCCCGCAAAACACCGAGATCACTGCACTCACGGCGCTCCCTCCGAGTCCTCACCAGTGCAGGCAGCACGTCCATCTTGTTTTTTCGGCGACCTCACATTCCCCACTGTGATGGAAGGTAAATAACTTGTACCTTCTTTCCTCCTTTTCTCCTGCGGTCAGGGCAATCTAAACTTACCTAGTCGGGGCGATGGAAGCTCCCACATCGGGGCGATGGAAGCTCCCGCGATCGGGGCGGTCAAAGTTCCTGCGGTTGGAGCTCCCGCAGTCGATCCCAAACAAAGGGACCGTCAGCTCCATGATGTTAAAGCCGCAGTGCAGACGGAGATACAATGAAAAAGTCGCATCTCCGTCGAGGAAAGAAGTAAAAAAGGTTTCTCCTCCACCCCCACATAATACAAAAACTAAAGGTACACTAAAAACATACAAACACAGACCAAAACAAAAGAAGTAAAAGACGAGACAGGCTGTTGGAGCGGCTGCCATGTACGGCACCACCTCTAATTAAATTCTGATCAATGGTGGCTATCATAAAGTTGATGCTGGAGGGTTTATTGATGACAATGCTGTATAATAATGTTAAAGGGGAGCCAGGGTGGGTGTTGCTTGGAATTCCTTTTGTTGAGAGGGTCAGTACCAAGTATTGGTGTTATGCAAATATTATTCACAGTTTATTTGCTTAAGCCTAAATGTTGATTAGATCTTCCTGCATGCAATCACAATCTGCTTTATTATATGAAGAATTGTAATCTGATTGAATGTTGATCAATCATCTTGATCTTATAGAGAGGAAATTAATAACAGCGCACCTGAATATAGTTAGTTCTTGAGGAAAGCCTACAGCAATATCATGGAGCTGAGATGTTTAATCTCCAACAACCAGAGACATCCATGTGACTTCAATTTTCACTTAGTCAGACATTACCTTGATGCTGATGGTCTCTTTTAAAAACAACATTAATATTCAGTTCTGCATAGGTGACGTTTCAGGTCCGAACCCTCCTTCAGACTGAAACTAAGTGCAGTCCCAGTATCCCAGCCTACCTCGTTGCATCCCTTCCACTTAAAAAAAAAAAGCACTTTCTCTCCAACTGTAGTGCTATAATGCTGCAACACCATATTCTGCACTGTGGTATTTTTCTCTTTGACTACTTGTTGTAATTGTGAAATGGCTAGATGGTACGTGTGCTCTTTGCTCCCTCCCCCATTCTAATACTAAAGATCCTTGATGGGACCTTCAAAATTATGAATGACTTGCAACATCATAGGTGCCACCAGGCAGCAAAGATAGATGTCATTGATGAAATTCATCACCGCTAGTGTGCCAGCATGGGCTTTGGCCAACTGCATTCACAAGTGAGAAGAGCTCCAATTCTGATTCATAGCAAAAGGATAAGAGCAGGGAGGTTCTATGCAGTTGTACAGGGTCTTGGTGAGACCAGACCTGGAGTATTGCATACAGTTTTGGTCTCCTAATCTGAGGAAAGACATTCTTGCCATAGAGGGAGTACAGAGAAGGTTTACCAGACTGATTCCTGGGATGGCAGGACTTTCATATGAAGAAAGACTGGATCGACTCGGCTTGTACTCACTAGAATTTAGAAGATTGAGGGGGGATCTTATAGAAACTTACAAAATTCTTAAGGGGTTGGACAGGCTAGATGCAGGAAGATTATTCCCAATGTTGGGGAAGTCCAGAACAAGGGGTCACAGTTTAAGGATAAGGGGGAAGTCTTTTAGGACCGAGATGAGAAAATCATTTTTTACACAGAGAGTGGTGAATCTGTGGAATTCTCTGCCACAGAAGGTAGTTGAAGCCAGTTCATTGGCTATATTTAAGAGGGAGTTAGATGTGACCCTTGTGGCTAAAGGGATCAGGGAGTATGGAGAGAAGGCAGGTACAGGATACTGAGTTGGATGATCAGCCATGATCATATAGAATGGCGGTGCAGGCTCGAAGGGCCGAATGGCCTACTCCTGTACCTATTTTCTATGTTTCTATGATTTGCATTCATTTACCACAGCTTTTCCCTCATCTTTGGCGAGCATGCCTTCAAAACCTTCTAAAACTATTGCTTTGGGATCTACTGAACCTGTCTTTGCATATCAAATTTCTTTCATATTCCTAGCGCCTGTTTATCTGCATAATATTTAATTCTTAAACTTGGTAATATGATTTATGTATATCTAATTTATGAGTTACCATGGAAAGTTTAACGAGTTACCATGGGAAGTTTTACAAATTTTAAAGGTGCTTTGTAATTGTAGGCTGTTGTTTTAAATGGGAATCCTAGAACATAGGACTGCAACATCTTGAAGGATTGTCAATCTTGGCAGAGGTGAAGGGTGATAACGTCCTTGAGGTTTCAGCTTGGGACAAAAGAATGTCGGTAATCCAAGAAGTGGCCCAGCAAAACGTGGAGGATTGTGGATGATTTCTCTATGTTGGACACAGTTGGCTTTACACAGAGGATTGGCATTAGAAATGAAATCTACCACACTTGTCGTTTCACTCTAAAAGTGATTCCAGATCTGCAGTATTGTGCTTGACTCTTGATCATGCCCTGAAATGGGCTAGCAAGCGGCACTTGCTGTTGTATGCTTATACTGCTTGCGATATCCATGTCTTTGATAAATTCTTAAAATGTTGACTGATTCTGATCTTTGATTTAGACCTAAAATAGGATGAAATATCTCTGGTTCTTAGTCTTGGAAATGAAAAAAAGTGCTAATTGTGCTTTGAGGTTAATTTTGTTCTGAATGTTTTGGATTCTCAATTATTCCCTTTATTGCTATGCAATCTTTCATAATTTCCCACTCCTGTTTTCTGTTTATCTTTATGAGTGTTCCTAACTACTGCTTTTGTCTTTAACATATCCTGCTTTTTCTGCATTAAATTCACCTACCCTTCTGTTCATTCCTCCACGGGGTCGGTCGGTCCATCATCAATTGCTATTCGTTGGATTCTCCGACAGTCCCGATTATGTCTTCCTAAATCCTGTTTTTTTCATTTTTTACACTTCTTGTCACCTCACCCTCTGCCTCAAACACGTTCTCAAATCCCACTATTGCTCTCATTTCCAGTTTCCCACATTTCGCATTCCTAAACCGCAGACAGTTTCTGCCACCTATTATCTGCAACATTGTTCCTATCGCATTTCACTGTACTGTTTGTTTTGAGACCCAAGTAAAAGATAAAATGAACTACATAGTTAAATATGAAACAGTGATCAAGGCCAATGCTTTGCAGTGTTTCTTAAAAGACACACACAAATACGGCTAATATTCTCAATATATATATTTTTAAAACATCTTGGCGATTTATGTCATAAGAGAAGAATTACCGCATTATAGTAGAATTGCAACCGGATTACTTTAATAAAGGTTATTTTAATACTACACGAGAATTTTTGTAAACGTGTTCCATTCAGAGTCCCCTCAGAAACAGGATCTTTGACCCAAGACGGCCCCTCTAAGTTAGTCGCATTTGCCTGTGTTTGCCCCATATCTCTCCAAACCATTCCAATCCATGTACCTGTTCAAATGGCTTTTAAATGTCATTATTTTCCCTGCTTCAACTATTTCCTCTGACAGCTCGTTCTATATACCCACAACCCTCTGTGGAAAAGGTTGCTCCTCAGGTTCTTATTAAATCTCCCTATCTCACCTTAAACTTATGCCCTCCAATTCTTGATTTCCCCTACCCTGGGAAAAATACTGTGTGCACTCACCTTATTTATTCCCCTTATCAGCCTCTTGTGCTTTAAGGAATAAAGTCCTAGCCTACCCAACCTCTCCTTATTGTTCAGGCCCACAAGTCCTGGCATCATCCTCGTAAATCTTCTCTGCACTCTTTCCAGCTTAATGGCATCTTTCATGTAGAAGGGTGACCAAAACTGAATACAATGCTCCATATGTGGCCTCGCCACCGTCTTATACAAATGTACCATAACGTCGTAACTTCTATACTCAAGTCCTTGACTGGTGAAGAAGGTCAGTGTGCCAAAAGCCTTCTTAACAACCCTCCCTACCTACAATGTCACTTTCAGGGAACTATGCACTTGTACTCCTCCATCCCTTTGCACTACAACACTCCTCAGGGCCTTATCGTTCAATATGAAGGTCCTATCTTGGTTTGACTTCCCAAACTGCAACATTGCATATTTATCTGAATTAAACTCAATTTGCCATTCCTCAGCCCATTTGCCCAGCTAATTAAGATCCCACGGTAATTCTTGATAAACGTCTTCACTGTCTGCAAAATACCACTTATTTTAGTCTTCTCAACAAACTTACTGGTCATACCATATACATTCCTATCATTCTGTTGAGGAAGATGACAATAAGCAATGGGCCCCAGCACCCTGAGGCACACCACTAGATGTAGGCCTCCAGGTCCGTTAAAAAAAATCAACCTTCCCATACCATCCTCTGCTTCCTTCCATAAAACCAATTCTATATCCAGTTAGCTTGCCCTCTCTGGATCCCATGCTAACCTTCCAGAGCAGACATCTCAAAGGTTTACTCACATCCACGTAGACTATGTCTGCAGCTCTGATCTCACCTTCCCGAGCCAGCAATGGACCTATCAGGCACCGCCCTACCTGATGTCATTTGCGGCTGGCCCTGTTTGGTCCTGGTCTTTTCTCGCCTAGAGGTCTTCCCTCCCACCCCCACCCTACTTTCAGTCTGAAGAGTGGTCTGACCCGAAACGTTGCCCATATTTTTTCTCCAGCGATGCTGCCTGACCCGTTGAGTTACTCCAGCACTTTGTGTACATTTTCTACAATGTGTTGTTCATACTCAAGTCCAGTGAATCAAAAGAAGTTCATAGTCATGAACAGAGAGTACTGGAAACGAGAGAGCCATAGAAGGTTCAGTGATTAGGCTGTGGGCCAAGCATCAAAAATGTGTCTAGAAATCAACTTTCGTGACCCATATCTCGGAACTACATTATATTTTGCACATATTTAGATAAAATATAATTGAGATGGAAGTCATAACTCGTCAGTGTCAAATGTTGCACATTATTGTGAGTGTGTTTTTTGAATAAGACTGCCGCAGAGGTCCGGCTCCTGAACCAGCCTAATTCATGGGTGAGGGCAGTTCCTGTGGGTTCCTCCGTTTACTGAACCCCACTGACAGGAAAATGCCTAACCCTAACCCGCCCCCCCTTCCAGAGCTGCCCACGCTGGAGCTGAAGCCGCTTTGGGACCGGCTGCGGGCTCCGTACGTGTGGCCCAGCAGTGCGTCCACCTCGGCCAGCATGCCCTTCTCGATCATCGTAGTGATGATGGTGGGGAGCAGCACTGCCCTGCACGCCGCCCGAGCCGCCTTCAGCACCCCCATAGCGCTGGTTCCATCAGTCTGCTCGCTCGCTGCAACACCGGCCTACCGACAGCCCGACCGACCCCTCGCAGCAACCACCGGCCGACGGACCACTCGCAGCACCCAACTGGTGGACCGACCATTCTCACCATCCACCGGCGGCCCGGCTGACCGCTCTCACAACCCACCGGTGGCCCGGCCAATCTCACGACCCACTGGCGGCCCGGCCACTCTCACCACCCACCGGCGGCCCGGCCACTCTCACCACCCACCGGCGGCCCGGCCACTCTCTCCACCCACCGGCGGCCCAGCCACTCTCTCCACCCACTGGCGGCCAAGCCACTCTCATGACCCACCGGCGGCCCGACAGACCGACCGATCCTCCACAGCATCCATCGGCCTACCGACAAGCCCGACCGACAGACTGACTGACCCTAACCCTAACCTTAACCCTAATCCTACAAATCCACAGAAGGGCAAGTGCAAAGGCAAACAGATTTGGACGAGGGAGATGAGACCGTGGGCCAGACCAAAGTGGCAGTACATGGTGAAAATAAATCTCCAGGGTGAGATCATTGAGCACCAGAGGGCATTTTGTCTCGCTGCCCTATAAATCATAACCTAACCCTAATCCTAACCCTAGCTCTACATTTGTTATTTATCACTTTTATTTAACAGTTCACATCATAACTTTATAAAGATAAATCAATTGTAAAACAAAATGATCAGCAAGGTTAGCATTACCTTTATTCTTTGGAAACCGTGTTATTGTTTTGATGTAATGAGGAGGCAGCAATGATCCCAGGGTCCTCGCTGCCTGGCGACCATAAAACAAAGCGCGGGGTTGGTCAATTTGCGTCCGACCTCAATGTCAAACGTGCATTGATTGGACAATAACTACTCGTAAAATTGGACGTTTTTGTCATATTTTTAAAAAATGTGCAGGTTTTGGTCTTGACGAGTTTCAGGTATGATTTATATAATATTTTTACACAATATGCTAAAAATGCAGGTAGTTCCGTGAGTTGGGTCACGAACTTAAACGAAAAAGCTCCTCGGCCACAGCCTAGATGGGAGCAAGGCCATAAGAGAATCTAAATATGTGGATGAGAATTTTTAGTTTAGGCCTATTGCTGTAAGACATGCCATTCTAATGCAGCTAACACCCTACCATTCCGTCATCCCCATTTATATGGGCATATTTGGTATTGTTTTTCCTGGTACACAATAACTTTCCCACAGAATTATATGTACAAACTTGTTTGCATTTGATTAAATCATGAAGATATGTAATTATGAAGATTACTTAGTACCTAGTACAAGAATAGGAAATCATTGTGACATATTTGTTTTATAGTTTTTTTGGAAGTTGGGTTGGGTTTGGTCATTGTCCAGAAGATTCTCTGCCATGTTTAATTTCAGTGGTAAGTCAACATTTTTAAAGATATTCCACTTAGGCATAACAGATTGATGAAGATGGAAATATGGTACCTGAACATGGATTGGAGTTTTAGAAGGAGTGGCTGCTTAAAAGCACAGTGCATCAGTCTGAAGAAGGGTATTGACCCATAATGTCACCAATTCCTTCTCTCCAGAGATGCTGCCGGTCCCGCTGAGTTACTGCAGCATTTTGTGTCTATCTTCGTGCTAAAAGATGGGCTTTTTTGAGGGGGGGATAATTACCTCAATTTTAAAAGGATGGGGATTAATAACTGGAGGTAGTTTGGAAAAGCACTTAATATGGTAGGCCAGTGGTCAATAGTTTTGTTAGCAAGAGGGCTGAGAGTGGAGCTGCTAGTGATGATGAACTTTGGAAATAACGTTATGAGGAAATGGGTTAACCAGTGAACGTTATACAATTTGGCTTGGTCAATAAGAAAGGTGCTGTTGATGGGGTGGTTTTGGATATAACGTGGAATTGGGTGAACTATCTTAATCTTAAATATAAAACCATAATGTTGCACTATGTACCGTTTAATGTGTTCATTACAATTTAGTTACGTCATACTTTGTTGCTTCATATCAATTCATGACTGCCCGTTTCCTCAATCCATTACCTATTTCCAGAAAGCAGTGAATTTTTTTTGGTGTGTAGTTGAAAGAATATGTATTCTATGCGCTTGATTTCATGTATGTCTATATTAACGTAATTGTCATTCAATGTAAAATACATTTGGTTAAATTAGCCAAAGCAAATATAATCAAATATAATTTCACTATATATACTTAAGTTACTGAGTTGGTTTTTCAATACTTCTAGATATTTGTAAATCATGAAAATATAATTAATTTAGGCAAAAATCTATCATTTGATGTTTTCCACAGCAAATCATCCATTAGAGCTAAGATTGTATACATAAATTAACTGGTAAACTGGTGTGAATTATCTATTCTTTCATGTGGCTTTTCAGTGCAGAATTGGCAGTTAAAATGCATTGCAATGTACCTGAGAGATCGCTCAAAGATTTCAAGCTCTTGAATTTAATGAACCCATATAAAGATGCTTTTAAGAACCAGTTTGATTGGAGGGCATGGACTACATTTCTAAAAATAAGTGTGCTAGATTTGTAAAACTGTTCTAAATGGGGAGATGAGGGAGATAATAAGAAAAGTGCGTTTTATTTGAGGGCAGAAATTGAAATGAATTTGAAATATCGTTCTTGCCTGTGGTTTGTCTACAGTATATTAAGGCTAATTGGTCGATATTTTGAAATATATTAGTTCAGATAGCAAGAGCAGAGATAACTGCTAAAGAGGCACGTGCTGTCAAGTATTTTTTTAATATGCTTCCACGTGTCTGATAGAGACATTTAAAAATGATTTATATTATTGCAACTTAAAAAAAAAATGTAGACAGTAAATTTATTTGTTAGATAAGTTTCTATTTAAAATCATTAATTTTAAAAATATAGGTAAGAGCTAAACCATGTACCATTTTCCTCCGAGATTGGCAACCCTATTCAAATGAATGAGGTCTTGCTACATATACCGACTTTGGCAACATTTTGTGTCTTCCACCACAGTGATGAATGCTGTGGTGGATGTTTGTGTTAAATTTTCATTGTACCGCTGCTGGCAAATTCATTTCACTTGCGTATGTGCAAGTGACGAATAAAACCGATATTGAGTGATTAATGACATTGGCCCCCTTAGGGGCCTGTCCCACTTAGGCGATTTTTCAGGCTACTGCCGGTGACTGTCAAGTCATAGCAGGTCGCTGATTGTCAGAGTGGAACACACACGCACATACACACTTCGCTTCCTTCACCAGCCAGTTATGCAGGCGGGGGACAGGGCAAGCAGGGGGAGCGCTGTCTTGAGTGAAATTCACACGGTGCAAAGCTAATGTGATACAGACACACACCACGATGAACAGGAAGGTTGGCGCTGAAATTAAGACGGTGAAAGCACAGTATACGGAAAGGGTCACTTAAGTCCTTGAGAAGGGGGGAGGGGGGAGGAAATGGGGAGATGGGGTGAGGAGAAGGAATGGAGACAACTTTTAAGAACCCAGAGATACATGGCTGTGAAGTTCGGCGGACATTAACATTATCGGTCGGTTATCCTTGGTTCTGAAAATTACTGTTTACGGGGGGGGTTTCCCAACGAGCCAATGAAATTCACCTCCTGGCGACACACTACCACGGCACCTACGTCACGAGAATTCTCGCTACTCTCCATGGCGTCAACATTTTTTGCTAACCATGCTAATTTTTCAACATGTTGCCGGGGTGTCGCCTGTATGGTGGTGAGTAATTCCTGCTCACCACCATGCAGGCGACACCCCGGCAACCTCCGGCGACCTTGTGGCGACCTCATAGTCTCCTGTAGTCCCCTAAAAAGTCGCGTCAGTGGGATAGGCCCATTAATGTGCAGTGACTACATACAGAACATATCTGATGCCTCTCGTAGAGCTCTGTCCTGAAGACCAGCAGCAGTGAGGCAAAGCTGATGTATTGCCCACGAAGAGGAATTGCAGAGATTCGCATCTGCACCTGTAAAATCTATGCACTTTCTCATTTGCCAATCTTGAGTGCAAGTGTATGATTGATTTGCTTCTTGGCTTTCTATATGTTGAGTGATAACCAGCAGCTTGCAAGGGTTAGGAATGTGGTATTGTAGTGTGTTCTTTATTAGAATAGTTGTAACAGAGATGTGGAAACCTGGAAAGGAGTAGGTCACAAGGCCCCTCGGGTCTGGTCTGCCATCCTCCATGATCATTGCTGATCCTCTATTTCAAACACATTAAATTTGTAAATCTGTGCTGGCTTTCAAATCTTTTTCACAATTTCTATGTGTCTTGTCACCACATTCTCTGTAATAAACTCAGCATTTTCCATACCACTGATATCGGGCCTCTTTTTAAAAAGATAGTGGGGTTATATTTGCCAATCTGCAGGAATTGATCCATAATCCATAGGTTTTGAAAGGAGATTCCGACCCTGGAGAAGAAAAGTCTTTGTACCACTAATTTCTCCTGTACTTTACCAATATTATTTTTGTTTAATTCCTCTTATTATTCTGTTAATTTCCACTTGACTTTCTATTTTAATGAACAAACTTATAATGTTGTAAATCACCTTTCCATAAAGTACCCCGAACAACAAGATTATTAACTAACCTTTTTCATTGCACAGGATCCAATCCAGGACAATTTAGTCGATTGTGTAGGAAGGAACTGCTGATGCTGGTTTAAACCGAAGATAGATACAAAAAGTTGGAGTAACTCAGCGGGACAGACAGCATTTCTGGAGAGAAGGAATGGGTGTCTGAAGAAGGGTCTCAACCCGAAACGTCACCCATTCCTTCTCTCCAGAGATGCTGCCTGTCCTGCTGAGTGACTCCAGCTTTTTGTGTCTATCTTCAATTTAGTTGATTTGTCAATGTACTGGCCTATAAAAAACCTATCTCTTACATGTTTTGGCAATTCATCCTCCACTGTATTGTAATTGGTAACTAACTTTAGCTGTTACGTGGAGATGCAAGTTATGTTTATTACTCTAGTACCCTTTACTAACACATTTCTAATTTCTTGTTTGTTGCCATCCTCTACATTACCAGTGTTTGAGCGCTTACAGACAACTCCTGCCGTTTTGTGCCCCTCGACTATTTGCATTTTGAAGACATTACTTTTCACTATTGATCCATTCTCATCCTTTATTGACGATGCTATCCCATCTCTTCTTTCTCGCTGCCCTTCCTAAACATAAAATATTGCTGAACGTTCAGCTCTTAGCCTTGGTCACTTTGTTGCCTTGTCTCCTAATGGGAATTGCATTGATTCTGACGACATCTATTTGTACTTTCAATTTGATCATCTTATTATGAATAATTTGTGTTTTTGTATTTAGCACTTCTAGATTTTAAAAAAATATTTAGGGTGCCATAACAATTTTTAATGTGTGACTTCTTATTGCTGTTTTTTCTTACTCAGATCCTTTGTACTCTTTTGTTTATATGCCCTGTACCTTCCTGGCACAGTTTGATTATTCTTAACGTGTGAATGTTGATATGTTGATATCAACATATGGATATGGATAATTCTCTGTAAAGCACTTTGGTTTCAAGTGATTTGATTGAAAAGTGCTATATAAATACAAAATATTATTATTATATTATATTATATTAACAGTATTATTGTCCTGCACTACTTCCATATATTTTGTTTTTCTCTTTAGCATTCCGGGATGTTTGTCCAGTGATAAACCTACCAATTACCTAACCCAATTTGTATGTGAAATCCCCGCTGAAGTAAATCAGCTAGCAAGCAAGTCTGCCACCCCATAATAAATGGATAGTCCCAGAAACTAAAAAAAATCTAAAGGTACAGCATGTTTTTTTGTAGGAGGTTGAACTTGACAAGATAGGGTGGCACAGTGTTAAAGTTGCTGCCTCACAGTGCCAGAGACCCAGGTTTGATCCTGACTACGGGTGCTGTCTGCAGAGTTTGTATGGTCTGAAGAAGGGTCTCGACCCGAAACATCACCCATTCCTTCTCTCCAAAAATGCTGCCTGTCCCGCTGAGTTACTCCAGCATTTTGTGTCTACCTTCGATTTAAACCAGCATCTGCATTTCCTTCCTGCACATTGTATGTTCACCCTGTGACCACGTGGGTTTTCCCCGGCTGGTTCAGTTTCCTCGAGCGTTTCAAGGATGCGCAGGTTTGTAGGTTAATTGGCTTCTGTAAATTGTCCCTTGTGTGTAGGATTGAACTGGTGTACAGGTGATCGCTGGTCAGCGTGGGCTCAGTGAGCTGAAGGGTCTATTACCACACTATCTCTCAAATAAACTAAAAAAGATGATGACAAAATGATCTTTCACCAAACAGACCAAATTTGATGAAAGGTATTTCGAGGAATGTCTTAAGCAGAGTATGGAGATGTATAATCTCATTGACGGGCTGGTGTTTGGTTGGTGTTGGTAGAGGTTAAAATTGGGATATCAGATGAATACCAACAGTAATGTCAGGAAGCAGGCTGAGCTTCCAATCAGATTGAATAATTCTTACAGACAAACCAGGAAGTGAAATAAAATGACTATCAGTGATAACAACTTATGGATTTCAATTCCTAATTCCACATGCAGATGCCAAAAGCCATGGTCAATTTAGTTTCATAATAATTCCAGTTTCAGTTGCCACACAATTGTTTTTAGTCGTTTCCGCTGCCTCCTCCATTCCTTGGCCTCTCTATTCCCGATGGTGTCTGACGTTGAACTTTATATTTGTCAATCCTGGGTGTCTGATTTAACCCCAGGTGCGCTTCTGACCACTTACCAATGTCATTGAGCCACCTAATACCATCTCTTCACATTGCTCACCTTGACCCCATCTTGGGTCATTTGCTGAATCCCTCAGTCATGCCTTTGTCGCCTTTAGTTGTCCTGTCTGGTTCACATTTTCTAATCCATAAATGTTATCATCTTTGTTCTAATTTGTTCCAAGTTCTGTTTTTCTAATACTCTACAGGACCACAGGGTTTTTGATAAGTAATGTTTTGAATTTTAAGGAATTTTTAAAGATTAACGTGGTAATATCATTCATTATTTCTTAACTTCAGACCTTATTCTTATGAATTATCTGCACAAGCAGCAATTTCAACATTTGTATCCTCAGATTTTAATTGCTAGACTTCCCATAGCTGTGGTTTCAGCAGTTGAGGTGCTGCGCTCTGACATTTACTCCTCAGATCTCAATCTTTTATCATTTAAGTTGAGTCTGAAACCAAGCTCTTCTGCTCTAATATAATTTTAGATTTGTTTGATAATGCATCTTTGAATTATTGTGAGATATTTTAGATTACACTTGTGATATAGATGTCGGTTATTCCTATGCTCTTGAGTTCAGAGTCACTTAACTGCATGCATGGTTACAAACGTAAAGTAGAAAACTAAATCTTGAGTTGTTGAAATGGTTGTGTGGTTTCTTTCCATTTGTTTCTGGTGTCTGGATAATGTCAGAGAGGCCACAATTATTGTACTCTTCTAATTGTTCTGAGAAGCTGACGAGCTTCATTGAGCCACTCCACTTCCAGTAATAGAAGCAGGTAATTTATGCCTCCTTGCCTGTTTTACCACATATCATGACTGGTCTGTACTTCAGCTCCATTATATATGCCTTTGATGTACTTTCTGGATCATAGTTTTGAAATATCAAATTGTCAGGTATCCATGGCCTCTCTGATAAACAATTTATGCTATGCTTTATGTGGAGAAAATCCTTCCAGATTTTGTTTCTGGATGGTGTAATTTTGAGATGGTTTCACTTTGTTCTTGATTTCTCCTGTTAATAGCTTCTCCACGTTCTCTTATCAGATCCTTACTTTTGCACAAACCGGATCAGATTATCCCTCAGTCTTTTATCCTAAAGGCTAGTTTATGTTATATTTTTCTCATAATTTAACCCTCTCGCTACTTATGGTTGTGGGAGCTCCCTTAGTATTAATGAGAAATTCCAAGATATTAAGATGTTATCATCTTTGTTCTAATTAAGCTGTTGAACAAGTAGGACGGTATAATGAAACCAGTGCAACAAATATTCAGCTATTGATCACACTTGCCTATTTTAAACAATATGTGCCATCAATTTTAAATTAACACAGAAAAAATATTCAACATTTCTTGGACTTTATTTCTGTCCGAGGAAGCAGAGCATACTGTTCCATCACTGTACCAATTTTAAATTAAATCAACAAAAACCTATTTGCTAACCATGACTTGAGCTAAATGGTTAACATTCTAAAAGAAAATAATTAAATTAGCAGCCACAATTAGGATTGTGCATTTATGATTCACACAAATGGTGGTGAGTGTCAGATATTACAACAGTAGCATGTAGATAGAAACAAGCACAGGTTTTCAGTACACGCTGTTGCCAGTGTGGGTCTTCTTTATTTTACAAAAGTACTCTGCACATACTCGCACATATTCACGAGACTGATAAGATGATGAATATATCACATGATACAAATCACACCATTCTGGTACTCAGTCCTTAAAGTTACAGTTACCATTATATACACTACAGTAAGTGTATGGAAGAAGCTGCCAGAGGCAGTAGTTGTTGTAGGTGCATTTGAAAGCCATTCGGACAGGTACATGGATAGAAAAAATTCAAGGGATATGGACCAAACATAGGTAAATGTGTCTTGGATGCGGTACGGATGAGTTGGACTGAAGGGCCTGTTTCCATGCTGTATGACTATGATACAGAATTTGAAACTTGCTAAAGTGCTCAAATAAGTACAATACATTTTTGTTAAACTTCATACTATATAGAATTTATGGGCATTGAGAATGTGTCATCTGTTTTGCAACATACTAGTTCTTAACTTACACTCCAAGAAGCATATCCATTTGTCTGTTTTTGGCTTTTATTCTATGTTGCTAATACTTATGTTGCTTGTTATCAATGTGTCCCTTCAAAAATATTACAGAATATGTTCCCTACTCTGCTGTCAGTAGTCATAAGCAAGTGTAACATCTCATCAGTTTTTCCGTGCAGAGCTTGCATTAACATTGCAGCATAATTCTTTGCCAGTTTGGCAAAAGAATAAATCAGGGAAGGTAGTGCATCCGTGGATAACAAGGGAAATCAGGGATAGTATCAAAACAAAAGATGAAGCGTACAAATTAGCCAGAAAAAGCAGCCTACCAGAGGACTGGGAGAAATTCAGTCCAGCAGAGGAGGACAAAGGGCTTAATTAGGAAAGGGAAAATAGATTATGAAAGAAAACTGGCAGGGAACATAAAAACTGACTGCAAAAGTTTTTATAGATATGTGAAGAAAAAGAGATTAGTTAAAACAAATGTAGGTCCCTTGCAGTCAGAAACAGGTGAATTGATCATGGGGAACAAGGACATGGCAGACCAATTGAATAATTACTTTGTTTCTGTCTTCACTAAGGAAGACATAAATAATCTGCCGGAAATAGCAGGGGACCGCGGGTCAAATGAGATAGAGGAACTGAATGAAATCCAGGTTAGCCGGGAAGTGGTGTTAGGTAAATTGAATGGATTAAAGGCCGATAAATCCCCAGGGCCCCAGAAATAGTGGATGCATTAGTGATAATTTTTCAAAACTCCTTAGATTCTGGAGTAATTCATGACGATTGGAGGGTAGCTAATGTAACCCCCCTTTTTAAAAAGGGAGGGAGAGAGAAAACGGGGAATTACAGACCAGTTAGTCTAACATCGGTAGTGGGGAAACTGCTAGAGTCAGTTATTAAAGATGGGATAGCAGCACATTTGGAAAGTGGTGAAATCATTGGACAAAGTCAGCATGGATTTACGAAAGGTAAATCATGTCTGACGAATCTTATAGAATTTTTCGAGGATGTAACTAGTAGAGTGGATAAGGGAGAACCAGTGGATGTGTTATATCTGGACTTTCAGAAGGCTTTCGACAAGGTCCCACATAAGAGATTAGTATACAAACTTAAAGCACACGGTATTGGGGGCTCAGTATTGATGTGGATAGAGAACTGGCTGGCAAACAGGAAGCAAAGAGTAGGAGTAAACGGGTCCTTTTCAGAATGGCAGTCAGTGACTAGTGGGGTACCGCAAGGCTCAGTGCTGGGACCCCAGCTATTTACAATATAAATGATTTGGACGAGGGAATTGAATACATCTCCAAGTTTGTGGATGACACGAAGCTGGGGGGCAGTGTTAGCTGTGAGGAGGATGCTAGGAGGCTGCAAGGTGACTTGGATAGGCTGGGTGAGTGGGCAAATGCATGGCAGATGCAGTATAATGTGGATAAATGTGAGGTTATCCACTTTGGTAGCAAAAACAGGAAAGTAGACTATTATCTAAATGGTGGCCGATTAGGTAACGAGACCTGGGTGTCATGGTACACCAGTCATTGAAAGTAGGCATGCAGGTGCAGCAGGCAGTGAAGAAAGCGAATGGTATGTTATCATTCATAGCAAAATGATTTGAGTATAGGAGCAGGGAGGTTCTACTGCAGTTGTACAGGGTCTTGGTGAGACCACACCTGGAGTATTGCGTACAGTTTTGATCTCCAAATCTGAGGAAAGGTTTGGAGAAGGTTCACCAGATTGATTCCTGGGATGTCAGGACTTTCATATGAAGAAAGACTGGATAGACTCGGCTTGTACTCGCTAGAATTTAGAAGATTGAGGGGGGATCTTATAGAAACTTACAAAATTCTTAAGGGGTTGGACAGGCTAGATGCAGGAAGATTGTTCCTGATGTTGGGGAAGTCCAGGACAAGGGGGCACAGTTTAAGGATTAAGGGGAAATCCTTTAGGACCGAGATGAGAGAAACATTTTTCACACAGAGAGTGGTGAATCTCTGGAACTCTCTGCCACAGAAGGTAGTTGAGGCCAGTTCATTAGGTATATTTAAGAGGGAGTTAGATGTGGCCCTTGTGGCTAAGGGGATCAGGGGGTATGGCGAGAAGGCAGGTACAGGATACTGAGTTGGATGATCAGCCATGATCATATTGAATGGCGGTGCAGGCTTGAAGGGCCGAATGGCCTACTCCTGCACCTATTTTCTATGTTTCTATAATGTTAGGTAGCTGTTTATATATGAGCTGTATTTACATCAGTAGTGAAGGCACAATATTTTTCATTTTTATGCTGAAACACATACAAAGTTGGATAGTCCAACTCAATGCTTCCTCATTTTGCACACTATTTTGCAAAATATATGCACCTTCCCTACACCGTGCAATGTGGCACAACTGAAATAGAAGCCGGAAGTTGGTGGATAACCACAGCAATTACCGTGTGCTGAATAAAATGAATGATATGTTAGTGTGCTTCTGATGGCAATAGTTGAAGGATGTTATTTGCCAGAACATCAGGGACTATATTATCATGTTCTTTGAAATGTGTCTCAAGCTAAATAATTCTTGACTAATTTAAATTCATTGTCACACCAGGATTCCAGATTTTTAGTAGGTTCACAAAGGAATCAATGAAGTGATTTTTAATTATTGTTTTATCAGTAAATGATTAATATTATTGGCAGGGGGGGGGGGGGTCCACCCACATATAAAGACAGTGTTATTTTTATCTGACTATTTTTGCAGGGTTAGATTACACAGGTGCAGGTCTGAACTTTATTAAGCTTCTGTTAAGGGCCTGTCCCACTTTCACGACCTAATTCACGACCTCTGCCGAGTTTGCTCTTGACTCATACTCGCAGCGTTGTCGTCACGAGGTCGTAGGTAGGTCGTTGCAGGCCGTGATGCTAATCGTAGGTACTCGTGGCATCTAGTAGGTCGGAGCGTTTTATCTAGCCTGATAGAAAATGTCGACGAATAAAAAAAAAAGGTCGGCATGAAAAAAATCGATACTTTTTACTCGTAGGTCATAGTAGGTCGTGATGCTGGTCGTAGGTGGTCGGAGGCAGTCGAAGGTAATAGCTCCGGGGTGAAAAAAAGGTCAGTAGAAAAAAAGATTATTTTAACAGCAGAACGTCACCTCTGTCACTCAAAGGCACGTTCATTCATAGCTGGAGAGTTTTTTGAGAATGAGACTTGTGTTTTAGAGATGGCACCAAAAAGGCAGCAGCGCAGGGGGAGGGCACAACCCGCAAAAAAGCCAGCCATGCAGGTCAGAATCAGAATCGTTTATTGTCATTTGAACATAAGTTCAAACGAAATTGTGTTTCTGCAATCATCATCAAACAAAAAAAAAACAACACACAATTAACACAATTCCACACAAAACACAAACACCTCCTCACTGTGATGGAAGGCAGTCTTGTCTCTTCCCTGTTCTCTGTGCCCATTCCTCTCCCGCAGTCAAGCAGCCAAACTGCTGCATCGAACCGATTGAAGCTCCTGATGTTAGATGTTAGAGCCCCCCCGGTGGGCGATGGTAAGTCCCGCGGCCGTTTAAGCCACGGCAGGCGATGTAAGGCTCTGCTCCGGGTCGATTTAACCCCCTCGATTGGGGCGGGAGAAGTTTGCTGTTGCGGGAGCTCCGAAAAGCAGTCTCCCACCAGGGACCCGCGAGCTCCCGATGTCACCGTCCACCGGGCCTGCAGCCGGAGCCTCAGAGCTCCGAAGTCGGGTCACAGCCGCGCGCCACCACAGCGCTCCGCGACTGGAGCCCCATGTCGATTCCGGTTGGAGGCCGCCGGCTCCACGATGTTAGGCCCAACGACAACGGCTACGGACACTCGACAAAGAAAAAGTCGGGTCCCCGTACAGGGAAGAGATTAAAAAGTTTCCCCCACCCCCCCTCCCACCGCCCCCCACATATACACAGCTAAAAATAATATAAAAACAAAACCGACAAAAAGAAAAAAAAGACAGACGGACAAGAGGAGGAGTGGCAGGAGGTGATGCCACAGGAGTTGATAGTGCAGGAAGAGGTAGACCTGCATGAGCGATCCCTGGAGGAGGAGACCAGGGTTGTAGCATATGTCCCCACCTCCACCCCATCCTTCACTGCCTCATTTGAAGGCAGCAAAGCAGTCCTTTCTCCTGTGTCTGACACAGCATCAGAGGCAGATGCCCATTGGTGGTGAGGGAGGGCTGGAGGAAGGTTATGCCCTACACCTTCACCAGGCAGCAGGAGGGGGACCTTGAGGAATGGTTCCAGCAGAATGCCATCCTGTACAAAAAGGAAAATGAGGGATACAGGGACAAGAATGGCATGCTTGCCATCCACTGCCCCACATGTGTGCTTAAAGTTCCATCTTTTGTCAAAGCCCAGCGCCACTCTCTTCCAGTCAGCTGGTGTATTGGGACAGTCCATTACATCATCTCCATTCACCCATTGAGACCTCTTCTTGTGCTTCCTCTTCACCCTTGCTCTTCCCCTTCTGCCTTTCTTAAAAAGCTGCTGAAGCAAAACGGCTACTGCAAAGAGCAGTAATACGTACATGGTCGAAGGAGGTCTGCAACAGTCATGGGAGGTCTTCAACATAGTCGTAGGACGCCGTAGACATAGTTGTAGGAGGTGGTAGGTTATCGCGACCTTGTTTGTTTTAGGTCATCAGAGGTCGTGAATTAGGTTGTGAAAGTGGGACAGGCCCGTTAGAGTGCACTTTGCTATATTAAATTCTAGTCACGGGGAGCAAAGGAGTTACTGAGTGCTGGAGGCATCACAAAGAAAAAGCTTATAGTTTTTAGCTTGGGAAAGAGGCGTCTTGAGAAGAGATTCACTGCATAAACTGGGTTGGGCATAGTGAAGGAAATAATTGAATAATCACTCAGCTTCCTATTAGAACAATCACTGGGCTTTTTAAAGTATTTAAAATAAAATCTTACTACAAGATATGTGATTGATTGCAGTTTTCTCCTCAGTAGAGTGCCGAATTCAGGACTTTCGTTTTTTTTATTATGGCAATACAGCATGGAAATGGCCTTCCCACCCACCGAGTCTGTGCCGACCTACGATTACCTGTACACTAGTTCCATGTTATTCCAGTTTCACATCCTCCACACAAGGGGGCATTTACAGAAGCCAATTAGCCTACAAACCCGCACGTTTTTGGAGTGTGGGAGGAAACCGCACCTGGAGAAAACCTATGCGGTTACAGGGGGAGCGTACAAACTCCGTCCAGATGGCACCCATAGTTGAGTTCACACCTGGGACTCTGGCACTGTAAGGCAGCAATTCTACTGGTGGCCACTGTGCCGCCTCTTTGCATTATCCACTTGGACTCCTCATGGAATCCAACAGAATGATTAAACCTTGTTCAGATCAGTCTGAAGAAGGGTCCCAAGCTGAAAAGTCACCTATCCATATTCTTCAGAGGTGCTGCCTGACCTGGTGAGTTACTCCAGCACTTTGTCTTTTTTTGTTAAACAGCACCTGCATGTCCTTGTGTTTACAGATTCCCCAGCTGTTTAACTGGGAAATTCAACCGTAGAACCCACATTGGGTTTATGTGAGCAATAGATAAACGTAAAGAACTTGCGGGTCAGGCAGCATCTGTGGAGACAAGAAGATGGTCACCATTTTGGGTCAAGACCATGCATGAGGGCTGGAAATGTATCTTTTGCTCCAGATTCTAGTAGTTGCAGTCTCATGTGTTTGCAGGGTTCAGTGATGCAGGTACAATAAGCTCATTGAAATCAGTGGAAGAAATCATCTACTAGGTGAGAGGTTTTTATTTGTTAGCAGATAAACTTTTTTTAAATTGTTTTTATTTTAATTTTGGAATTTTAAAATATTATTTACCTTATTATTGGCAGGTCCTGAGAGAGTGTGACTGTCACAGTCCTGAATGTGCAATTTAAATGTCTGGTGTGATTGCTGATGAACCAGATAGCAAGGCTGGTGGATGGTAGGCTGCAACCTAGGAGCAAATTGGTCAAGAAATATTATTTTGTGCATGTTGGTTCTTAAACCAGGTGGGAAGCTTAGATTGGAAGAGGTTAAGGGTGCCGACCCGAAACATTGCCTGTTCATTCCCTCCTGAGATGCAGCCAGACCCACTGTGCTCCTCCAGCACTTCGTGTTTTGTTTGACTGAGGTTAAAGATGTTGGAAGAAGGGTCTCAACCCAAAACGTCACCGGTTCCTTCGTTTCACAGATGCTGCCTGTCCCGCTGAGTTACTCCAGCATTTTGTGTCTATCCTCTGCGTATTCTAAGACCATGCAGGTTCTGAGGATGCAGCCAGTGACTCCATCCAGAACAGTGGTTTTCCACGGGAAAGCCAATCTCACATCTGTGACACTGACCATACATACCCTCTAGGTTAAGTTAAGTTAAGTGAGTTTATTGTCATGTGTCCCTGGTAGGACAATGAAATTCTTGCTTTGCTTGAGCACAACAGAACATAGTAGGCATTTACTACAAGGCATTCTATAAATATATACACAATGGTCAATATACTGATAAAGTGCAAATAACAGTATTGGCTAGTAAAGTTCAGTGTTATGTCCGAGCCAGGTTTAATAGCCTGATGGCTGTGGGGAAGTAGCTGTTCCTGAACCTGGTCGTTGCAGTCTTCAGGCTCCTGTACCTTCTACCTGAAGGTAGTAGGGAGATGAGTGTGTGGCCAGGATGGTGTGGGTCCTTGATGATGCTGCCAGCCTTTTTGAGGCAGCGACTGTGGTAGATCCCCTCGATGGAAGGGAGGTCAGAGCCGATGATGGACTGGGCAGTGTTTACTACTTTTTGTAGTCTTTTCCTCTCCAGGGCACTCAAGTTGCCGAACCAAGCCACGATGCAACCGGTCAGCATGCTCTCCAAATGCTCCTCCAATTTGAGTGGTGGTGGGCAATTACCATAAGCAAATTAAGATTTTACATTTCTTCCATCCTTGAATATTTTCCTCTGCCTGAAGTTTGGATCTGTCTGTTTTCAGAGTCTGATGTCATCCTTGTGAATGGTGTATTGGGTGTATTTGGGCCCTTCACATTAGCCCAAATACGGTTATGGCTTGTTTATCCTTCCAGTGAATTTAGAGCATTTTGCAGAGACAATATTGGGTGTACTTTTCCAGTGTCTTAACATGCC
Organism: Malacoraja senta; assembly: GCA_038087875.1. Taxonomy (NCBI): domain Eukaryota; kingdom Metazoa; phylum Chordata; class Chondrichthyes; order Rajiformes; family Rajidae; genus Malacoraja; species Malacoraja senta. Next base: position 13,712,240 of record CM075983.1, on the reverse strand, counting down.
TGATCTAGGTGGTACAAATCTCAGAGGCACGCCAGAAGGAAGTGCCGCCCGGTAAACCATAATATTAACACCAAATCTGAGCCTATGATCTTCCAATACCCTTTTTTCCCAATTGACCAAAGACTGCTGGTGCATAGATTAGTGATGAATTTCATCATCAATGTTGACCTTTACATACATAGAAAATAGGTGCAGGAGTTGGCTATACGGCCCTTCGATGTGATCAATGTGATCATGGCTGATCATCCACAATCAGTACCCCGTTCCTGCCTTCTCCCCATATCCCTTGATTCCGCTGGCCCACAGAGCTCTATTTAACACTCTTTAGAATGCCTCTAGTGAGTCGGCCTCCACTGCCTTCTGAAGCAGAGAATTCCACAAATTCACAACTCTCTGGGTGAAAAGGTTTTTCCTCATCTCAGTCCTAAATGGCTTACCCCTTATTCTTAAACTGTGGCCCCTGGTTCTGGACTCCCCCAACATCGGGAACATTTTTACTGCATCTAGCATGTCCAATCCTTTAATAAATTTATATGTTTCTATAAGAAACCCTCTCATCCTTCTAAATTCCAGTGCATACAAGCCCAGTCGTTCCATTCTTTCATCGTATGACAGTCCTGCCATCCCGGGAATTAACCTCATGAACCTATGCTGCACTCCTTCAATAGCAAGAATGTCCTTACTCAAATTAGGAGACCAAAAGTGCACACAATACTCCAGGTGTAGTCTCACCAGGGCCCTGTACAACTGCAGAAGGACCTATTTGCTCCCATACTCAAATCCTCTCATTATGAAGGCCAACATGCCATTTGCTTTCTTCACTGCCTGCTGTACCTGCATGCTTACTTTCAGTGACTGATGTACAAGGACACCCAGGTCTCGTTGCACTACCCCTTTTCCTTATCTGACACCATTCAGATAATAATCTGCCTTGTTCTTGCCACCAAAGTGCATACCCTCACATTTATCCACATTATACTGCATCTGCCCACTCACCCAACTTATCCAAGTCGCCCTGCATCCTCATAGCATCCTCTTCACAGTTCACACTGCCACCCAGCTTTGTGTCATCTGCAAATTTGCTAATGTTACTTTTAATTCTTTCATCTACATCATTAATATATATTGTGAATAGCTGCGGTCCCAGCACCGAGCCTTCCGGCACCCCACTCGTGCTACCTGCCATTCTGAAAGGTGGCTAGAGATATGCAAAATGCTTCATGTTTTTTAAGGTTCTCACAGTGATTTTTTGTTGGACATTAGGCTGCATTGCGAGAGCAAGTTGGCCAAGAAATTTTATTTTGCAGATTTTGCATTCAAGGCTCATTCACTTACAGTGCCCTCCATAATGTTTGGGACAAAGACCCATCATTTATTTATTTGCCTCTGTACTCCACAATTTGAGATTTGCAATAGAAAAAATCACATGTGATTAAAGTGCACATTGTCAGATTTTAATAAAGGCCATTTTTATACATTTTTGTTTCACCATGTAGAAATTACAGCAGTGTTTATACATAGTCCCCCCATTTCAGGGCACCATAATGTTTGGGACACAGCAATGTCATGTAAATGAAAGTCATGTTTAGTATTTTGTGGCATATCCTTTGCATGCAATGACTGTTTGAAGTCTGCGATTCATGGACATCGCCAGTTGCTGGGTGTCTTCTCTGGTGATGCTCTGCCAGGCCTGTATTGCAGCCATCTTTAGCTTATGCTTGTTTTGGGGGCTAGTCCCCTTCAATTTTCTCTTCAGCATATAAAAGGCATGCTCAATTGGGTTCAGATCGGGTTATTGACTTGGCCACTCAAGAATTGACAATTTTTTAGCTTTGAAAAACTCCTTTGTTGCTTTAGCAGTATGTTTGGGATCATTGTCTTGCTGTAGAATGAACCACCAGCCAATGAGTTTTGAGGTATTGGTTTGAACTTGAGCAGATAGGATGCGTCTATACACTTCAGAATTCATTATGCTACTACCATCAGCAGTTGTATCATCAATGTCATCAGCTGTGGAGGTCTTCCTTGGCCTGCCAGTCCCTTTGCGATTAGTAAGCTCACCAGTGCTCTCTTTCTTCTTAATGATGTCCCAAACAGTTGATTTTGGTAAGCCTAAGGTTTGGCTGATGTCTCTAACAGTTTTATTCTTGTTTCTCAGTCTCATAATGGCTTCTTTGACTTTCATTGGCACAACTTTGGTCCTGAAGGCTCGTGATGCCGCTTTCAGATCTGGCGACGCTGAGGGATACAGCTCATCCAGGGCCAATCTGAAAAGGGGAATTAGGAATGCTAAACTCAATCACAAACGGCGGATCGAGGAGCATTTCCAAAACAACTCCGACCCTAGGCGCATGTGGCAAGGAATCAAATCCATTGCCGATTAGCATAAAGTTAACCCCCCCCCCAGATAACGCCTCCCTTCCTGACGAGCTAAACCACTTCTATGCTCGCTTCGACCGGGACAACAAAACTCCAGCCATCAAAGTTGCTCCACCCCCGAACGAACAACCCCTCAGTCTCTCCACCTCTGCTGTACAAGATGCACTGAGCAAGGTGAATGAGCACAAAGCTGCCGGCCCCGATGGCATCCCCGGGCGGGTGCTCAGGGCATGTGCTGGACAACTATCCCTGGTCTTCACTGACATTTTCAATCTGTCACTGGCCCAGGGTGTCGTCCCCACTTGCCTCAAGACATCAACCATTGTGCCAGTGCCCAAACAATCAGCTACAGGGAGTCTCAACGACTTCCGCCCAGTGGCACTCACCCCTGTCATTGCAAAGTGCTTTGAGCGGCTGATCCTGGCTCACCTCAAAGCCAGCCTCCCCCCCACACTGGACCCCCATCAGTTTGCCTACCGGACCAACAGGTCTACAGAGGACACCATAGCGGCGGCCCTACACTGTGCCCTGACCCACCTGGACAGCAATAACACCTACATCAGGCTGCTGTTTATTGATTTCAGCTCCGCCTTTAACACTGTCATCCCCGCTAGCTTGATCACCAAACTCAGCGGACTTGGCATTTGGACACTGGATTTCCTCACCAACAGACCACAGTCTGTTAGGGTCAACAATCTCACCTCCTCCACTATAACACTGAACACCGGCGTGCCACAGGGCTGTGTGCTCAGCCCTCTCCTTTACTCCCTCTTCACCCATGACTGCATCCCTAAGAATGGCTCCAACGCCATCATTAAATTTGCCGACGACACCACGATGGTAGGACTGATCAGTGACAACGACGAGTCAGCCTACAGGGAGGAGGTCCAGCACCTGGCAGTCTGGTGTGCCAACAATAACCTCGTCCTCAACTCCAAGAAGACGAAGGAAATTATTGTTGACTTCAGGAAGAACAGAGGGGGCAGACATACCCCCATCCATATAAACGGGACTGAGGTGGAGCGCGTCTCCAACTACAAATTCCTCGGGGTACACATCTCGGAGGATTTGTCCTGGTCCCTCAATACCTCCAAACTGATCAAGAAGGCGCAGCAGCGCCTTTACTTCCTGAGGAGGCTCAAGAACGCTCACCTGTCCCCCCAGATCCTGACCAACTTTTACCGCTGTACCATCGAAAGCATCCTGACCACCTGCATCACGGTATGGGACACCAGTTGCACGGTAGCTGACAGGAAGGCACTACAACGGGTGGTGAAGACCGCTCAGTACATCATCGGTGTCCCGCTCCCTGCAATGGATGCCCTCCACCGAAAACGGTTTCTGAGACAGGCCGGGAAGATCATCAAGGACCCCTCCCACCCTAACCATGGACTGTTTGCCCTCCTCCCATCAGGGAGGCGGTACAGAAGCCTCGGGTCTCGTACAAGTAGGATGAGGAACAGCTTCTTCAACAACACTATCACATTGCTGAACTCGGAGTCCCGCCGATAGATTTCTCCAGTCTCTCCGTCCACATTGTTTGCTTATTCTGTAGTTTTATTCTGTATATTATTCTTATTCTGTATTTTATTTCTATATTGCAATATTACTACGAACAGACGCTAAACTGCATTTCGTTGTACCCATACTTGTATCTGTGCAATGACAATTAAAATTGAATTGAATTGAATTGAATTGAGTCATGTTGATAAACAGCAATAAAAAATTCCAAAGGTGATGGAAAGACTGGAGGAAAGAATAGGTGCTAAGGGCTCTCTGTTACCCGCATTAAGGAGGCATTTAAACATACCTGAGCAATTACAAACACCTGTGAAGCCATGAGTCCCAAACATTATGGTGCCCTGAAATGGGGGACTATGTATAAACACATAAATGATGGGTCTTTGTCCCAAACATATGGAGGGCACTGTAAATGCCTCGGTGAAAGAGCTTCCTGAGCCGGCACAAACCAAGTACCATCTGTATACAACATCTCAATTACTGAGGTTGAGTAGCCTTGCTTCTGTATTCTACCAACTGTAACCAGAAGTGTTTCTCATCAGTTCTGAAGATTAGCTCCAATGCTGTGAAGGTGAGATGCAATGTTATATTCAAAGATTTAAAAAAATATTGGGGCAATGATTTATTTGAAACTAGTCTTCGCTGGTAATGGTTTTGTTGCAAATCTTTTGGTTAATATCTTGGCTTCCATGTTGTCATGGTTTAATGATAAAATGGAGACAAATTTCTACAGGCAACCAACTTTGAGGAAAATATTTCAACAGTACCTCTCGACTGATGGAATTAAAGGCTTTGATGTATCAAGAAAAGCCCATGTAGTGATTGGTGAGGCTCTCTGCATTTTTCTTGGAGTTGTTACACAGTCAAGATCAAGTTAACTGCCTCTGGATGGACCACATCCTCGTCGTATTTAATCCTCCACCTTTGATTTAAAGAGCAATGATAATGCTCTATTTGTGGTTGTAAGCTGAAAAGGTTTGGCTAGTTTCATAGTAATTTCAAAGATTTATCTGTACTAACTCTTAAAATATGTTACTGAATTTGTCTTTACGTATAACAAATCCTCAATTTTGAATAAAATGATAAAACAGACAAATGTATTAAAAAACAAGATGAGCATTGGTTTGAGTTTGAGATGGGACACGCTCCCTGAATGTATTCTAGCTATTGACAGCTTCGGATTGTATTATGGAATAATGGTCCTCGGAAGCTGAGCCTTGTAAAGCCTACATGTCTGCTGTAATACGTGGGACTGGGGAAACAAAGTAACCTTGTGAACTGCTGCCCTCGTCCCTGTTATGAACCATCTTGTCAGTGGGAATAGTGCTGCAGAGCTGACACAAGTGCCGACTGTCGACTTTGCATCTCTTGGCATACAATTCATCAGTCTGCTCGGGTATCTGGCATGTTGTCCATCTGTCTGCCATAAGTATAAACAAATTATCAATGTGCATTTTGAAAACGTCATATGTCTTGGTTTGAGGGGAGGGGGGTTCCGAGAGGTTAACTAAAATTGGAGAATTCAATGTTCGTACTGTTGGCTACCCAAGCGGAGTATGAATTGCTGTTCCTCCAGTTTGCATGCGGCCTTATTCTGGCAATGGAGGAGGCCCAAGGCAGAAAGGTCAGTTGTGGGAAAGGGAGTTAAAATAGTTAGCATCCGGGAGATCCAGCAGGCCTTGGCGTACTGAGCGCAAGTGTTCAGCTAAACAGTCGACAAGTCTACACTTGGTCTCTGCCATGTATAGGAGGCTACATTGGGAACACAAGATATAGTTGCTGAGGTTAAAGAAAGTGATGAGGCTACTGGAGCATCTGAATTAATTGAGCAGCCTCTGTGGAGGTGAAAGGAATTTTCAGCATTTCAGGCCTAGACCTTGCATCAGGAGAGAGAGTGGAAAGGGAAGGTAGCCAGTGTGAAAAGAGGGGGAAGGTGATGGGTGAACCGAGGTGGGGCGCAAGATGATTGGCAAATGTAGCTAGGTGTGTGCGGTGGGGGGGTGGGGTGGTGGGGGGGTGGAGTTGGGCGACGGGTAGGTGGTTCGTAGATGGAAGCAGACAAAGGAATAAATTGGGGGGAAATTGTGGATGAATACAGGTGTGGAGAAGGGGGAGGGTAAAGGTGGAGACTGAGGCTAGAGGGTGATGAGCGGGGACACAAAGGCTACAAGTTCTGGAATCTGATAAGTATGGTCGATGATAATGGGATCCATTTAAAAGAGAGATAGGCAGATGGAACCAGATGAGGAAATAGATGCTGAGGGTAAAGTGTGTGGGTAATAGGTGCAGGGAACCAGGAGGGGTAAGCGGTAGAAATGATTGAGATGGGGCTAGTTACGTTGTGTGGAAAAGGGAATAAAAATGAAAGGACCAGGAATGGATCGAAAGGGTGGGGGGGGGAGAGAAAGAGAAGGGAACACAAGTCTGAAGAAGGGTCTCGATCTGAAATGTCACCCATTGCTTCTCTCCAGAGCCAGAGATGTTGCCTGTCCCGCTGAGTTACCCCAGTATTTTGTGCCTATCTACAAGATTGGCAGAAATTGGCCTGCTGTTAGCACAGTGTATAGGAAAATTTTCACTGTCCAGCTCTGTTATTCTGCTGTATGATGTTTGTTAGTAATGGCGAATGAATTGGGTGTGCCAGTTATGCTATCTTTTGTATTTGCCTTTGATTCGGGTATGTCCAATTATGGCAGTGGCAACAAATCATCAGCCCACCATCCAAGGCTCTGATGTTTTGCTGCTCACAAAGCTCAAAGTGTTTGTTCATGGCAGGTGTTTCTGTGATAGAAACATGGAAAATAGGTGCAGGAGGAGGCCATTCGGCCCTTTGAGCCAGTACCGCCATTCATTGCGATCATGGCTGATCATCCCCAATCAATAACCCGTGCCTGCCTTCTCCCCGTGTCCCTTGATTCCACTAGCCCCTAGAGCTCTATCTAGCTCTCCCAACAGTATCTGAATTGGAAAGATAATATCTTGGTAGGGGAGATAATTGATTTGGTGGGGGGGGGGGGGGGGGGGGGGGGTTGGTTGGTGTAAGGCTTAGAGTAGGATTTGGGGTGAGATCTGAGGGAGGATAACCAATGAGGTGTAGGAGAGAATTACAATGGAGGGGTTAGATGTGGTGAGAGCATAACCAGAAGGTGGAAGAGCTTGGATGTGTCCAATTGGAAAATCTCAAATAACATCACCAATGCATAAGTTTGATTTCAAGGTGTCATGTATCATAAATCTCAATCCTATTTGTCATGATGTTGGTTTCTTCTAGATTTGATCCAGTGTACCAATGAGATGAATGTGAACATACCGCAGATGGCAGATACGTTATTTGAGAGAGCAACAAACAGCAGCTGGGTTGTGGTGTTTAAGGCATTAATCACAACGCATCATTTGATGATGTATGGGAATGAGGTAAGTGTAATCAAATTATTTAAATCTCGGGCAGAGATCATTAACGCCTCCCATTTTAAAAGTATATTTTCTGTTATTGGAAAGCAAGGAAAAAACTAAAAATGCTGGAAATCAGAAATAAAAATAGAAATATTCAGCAAGTCAAGCAGCATTTGTGGAATGAGAAATAAAATCATTGTTTCAAATTGACGTCTCTTTGATCAGCAATAAATGTTGCCTGACCGCCTGAGTATTTCCAGCATATTCTGTTTTTTAAATTGTCTTTATTTGAATCTCGCTTGCGTTGTTTTTAATTGACAAATATATTTGTGTAATAGTACAGGCTTCCCATGATGGGGAAAGTTTCTGCTATATTTTGTTCAAAATTTTGTCTAATGATAATGGTTGGACAGGTGAGAGAGCATGATTTATTTGCTATACCTGTTTCATCTCCTATATTTCTAGTCACCATTGATCATTATTTGTAACACCCTTAACGACAATGTCAATATGCTTACTCATTCAACTGTTGCTGTCCTGTCATATTTGACGTCATTGGTATATTTCCCTCATTGAGATTAGGGATCAGTGGAAACCAATGATGAAACCTGGTATTTTCCTGCTATGTTCAGCCATAAGCACCATACGGATGGTCATCTTGGCTCTCTCCTGCGATTTCCACCCCTCCCGCCCCCTCTCCCATCCTAACAGAAGTCTGTAAATTCATATCACTCCATTGGTCAAGTAATGACCAACAGCACTTATTACTGCAAAGGCTATGGAAACGTACAACATGCCCTCAATGGCACTGAAGACCTGCACTTTAGAGGAGCTGTCCCTCTAGCCAAGCTGTCCTATTATAGTTAAAACACCAGTTTCTACATAATGGTGTGTAAAATTGGCCAGGTGTGACCTTTGTTAACAAAAAAAAATACTGTGACTAATTACCGCATGATAATTTAGAAATACTTAATTCCTTCTTTATCACGACCTAAATCCTTGACCTCCATACCCAATAGTACAATCGGAAATAGACACAAAAAGCTGGAGTACCTCAGTGGGACAGGCAGCATCTCTGGAGAGAAGGAATGGGTGACGTTTCGGGTCGAGACCCTTCTTCAGACTATCGGAATGTGTTCAGCAGAGAACTGCAAGTGTTCAAGAAACCAGCCCATCGTCACCTTCATGGGTACAATTAAGAATCACAAGCTGAACTGTTTAAGCAGACCCATTGTTTCAGCCTGCTCATGCCCCTACTGAATTGGTTTTACTCCATCCTTTCTCCCCAGTCCAATCCCTTTTCCACTGCCCTCTTCCACTTTGACAGTTTCAAATTCCCTCATCCTAACTGGCTCATATTTACAAGGGATGTACAGTCACATTACCCCTCCATCCCATAGCAGGATGGTCACAGGACCCAACAGATCCTCTTCACCAGTCTACTCATTTGCTTGAATGTGAACATTGTCTCAACTCCACTCACTTTCTCAAGATCAAAGGTGCAGCTACAGGAGGCTTGCATTAGCTGAGACTAGAGCTGCTTTCTATTGTAATATTGAAGTGGTTTTTGTTCAATTTGCCAAACCTTTTAAGTAATGCTCCCTTTGTCGTATCCAACCTTTCCCAAACTACACCCTAACCGCAACGTAAAACTAACTTATTTTCTCTCTGACCTATTCTCGTGAATGGTCATTGACCTGAAATGTTAGCTTTTTTTTTGCCCCTCCAGATCCTCTCTGACCTGCTGACTGTTTCCACTATTGACTTCCAATTTCTAGCATCTGGAGTTTTTTGATTCGCAATCTTTCTTTTTTTTTAACATTTATTTTCCAGAAGAAAGGATGTTGTAAAATATTCCATGTGCCAGGATGCAGAATGAAGATTGTTTCAAACAACTAGGTTTTGTTCATGATGTTGATTATAGGATTCTACCCCTGGAAAACTCTCTTAATAAAAAATCCAATTTGATCTATTCCTGATATGACAGCTTATGTACTTTTTAAGAACTAAATCTCCCAGTGTGCAAAGGGAATAACCATAGAGGATCTCTAATTGATTTTCTGGTAACAGTTTTGTTACAGCAATAAACCTGCCTTGCATCGGAGCAGGCTTAACGCGTTTAATTTGATTTGGCTGAGGCAGCGGTACGATATGTTGGCTGTGGTATGATAAACATGGGTGGTGCTTTTGTTGTAGGCTATGGTGGTGGTGATAAATCATTTATCTATACACACCATGCAGTAGAAATTGATTATCCAGGAACCAGCTTGGCAATTGGCAACAGCTCAGCAAAATTTGAATTTCTTATCCTAGCTTTTCCTTCTCCCCAAAGATGTTGCAATAGCAATACAGCTATAATCCAAAAGATTGTACGATTCACTTAAGGGAAGCATAGTTGTGAATTGTTTTAATTACAGCAATAGTGGATTTAATAAATAGTCTAAATATCCTACCCTTTATTAATTCCTTTGTTGAAATCTGTTGTTATGTCTGCTTTAAAGCAGTGGCACAGCAGTAGAGTTGCTGCCTTACAGCGCCAGAGGCCCGGGTTCGATCGTGACTCTGGGTGTTGTCTGTACGGAGTTTGTACGTTCTCCCCATGACCTGCGTGGGTTTTCTCCGGGTTCTCCGTTTTCCGGACCACACTCCAAAGAAGTACAAGATTGTAGGTTGATTGGCTTGGTATAATTGTAAATTGTCCCAGTGTGTGTAGGATAGTGTTAATGTTCGGGGATCGCTGGTCAGTGCAGACTCAGTGGGCCGAAAGGCCTCTTTCTGTGCTGTATCTCGAAACGAAACTTAGATAGATGTTGCCTCACCCACTGATTTTTGTCTACCTTCGATTTTTCCAGCATCTGCCTTCTTAAACTTAAAATTTAATATTTTACTCTATCTTATCCGTATAGTGTACCCTGGACTTTAAAAAAAATTACAGTCTATGTTCAGTCCTTAACCTGTGCCCACCTAACTTCTAACACAACACCTAACTTCTAACACATGTTTGAAATCAGCTCAGTTTTAAGAAATTTGTCATATTCCCATGAAACATGATAAAACAAACAAGCCCTTTAAAGTAAGAAAATGTTGTTTGCAGTTGCCAAGCAAGGTTGTTCTAGTCTTCGAAGTGATTGCCAGATTTCTGTTTGTATTTTACTATTCCACATGTTTATTAATCTCAGTGCATTGTTTGCTGTTACAATTTTGTAAAAATATGAATTGGTGCGATTTGTTTTGATACTGCCCATGTCAGCTCTAGACAGAGAGTTCTGAAAGATACCAATTTAATTTTACAAATGAATTTTTTTCCTTAAATTCTACTGCCATAGTTTAAATCAGGTAAATATGCACCTCAGTCACATTTGATGCTCATGGTGGGCTGGATTCTGTAGATTGGATAGAAAACATATATTTACTGAGAATAGTTAAATTATGCACTGCAGCATAAAATGTCCGGGGGTCTCAGTCAAAGAGGAACCCAAGCCCACATTGAGGTGGAATGGATAATGGATCCTGTGACTTCTGTTCAATGCTGTTTCTATCTTTCTGTTTTGACATTTCAAGCTTTGGAATCTGAGTAATCAAATTTGCTGTGTCTTTTGAAACCTGAGGATGTGTCATTTTGCTGTAGCTATTGCTTTTCTCACCAAACTGAACAGCTTTGGAATTGACTCATGAATTTTCACTTTTTTCAAAGGAATTGTACCTTACTGTTGAATTATTGAATTGCTTGGTTGTTAGCCTGATGCACGTTTTAGTGATACAGTTGTACAATCAATTGTTAGCATGGAGGGGGTGGGGTAAGAAAGAATCCTGCAATCCTGCACTAGTCCCAGGCAAGTGGGACTGATGTAGCTGGGACATTGTTGGTCGGTGTGGGCAAGTTGGGCCGAAGGGCCTGTTTCCACGCTGTGTCACTCTGTGACTCTAATTAATGAATCCCAATGCTGACTTTGTCCAGCCTGCTGCAGATTCCATCAGTAGCTACTAGACAGTAATCAAAATTTATGTCTTTGCAAATATAGATACAAATCCATATAGTGTACCCTTGACATTTCTCCAGAAAAAAAACTCTGGCAGGTATTCTGCATGTTTATGTCAGAATAAAAATAAGCATCAGGTATTCTCTGAAGATGTTCTCTACTTTTAGAATCCAGACCCGTTTTTATTGGCTGTAGGTATTATAATGAATTTGATGGAGATATAATGGCCAGATTGTTACATGACATTTGCATGCATGGCTTCAGAACCATAATCCACTTAATCCTTTAAAGGAAATTAATAATTTTAATAAATGGGTTTTAAACAGTGCTTCCCTGATGGCTCAGCCTATATAAAATGCAAGGTCTGCCAGGCAACAATGATTTGTGCTCTTGTGTATACTTTGGAAACATGGACTACCTCAAAACACCAAAGAGGTATCACCAATGCTATACAAGGAAAGATAAACCAATATTAGTAGCCTCTCCCAAGTCAATAATCTCATAATCAAAGCCAATGCCACTTAGACAAATGCATGCAGGTCACATTTTGTTGCATGCCTGATACCACACTCTCAAAGTAAACGTTCTTCTCCAACCTCAGTGACAGAAGATTACCAGAAAAAACACAAGGAGTGTTTTAGATATGTTAGCAAAGCTCCACGTGAGAGGTGGAGGTTGTGCTGGGGGGAAGGAGTAAATGTATCCACATCACCGAGTTGTCAGGAAGTTTGTGGCCTGAGATTGATCAAAATGGTAAACAAGTGTACAGGATGACACAGTGAACCTCCAGTCCCTGCATGAGCATGCAATGTACTTTGCAGAAGGAAGCTGCCTCCTGTACGTAGGTCTTTCAGAAGCCTGTGCAGGTTTCTCTGCCTGTGCCTCCACGGGAACTCTGCCCTCCATGCAATATAGCATAGATGTGTTCCTTTACAACATTTTCCTTTTGCTGAAAGAATGCTAGTTGTATTTCACTGCAGCCCTCTAAAAGGACTCCAAAAGAGCTACTTTTATGGACAGGAAAAGGGTAAACAAAATATTGATCATGCTGGGAAATTATCCCCTATGGCTGTTATTCCTGAAACAAGTGAGGCCATTAGTTCAGTTTTGGAGTTGGTGTTAACAAAATTTGAGTTTAATTTTAAGAAGTTTGAGGGAGATTTTAATTTTGGAAAAATGCCGCTCAACAATATTGCTCTATCTTTTCAATTACATTCTCAAAGCTTGTTTTTGGACTTGCTATTAATTTATTTTCCATTCATGTTAGAAATTTTCAGCTCAGGACTGACTGCGTCAGAACCAGCAGTCCATTTGGGAAAAAGCTGAACAGTAAATATGTTCTATGATAGGTACATTAGATCAAATAAATTTGGTATTAATACTAGTCTACAATTCCAAATAAGAACCTTATTTCTCTCTCCCTCAGCGGTTTATCCAGTATTTGGCTTCAAGAAACACATTGTTCAACTTGAATAACTTTTTGGATAAAGGTGCCATGCAAGGTAGGTTTGTGAGTGAAGAGCACAGAGGTATTTAGATATGGAAGTTGATTTTCATTTGTTTTTAATGTTGATGGCTTAAATGAACCTTTAAAAATAATGTTTGATGATTTTTACAGGTACTCAAATTTGTTTTTAAAGAGTAACTGAAGTGAACTTTATAAATCTTTTGAGAGAAAAGCACGACAAATATCAGTGACCACATTTTCTTCTGCCTTGTAGGATATGATATGTCGACTTTCATCAGACGGTATAGCAGATACCTTAATGAAAAGGCACTTTCCTACAGACTAATGGCGGTTGACTTCACTAAAATGAAGAGAGGGTACGACATTTAAGTGATGCTGAACAAGTTGGATACCAATAAACAAACCAGGATAACAACATTGATTCTAAAAGATTTATTTAATAAAAATCATTGAAAAAGTGTACTTGCTTGGTACATTATAGTTACTCGAAAGTGACTCGATAATTGAATCATGATAAGACTTTTTTTACAACATTCAGAGTTGCCAAGGAATTTCAATGCAATGGGTGGAACACATTTATATTTGGTACAAATAAAGAAAAACAAATCTGTAAATGCTAAAGTAAACACAAGGAATTGTAGATGTTCGAATTGGGTAAAAAACACATTGCTGGAGTAACTCAGTGGGTCAGATAGCATATATATAGGGGGCTGAAGAAGGGTCCCAACCTGAAACTTCGCTTATCCACGTTTTCACTGATCCGCGCTGCCAGACCTGCTCAGTTACTCCAGCACTTTGTGTATTTTGCTGTAAATGCTAAAATCCCAAAATATATTCTGGATGCATTTAGAAAAAACAATAAAAATCTGTAGAGGGAATAGACAGATTGGTATTTGAGATGTAATCTTGTAATCCCCATTTCTTCCTTTGTTGAAATGAAAATACAAATGCAAGAAGTCCTCAACAGACCAGGCAGTGTCTGAAGAACAACAAAGTTAATGTTTCAGCTCAATGAATAGCTGGTTGACTCCTATAATCTATTAAATAGCCTCACATGACAATTCCAAAGTAGGAAGAATTTTTTTAATCTGACTGAGTCAATGAATAGTAAATTCCTTGAAGGAACTACCCTTCGAATTCCTGCAGTCATATTACTGCATTCATTGTTTAAAAATGTGCAATCACATTGTTGGGTAACTCAGCTGAGCGAACACAAATAATTTATAACTAGATATTTATAATATAATAATCACTGAAGTGTATCACTGATCTCAGTACTGGCAAGGCATGCCAGAGCTACCTATAGCCAACCATTTTAACTCTCCATACCATCCTTTCGGTTCTTGGCCTTCTCCGTTGCCAGAGTTTGACCACGTGCAAATAATACCTGATATTCCAGGTGTAGCCTGCAATCCAATGGTATGAATGTTAATTGCTCCATTTTCAAGTAATGACCGCCTCCCACCCACCCCCACTCCAGTGCACATACATTTCTTCCACCACCCTGGTCACCCTGCTTCTTCCCAATCATCTCTACACTCGTCTCCCATCCCCAAATACCATATTATCTTTTTATCCACCCCACCCTCCTGTTCCCTTCCACCCATATCCCTCACTACAGCTTTACATTTCACTCCTCTCTTTATCAAACACCCTTTTGTCTCCTTTGCATCACTAACCTTTGTCACTTACACCACCCATCTGCTTATCACTACTCCGTCGGTTGCAACCACCTATCAATTTCCAGACTTTGGCCCATGACCACCTCTCTCTCCAGCTTTCTTCCCCCTACTCCATCACTCTGAAGAAGGTTCCAGACCTGGAACATTGCCTTTCCATTTCCTCCACAGATGTTCCCTGGCCTGCTGAGTTCCTCCAGCACCTTATTTGTTCTCAAGATCCCAACATCTGCAGTTTCTTCAATCTATTTAAAGCGTAATAATTATATGTGGCCCTTTAACTATATTTATGATTCTGCCCTCTGAGTCATTTTTTTGAGGTAGGAATAAAATTGTTAAATATTGAGGTTAGACCACTGAGAAAATGTTTTAATGTTTTAACTCAATGATTTATTATTAGAACTTTTCCTACTGGTTTGTGGCTGGTATCCTATACGTTTTGATTAGGAAGCATATCTTTTTTGATTAATGACTTTTTAAAGATTGTATGCAATCATTGTTTTATTTTGATGATTTTCCAATTATTCTGGACTTTGCTTAATAATACACATTGTTTTGCAAAAACTCCTGTATATCCTCTAATTTACTGAGCAACATTGAAGAACATCTGATATGATTTATTAAAATGAATGAAATGTCTGTATTCTGTTTAAAAATGCTCAAGGTTTTGATAATTTTGGATCAAAATAGAATTGCAGCATGTTCATCTTTGTAATCTGACAGTGAACAACTGCTTGAATTTATATTTGATCGGGATTGAGGCCCATGTTTACATATTTATGTTTCTTTCTAAAAATAAATGCTTTTAATTTCTAGTAACATACTTAAAAATAAATTGGGGGTTGTGCATGTTCTCTGCAATCAGATGATACAAATTTTTCATACGAATTTTCTTCTAATGTTAGTATTTTAATGAAATGAAAAATGCATTGACATTTTGTGTTTTCATGTAGGACGGATGGAGTAATGAGAACTATGAATACTGAGAAGTTGCTGAAGACGCTGCCTCTAATACAGAATCAGCTTGATGCACTCTTAGATTTTGATGTATGTGCAAGTATTATTTTTATAATCATTGCCCAGATGTTGCTGCTTCATCTGGAGGAGTTGGTCAGTGACTATACATGTAACACTTCATTGCTGTCGTGCGTTTCTGCAAATAAAACTGAACTTGCACTTTACCTCTGTACGGCAAAACATGCAGTTTTATAACCCAGCTGCGCAAGTAATTATTTAATTAATGGTGTTTTAGAATCAAATGTCAGTCTCTGATGGTTGCATGTAGTGGGAGTTGAAGGTTCTACCCAAATAAATAACTAAATTGTTTTGTGTAAGAAGGAACTGCAGATGCTGGTTGAAATCGAAGATAGGCACAAAAAGCTGAAGTAACTCAGCGGGGCAGGCAGCATCTCTGGAGAGAAGGAATGGGTGACATTTCGCGTTGAGACCCTTCTTCAGATTGGTTAGGGATAAGGGAAACGAGAGATATAGACGTGATGTGGAGAGATAAAGAACAATGAATGAAAGATATGCAAAAGAGTAACAGTGATAAAGGAAACAGGCCACTGTAAGCTGTTTGTATGGTGAAAATTAGATGCTAGTGTTACTTGGGTGGGGGGAGGGGGGGGGATGATAGAGAGTGAGGGATTGCCGGGGCTTCCTAAAGTGAGAGAAATCAATATTCATACCACTGGGCTGTAAACTGCCCAAGCGAAATATGAGATGCTGTTCCTCCAATTTGCGTTTAGCCTCACTCTGACAATGGAGGAGACCAAGGACAGAAGGGTCTGTGTAGGAATGGGAAGGAGAATTAAAGTGTTCAGCAACCGGGAGATCCGGTTGGTTCAGGCGAGCTGCACGAAGGTGTTCCGTGAAACGATCACCCAGTCTGCGTTTGGTCTCGCCGATGTATAAGAGTCCACATCTTGAACAACGGACACAGTAGATGAGGTTGGAGGAGGTGCCTAAGGATTGTCGAGGGAGGAGGTATAGCGACAGGTGTTACATCTTCTGCGGTTGTGGAGGAAGGTACCTGGGGAGGGGGTGGTTTGTGTAGGAATGGATGAGTTAACCAGGGAGTTGCGGAGGGAACGGTCTCTGCAGAAGGAGGAAAAGGGTGAAGATGGGGAAATGTGGCTAGTGGTGGGATCCTTTTGGAGGTGGTGGAAATTTCGGAGGATTATGTGTTGTATGCGACGGCTGATGGGGTGGAAGGAAAGGACTAGGGGTACTCTGTCTCTGTTGCGACTACGGGGAGCAAGGGCGGAACTGCGGGGTACTGAGGAGACACGAGTGAGGACCTCGTCTATGATGGGTGAGGGGAACCCCAGTTCCCTAAAGAATGAGGACATCTCGGTTGTTCTAATATGGAACACCTCATCTTGGGTGCGGATGCGGCGTAGACGGAGGAATTGGGAGTAGGGGATAGAGTGTTTGCAGGAAGCAGGGTGGGAAGAAGATGGTTCCATTAATGATTGAAATACATGTATTTGTAACTGGTATCTGAGTAGATTAAGCACTTTTCTAGTCAGAAGGTGGTCAGTTCGTTCGTCCCTTGCCTGGGTGCCAGGAGTTAACCTACCCGTACGCATCTTAATGAGGATCTCTTTCGGTAATCCAGGCTGTTCTGAGATTTGTTTGGTGCCCCTAGGCCTAGGACTGAGTGAGACACTGGGAAGGAACTGCATGACTATCTCAGTCTCGGCCTTGGGGACATTAGTAGTTGGAAAGGGATAGAGACGAGTAGGCATGAAAATGCAGTTACTTATTTCAATTGGTTTGTGCAAACGGCATTCAATTTACTGCTCTTTTGAAGGATTTTGGTTTTGATGTTCTCACATAATATAGATAATGTGGAATGTTGAAGCAGCTTTAGATTTAGACTAAAGTAACAATTATTATTGCATCCTCTGAAGATGTTATTAACTTAACTTCATTACGTTAGATATAGGTTAATTTATGCGATTGTATTAAAAGCTGGTAGATGTTTTCATTATAGATATTTCTATTTCCTTTAGCAAAAATACTGGCAATTATGTAAAAAAGTGAAGTTATCAATTATTGAAATAATGGCTTAAGCAAATGGTAAATGAATAAATAAGATCTTTGGCTCAGATGTGGTCTGAATATTTGCGATGGAATAACCAAATCCAATTCATTCTGTACGTATGGGCTTTGGATAAATTGAAAAATGGGGCTGTCAGGGGTGTGACTTTACCAGAGCTGGTTACTTGACCTCACTGTAGGCTGATAATTGGAAGTCAGGCCTCTTTCAGCAGGCTTGTCAAAGAACATAATTTATCAGTAAGTGTTGGCAGATGTCAAGCTGGTTAGCCCAGGTCCATGAACAGATCATACACAGCATGTCAATTTTGTCTGTAACATTTAATGTACCCTTTCTTCTTTGAATGCAGGCAAATCCTAATGAACTAACTAACGGAGTAATAAATGCTGGCTTCATGCTACTGTTCAAAGATTCCATCAGGCTTTTTGCTGCCTACAATGAAGGGATCATCAACTTACTGGGTAGGCAACTGGGTCCATGTGTATATATACGTGTTAAAATACTTTCCAATTTGAACATGGTTTAATTATCACGGATAGGTTGTTACAATATGGCACCACAGATTACTCTTTGCTGTACAGGATGTTATAGTAACCTATTCCACGCAGATATGGTTTTGCAATTAATTCGATATCGGATGTAACTGGGAAAAATCATGGCAGCCCTTTTCATCCAAGTGTAAAAAGTGAAAACAACATTCTTGTTTGACCATTTGAAATGGTTTTACAATCTGTTGTGAGGACAAATCTTGCAAGTGTAAAATAGCTTAGTGGTATATTCTTAAGTGCCTTTTCTAAAGTGCTTGCACTTGGCATTTCGTAAGTGCTTTGTCCAAATATACATCCTGTTACATAACCTCCAATATGTGTCATCACCAGCAGAATCCCTTATTTCAACTACTTCATGCAGAATATTGGTAATTTTTTTTTTGTACCAGTTTAATTTTCTGCAAGATGTAAAGCTCTTGAGCTGTTGTGCATATTTGCACTTGTGGAGGCAAACGTTCTTCGAATAAGGATTGGGCCAGTGATTTTTTATAAAATCGGCTTAAAGGGAAGCAACCATTTTGCCAGTTTATCTGTGATCATGTGATTAGAACTAAATATTGCTATTCTATTTTCAGTTTAATTTTATTTTTGGCACCTATCTTTGTGCATTATCCCTCATAATTATGATTGACCTGCTGTTATGAGCCACTGACCATTTTCAAGATTTCATTCTAACTTTCTCAGTGATAGATTTGGCATTACACGGTGGTGTGCACAGTATAAGTAGTGATGAGTGTTTAACATTTTTCATATCCTTGGATTAATCTTAAAAAGAATTGCTTTATATTGTTAATAATAGACAGAAAGATTTTATCAAAGAATTGGAAACAACGAGGACCTTCAGCAATTTATCTTTGTGAAGAATTGGTTGTGCAAAAATCAGTCTGCAGTCTAAACAAATGGTTTCTGACCTAAACAATAAATTATTTTAAATAATTAATGTCTTCTGTGGCAAACTTGTACATCTTCCAAATGTAGCCTCAATAGATAATCAGTTTTCATATACTACTGGGGCAATGCTGAGGAAACACCAGAGGTCAAGCAACATCCATGGTGATAAAAGAATTGACAACATTTTTGACCGACACAGGGTCTTGACCCAAAACATCATCAAATCATGTCCCTCCATTGATGTTACTCTACCTGCTGGGTTCCTTTAGCAGTTTGCTTTTTGCTCCAGATTACAGCGTCTACAGGCTCTTGTGTCTCCTCGTTATATACATCTGCCCTTGTGTGTAGTGAGAATTCAAAATGAGAAAAGGCACTTATTTGTCTGTTGTCATTAAATATTTACGGTTTCAAATGTTGTCCATATATCATTGTCTTTATTTATGGTGATACTGAATCTATGGGACGGTTTGACACGGGACATGCGCTGAGGGTTGATCATCCTGCAGCGGGCCGCCCTTGTGGAGGGTGTATAGTGTTAAAAGGCCGAAACACCCAGTGATGCAAGGGTACACTACTGATGATGTGTCCTGTGCCCAACTGTCCTGAAGGTTACCCCCCCATCCCCCCCCGATGTTGAGCGTCTACCACTCTCAACAATCAACGAATGTCGTGAAATGCTCCCCACCTATTGGCACAAGGGACTTCTTAACATCTTGTCCTGTGTATTTGATTCTGATTGTATACGCAGCGATTTTCTATTGGTTTTTAAAATTGGACGTTTGTTGAACAAGAGCATTATGAATCAAATTTAATACAATATTGGCTTGGGACCCATTTTAGCACAATCCTCTCAACCAGACAACCTAGCCAAGCCCACCATTCACCCCTAGTTACTGGGGCGACCACTTTTGTTGTGAAGACCGAACCCACAGCTAAGCACAGTTTATCTCGAAACGTCATGGGAGCTGTTTGTATGTTAGTCGTTAAATATGAATAGTTTCTCATGAGCCCTTCTAAGATCTTGCTCTTTTAGTTTCATCTTTTGTATTCCAGGACTGATGGAAGTAAAGTTTGTGATAAGTACATGATATTTCCAGGATGGTTAAGGAAAAACAATTGCTTGTGAAATTACTTTTCTGCCATGCATGCCAACAATGTCAGTCTTTCCTGAATATTTTAATTCTAAATTATGATTTCTTAATTACCGGGTTTGGTTATACTAATTTTCTTTAGGTTGACTTTGACTCCCTCTTTATCTTTTAAATGTTTTGACTTATTTTTAAGACATTTGAATTTGGTGAATGAGAGCATTGTTGGAATATAGAGATGAAACAGTTCAAGTAACTATGTAGTTGGCATCAGATCTTTAACTGTTTACCTTTCCATTGATAACCTTGTTTAAATAAAGCAAACCACCTCATCAACTGTCCCAAGTATGCCCACATTTTTAACGTTATGGAAATGCTGAAATTATGATTCATCTTGTAAAGAATCATGCTCAGTATCATTCAGTGGTACAATTCCCAGCATGTGCTATGAATTAGCCTGAACTAGTGCATAAAGTGAACAGAATTCTGAATTTTAAGTCTTGCAGTCTTGCAGGCCAACAACTTAAAATATGGTATGTGTAGGAAGGAACTGCAAATGCTGGTTTAAACGGAAGGTAGACATAATAAGCTGGAGTAACTCAGCAGGTTAGACAGCAACTATGAAGAAAAGGAATAGGTGACGTTTCAGGTTGACCCGCTGAGTTACTCCAGCTTTTTGTCTAACTTAAAATATAGACCAGCCCAGCTGTTGCACAAATTATACTTTAGAGGATAATCAATATATTTCTTCAATCAATTTACTTTGTGTATCAAGCCATAATAATTGATTTTTCAATTTAAGCTATGTGGAGTCAAGTTTAAATGATAGTGTGTATCGTTTTTCATTGGGAACCAGGGAAATGGACATTCATATAACCAAACTGAATTTCCTTCCTAGTTATTTCGGAACTTTAGAATATCTTGATACTGTCTAGAAAATTAGTGCTCCCATATGTTGTGAAATAATATACATTTTAGGAGACATAGTGAAGAAGAGTTAACATCAAATTTGTATCTAAGAAATGCAATTTGCATTTTGGGATATTAGCAATTTTTAAAAAAAACTTAAAACTTGTACCAATTTCGACAGCAATGTTGCAGTTAATTAGGTATGTTTTATCTCCTGTTTTCATGCATTTCAATGGTTCTGACTGCAGCTGCTTTAAAAACAAATACAGTGGCAGGTATGGAACAAATGCATATTTAAGAATTTAAATGTTTAAAAATAAATCAACTGTTCAAAGGCTTCCGATTTTCATAACTTGGTACTAGATCTGTTATCTTAATTACCCTATTTTAGAGAAATACTTCGATATGAAGAAAAATCAGTGCAAGGAGGCCCTGGACATATACAAAAAGTTTTTGGCCAGAATGACAAAGTTGTCTGAATTCCTCAAAACAGCAGAGGTGAACATCAGTTTTTTCTCATCTGTGGTCCATCGCAACCCATTTTTGCTTTGCCGCCCCCCGTCTCCTTCCCACTCTCCCGCTTTACTTTCCTGTATATTAAGCATTTCTATAAGCATGCAAGTCACTTTCTGTTTTTATTTACTTGCCACTGCATGAAGTAATGTGAACTTTTTCTTTGTTGACACAGCAAGTTGGAATTGATCAGGGTGACATTCCAGATCTATCTCAGGTCAGTATACATATATGATTTAGCTTTATCCATTCTCCCGTTCCTGGATTTTAAGTTTTATTTTTCTACAGAGAGCATGAGTCTCTGTGCATACATGATTTTATTCATGTATACTGTATGTGAGCTCAGACTGTGCTTGTTTACATTGTGGTTTATGAAGGTGCTAAGATATTGCCCTCAATGGAATTAGGACTTAAAGGGTAGCTGGTCAATGTACCACAACACTAACCTTTCTAACTTTTATAGCTCTGTTGCAGAATTGGAAGGTAGTTTACAATGATTATTAATTCAATGTACCTCTGTCTATAATGCCCAAATAGCATGTAAATGAACATGCTTTATTGCTTTTATTACTATAGCATCACCATTCAGCTCAAAATCAGGTTGATCA
Organism: Malacoraja senta; assembly: GCA_038087875.1. Classification (NCBI taxonomy): domain Eukaryota; kingdom Metazoa; phylum Chordata; class Chondrichthyes; order Rajiformes; family Rajidae; genus Malacoraja; species Malacoraja senta. Next base: position 13,690,199 of record CM075983.1, on the reverse strand, counting down.
GACTTATGATCAGTGTACTTTTGATTATATGTAGGGATGCTGCTGTTAGTTATCCCCTCTTATCTTTCTACCTAACATGTTTGGTTACCTATTCATTAAAAATCATGCCAACGTTTTGTGTTACTGGCATGATTTTACTAGTAGAATTTCCTTATTGATTGAAGGACAATGGAAACAAATTTAGGCAAAGGAATGGCCACAGAGATGGATTGAAACATTCTGTAGATAAGCGCTCTAACTATTTCTGAACAGAGGTCAACATAAGTTCTTTATGCATAAATAAAGCTCCATGTTGATTAAATGCACAATCAAAGTGGGGTTTGGAGATTATTTAAAAAGTAGGGTTTGAATGATGCTTTGTGAATTTTATTTGCTTATGGACATCAGGTGGAAGAGGAAATTGTCAGAGATAAGGATTGAAGGATTTGATAACAGTTATATGGTGGCATTCAATTGCCTGTAATTTGAAAGCTGATACATGTTGAAATGTGTATAAATACTTAGAAGGGTTTTAACATGTGAATATTACAAGAGACCAATTGAAATTGGTTAAATTAACTTTTTTTAAGTGTATGATGCTCTATGCATAAGGGTTCTAGCTCTCCGTTACAAAATAGTGGTAAAGCCTGTCGAAGAGAAAAATACTAACCTCTGTTTTCCCAAGTTTGGATGTATAAATATGCTGGGTGAAGGGATCAAAGTTAACAATGATAGGTAAGAAGCAAGATGATTATTAGCAGCACTTTATCCTGGCATAATGAGAGGGTAGATATCTACATGGAGAGTGAGTTGTGCTCATGGTGTAATCTTATTCATTTCTTTATTAAATGCTAATCTTGAAGGCAGATAATTGCACTCATAATCCTAAACTGCATGTATTAGTACAGTTACCGAATAATGCAACCATGATTTTTATTGTAGCCATTGCTATAACAGCTTGCTAAAATACTTTAAAAAATACAAATTCACCTTATGAGAAGGTTAATGGGACTTTATTAAAGTCAAGGCATTACATTAAACTATCTTCTGAAAAGAATGGAAGTTATTTTTTTTTAAAGCATGTGAGTTGTAACATTTCTATTGATGCAAGATATCCAAAACTATATTGGCTAATCCTATACAATTTGCATGTTTCCGGCTAGCATTGGTTATTAGGCATATTTGCCTGAATCCAGCTTGCATGGCTCAAGTAATAATGGGCATTAAATGATGCTACTTGTACCTTTAACATAAAAAATAGGCATTAATCTTTTTTTTAATTCGCGTTTACTGCAAAATGTTCCTTTCCCCAATCCCCTATTCAATTACATTCCAAAAGTGAATAGGGATTCATGCTTTCTCCAGCCTGTGCTACAGACCGACAATGATCAGTTTATTAAAAAAATTATCACACCGTGATTGAAATCATGTTCACTCTAAACCAATTTTCATATGTTGCACTTAATAAATATTCTGGATGAAAAGGAGATAGGGAAGGTAGGGGAGATTCTCACACAGCTTTATAATTGTGCTCATTTGAGCTTAAATTTGACATGTATGGAGGACCTAATGCTAACCAAGCCTGCACTTGGTTGGATGATCAGCCATGTAGGCGGCGCGACTTTTCGTTGCAGCGGCCTCTGCAGTCCGTCTGTCTTTTTATTATTTTTGTCTCGTTTTTATGTAGTTTTTATTATTTTTTTTTGTCGGGGTATGTGTGTGGGGGGGGGGGAACTTTAAAATCTTTCCGCTGCACGGGAGACCCGACCTTTTCTTTGTCGGGTCTCCGTTGTCGTTGGGGCTGGGCAACGTGGAGCGGCCTCCAGCAGGAACGACCTGGGGCTCCAGTTGTGGAGCTGCGGACTACTCACCGTCACGGGGCTGGCCGAGTCCGGAGCGGGTGGAGCTGTGGTGGAGACAATCGCTGCTGCTACCCGACCTCCGGAGATTCGGAGGCTACAACCGCGGGTCTGGCGGACGGCAACACCGGAAGCCCGCGGGTCCCCTGGTGGGAGACCGCTTTTCGGGGCTTCCGCAGCGGCGACTTCTCCCGCCCGAGTTGAGGGGTTGAGGAGCACCTGGAGCGGGGCTTTATCCCCCCCGCGCGGCTTGGAATGGCTGCCGGACTTTGCGGGCGAGCGCCGGGGCTCTACCACCAAGACCCGGTGCGCGACCTTGCATCACCCGGCGTGGCTTTAATGGCTGCGGGACAATCACGGCCGGGGGCTTTGACTTTGACTCTGACATCGGGGGGGGGGGGAGTGCAGTGGAGAGATACGTTATTTTTGCCTTCCATCACAGCGTTGTGATGGATGTATGTGTAAATTGTGTTGTGTCTCGGGTCTTCTTTGTTTTGTATTGTATGGCTGCAGAAACGACATTTCGTTTGGACCTCAAGGGGTCCAAATGACAAATTTGTCCCTCAAAAGACAAATAAATTGAATTGGAATTGGAATTCTATATAAAAGTAATTGATGCACAGAATGTCACCTTGTGGTTTACTGGAGAAGTACAGTTGCTTTGTTAATCTGGATATTATATACAATTTGCAAGACATTCATTTAAAGTTATTGAGTATAGTATATATTTTTTGCCTTCTAATACAAAGTAACCATTCCAGATGAGCAAATGCAAGAGGTTCAATTAAGCTTAAATTGAACAAATAGCATTTTTTTCCCTGACAGGGCAAATAGAAATGCAGTATCTTGATGTTGACTTTCATATATATTGATCTCATTAGTGCAGGTGAAGGGAAGTTTGCTGATCATTATTGTTGATTCAATGGAAGCCAATACTACTTTTCCAGTGATGTAAATGTGGGTTTCCTTATAATGAGGCTAAGTGCAATTCATCACCAGATCTAACCAATTGGTTCCTCACATTCTCACTACAGGCTCCAAGCAGTCTTCTGGAAGCATTAGAGCAGCATTTAGCATCTCTGGAAGGAAAAAAGACAAAAGAATTCTCTGCAGCAAACAGGTGAGAATTATCACAATATTTGCAGCAGAAGGTTTATGTTTAAAGACATCAAAACATCCCAAGCACTTAACAAGAGTATTTATAACATTGATCCATAGTGGGAGATTTCAGGACAGATAACCTAAACTGGTCATAGTGATAAATATACATTGCCAGGGCATATAATGACAATTACATTTACTGCCACATTAAATGCACCAGTACAGATTTTGATTAATAGTAAAGAAAAGTATTTGATGATCAAAACCACCAGACTTGTCCGAAAACCCATGGTCTATTGGGCAGCAGTGATTCCCTGCCCACGTAAATATATCTGAGACCTAGAATACGTGCAGTTAGCATCTTAAGGTCCTGGATGAATTCTGCCCCTGCAAAATCTTCCATAGAAGGATAAGTGAACCAAATTTAGTGCCTCCTTCCAAGTTAACCTGCTCTAGTTATACTGCTCTAGTTGGGGCTCTAGTTATACTCAATGTTTGGTGTTGTACAGCTCACATTGTTCACATCTCTGACCAAAGATTTGCAAAACACACACTCTGTTTTGAGCTCTGTCATGGTTCCCACCTGAGCTCTGTCAATGAGGTAGCTACTGTATGTGCTCACTTGAACAAAAACATAGAATATAGAAAACTAGGTGCAGGAGTAGGCCATTCGGCCCTTCGAGCCCGCACCGCCATTCAATATGATCATGGTTGATCATCTAAAATCAGTAACCCGTCCCTGCTTTTTCCCCATATCCATTGATTCCTTTAGCCCTAAGAGCTAAATCTAACTATCTCTTGAAAACATCCAGTGAATTGGCCTGCACTGCCTTCTGTGGCAGAGAATTCCACAGATTCACAACTCTGGGTAAAAAAGTTTTTCCTCATCTCAGTCCAAAATGGCCTACCCCTTATTCTTAAACTGTGACCACTGGTTCTGGACTCCCTCAACATCGGGAACATCTATACTAAATCCTGGCAATGTCTGGCTCTTGACTGGTCAAAGTGGAGAAGGACCATTCAGGAAGGTATTGAAAACGTTGAGGGATTTTTGAGCACACTGAAGTCTGGCTCAAGCGATGTAACAGGTGCACTACCTCATGAACGTCTGCCCCATCTGTGGAAGACTGTGTGGGGGCCACATTAGGCTCATCAACCAACCCAGAACCCACTAACCAGCTTGGAAGCAAGTCATCCTCAGCCCTGAGGGACTGTTCAAGATGATAATTGGCAAAATATGTTTTTACTCTTATTCTCAAATTCTCTCACAATAAAAGACAACATCCAGTTGACATTCCAAATTGCTTGCAGTACATGCACGTTCATTTGGAATAATATGTGTACATGGACACCCATAACCTTCTGAACCTTTTAAAAAATATTCTGTATTTTTACTTTTTCTACAGCACATTTTTTTTTCATTGTGTTCCACCTGTCTTATCCCCACCTGTTCATTTAACTTCTCTATAAACCCCACTGAAGCCTGTCTGCATCCACCTTCCAACTTAGACTCGCTTTCGAATTTGTGGCAAGCTGGTCCCATCATCCAAATGAAATAGTTGAAGTACAAATTATCATGGATGACATTGGCAGGAGCAGTGGTGACCAACTTGCTGAAAATCACAGTTTTTTTAAAGAAATCTTTAAATTATGTCCAATCTGCATACAAAGATTTGTATATGTGGCAATATCTGAGGATGAAATGGACTTCTCAGAGGCTGAATTTTCTGATACTTGCTCTAAACAAGTGTGAGAGATTTCGAATGAAGTGGTATCATTTTTTAGCATATCTTATACATTAAATATGTAACATTGATCTGCATGATTCAGTATTTCACAATATATTGTCTGGTCATACCACCAGATTTCTTCTGGCCAATATGGCCAATATTACAAGCTGAAATAAACCATCAACTTTACTTTTTAGTTTCCTAATTTCATGTTAGTTGATGCCGCAAATACACAATATGGAACACGGAGGCCAGTTAATTCTCACTGTCCTCAATTTCTTTACATTCTAGTCCTTACAAAATGAACTAAAGTACAAACTAAGCTTGGTCATGTTTGGAAATAACTAGATTAGCAATAAAGCTGAAACCTGTCTCAGTGAATGTATTGACAGCACTATGTCGGCCAATGAGCCTTGATTTGAGGTGGTGTGTTGTAAAGCAAACAATGAATTATACAGTAACGTCAATTTGCACGGAAAACAATCTTTAAACAGAAAATGCAAGTTAAATTATCCACATCAATACAGTGAAGTAGTAGATGTACTCAAATTGCATATAAAATCACAAGCAGCATTGTTGTAAACAAGCTTAATTGACAGCTTCTTAAATGTATCTTTCCCCCACTCCACAGAGCAACGACCCTATCGAATGCAGTCTCCACTCTTTCCAATACAGGGATGTCTTTGAGTAAAGTTGATGAGCGGGAAAAACAAGCAGCTCTGGAAGAGGAGCAAGCTAGACTACAAGCTCTCAAGGTATGTGGCTTGCTTCTCTATTCATCGTTTAACTATCTGTGTATAACCTGTATATCATACTAGAAGCCATTCCGACATGGTTTATTGAAGCATTAACATTAGCTCCTTATTTTTGTATTTAGATTATATGGATGTGCATTTAAATGAAAATGAACAGTGAAATGATGCTTCAACATTCATTAGTACCTCTTATTGCTGTTTTAAAATTCTTAAAGCCTATTCTTTTTATCATTGCTTTGATCTTGGATTTGCTTTGGAATTGAGTGAAGGGATTGTTGGACTTGGGGGTAGATTTCTATGTATTTCAACAGAGTCTTGCAGTTAGAAGTCGGGATGAAGAGATCGAAAAAATAATTTAAGAAACCATTGTATATTTTGCACCCAAGTTGAATATTGTTTATTTTTATTTTCTATTTTAATGCATCTTTTTAATTGGTTGGCAATATGTGCAGAACAAACTCAGAGCAAGATTTGAACATCGATCCATCAATTCTGAGAATGTTAATTTGGTAGCTACTGCCTTATCAATAATAACTGGCAATAAACATGCCCAGTAAATAACTACATTCTGTCAAAGAAAATGTCTAAAAGATATCTTAACTGCTTTTAAGTTAACAGTAAATTCTGAGTGAGCATCTTGTTTCAGAAACTTAGACCTAAAGTTTAGACGTTGTTTTCTTCCCATTATAGCTTTGTCAATCATCCTATAGACCTGAGTAATGCCGTAGCAAAATAACATCAATATATAAATGTATAGTTCGATGTGTAAATTACAAGAGTCTTGCATGGTATGGATTTTAATAGTGTGGGATTCCTATGTCAAAATCAAAAGTAGATGCATTTAATTTAGCACTTAATCAGATTATTGGACCTCTGATCTTTGACTTTAATAGTTTTTATAGTTGCATTTCAATATTGCAGGTGCTAAGTAAAATGCAATTGTATTGTTGATCGAAGTTCAGAACAGGCATATTCTAGTAAGGAGGAGGGATACGTATGGCAAAGTAAAGGAAAGTTAGATGATCAAAAATGTAAATTTGATCAAAAAGGCAAAGGAAGTGTGTGCAAGGTTTAAGAGAATGGAATCAGAGCCTTTGAGGAATATAAAGAAAGAATGAAAGTGGGCGACTAGAAGGGCCAAAAGGGGCCACAATAGGTTTGACAAGTTGGATGAAAGAAAATACCAAAATATTATATCTACATTTTTTTTTTAAAGGAGGGTAACCAGAGAAAAGGGAGGACCACTCAAGGATAAAGGAAGGAATTTGTGTCTGGGGATGAAGGTGTGGTACTAAACTAGTACTTTACAACTGTTTTCACCAAGGAGAAGGACATTGAGGATCAGTGTGGAGAATGCTAACATGCAAAGGGCAGTTTGAGATTAAGGAGGAGGAAGTGTTAGAGGTCTTGAAGAGCATTGAGATGAATAAATGCCGAGGTCCTGATGGGATCCATCCTAGATTATTGGGAGAGGCAAGAGAGGAGCTTGTGGGAGCCTTGAAGAAGATTGTTCCATCTTCTCCAGTCACAGGTGAGGCCCTGGAAGACTGGAGAGTAGCTAATATTTTGCTGTAATATATGGCAAAAATATGCAAAACATTTAGTGTCTAAATTAACATTTTAAATGGCGAGGAAATTAATTCATTTGCATATCCTTATAGGTCAAAACATATATCCGTGTTTAGTTTCAAATGATCCAATGCCACTTCAGCTGGTTATCTATACTGCGATGTGTTATATTGCTCATTTTGGTTCTGCTGCAAAACCTTTCAGTTCAATTACTGCAAACCTGCGTTACTCCCCTTTTGGACATTATTTGGAATGTTATTTTAGCAGGAAATATGGTACTGATGGCCAAAAAATATTTATTCCCTCTTTATTTCATTACTTGTAGAAGTACTTGCCCTGGATAAAGTTATGCTGTGAGAACTTCTTGAATTGCACTTGTAGTGACGATGCTCCTGTTGTGGAAATTTAGGGTTTAGAGATACAGAGTGGAAACAGGCCCTTTGGCGCACCAAGTCCACGCTAACCAGCAATCGCCCATACAATACTTCTATCCTACACATTAGGGACTTTTTACAGAAGTCAATTAACCTACAAACCTGCACAACTTTGGAATGTGGGAGGAAACTGGAGCACCCAGAGAAAACCCACGTGGTTACAGGGAGAACTTGCAAACTCCATGCATCACCCATAGTCAGGATCGAACCTGGGTACCTGGCACTCTAAGGCAGCAACTGTACCACTGCCATCCTAATTGTAATATGCTAGGAAAAATCACAAATGGCCAGATTTGGTAAAGATGATAGATTTCCTACCTTAAAATATATTAGTGACCCAGCTGGGTTCCTGGTAACTATTGCTGATACCACATGCAGTAATGTGACTGCTGTCATATTTGGTAACTTAAATGGGTGCAACCACTGCACCAACTGTATTCACATTTGGCTGGGGTATATTCTCCATTGTAACCAAAGTGAGACTCACAAGATAGTCCCATCTACTGCTTTCTCTGTTAACTAGCAATCTTTATTTAATGATTGTCAGAACTGATAGCAAATTAGATTCATGATTTATGAATCTGATTTTAATTATTAGGTTGTAGTGATGTAAAACAATATATTATGATAGAATCTTATGATTTCTGCAAAATTTTAAAGTTGCCAGTTGTGAAAGTAACTGAGCATTGTCCAGAGGCTGTAAATGGTTACCTAAATTCACATGGTCCCATTCAAATAAATAAAAGCGTCCATATTAAAAGTAGAAACAAGGATGCTGGTTTACAAACAAAAACATGCAGTGTGTGAGTTACTCAGTGGGTCAGACAGCATCGCTGGAGAACATAGACATGTCATGATTCAGGTCAGGACCCTTCTTCAGACTGATTGAATTTGTCTGAAGAAAGTCCCGACCCGAATCGTCACCTATCCATGTTCTCCAGAGATGCTGCTTGACCCGCTGAGTTACTCCAACACTTTGTGTCTTTTTCAATATGGACGTATTTGATTCTTTGGATCAAGAACATTTGTTGTCCACCCCTAGACTCCGTGTGAGTCCAGTGGGTACCCAGGAGATGAGTTGTGCTGGAATTGTGGAGCAGCGGTAGTGTTGCTGCCTTGCAGTACCAGAGACACGGGTTCGATCTCGACTACAGGTGCTGTCTGTACGGAGTTTGTACATTCCGTGACCGTGTGGGTTTTCTCTGAGATCTTTGGTTTCCTCCCACACTCCAAAAACGTACAGGTTTGTATGTTAATTGGCTTGGTATAAGTGTGAATTGTCCCTAATGTGTAAGATAGTGTTAGCGTGTGGGGATCGCTGGTTGGTGTGGACTCGGGCCGAAGGGCTTGTTTCTGTTCTGTATATCTAAACTAAACTAATCTGACCTTGGTGTCACTGCATAGGTGCAGAACATATGAAAACACTGATTGGCAAAGAGGGCGTTGCTCATTATTTGCTTTCAAACACTGTTTCCTTCCATTGTATTTTGGAAGGGAAAATATGGACTACTCATTACTCAGAAAATAAGTATCTAAATGAGGACTGATGCGATATGGGAGGATAGATACAAAAATATAGACCATGTAAAAAAAACATAACAAATGCTGGAGCTTATTTCTAGAATGTCTTGAAAAATAGAGAAGTTATACAAATCCTTGCATAGAGTACATTTGGAAGTTTGTGTACAGTTTTGGTCATCATATCACAATAATGTTATGTAGGCATAAGAAGCCGTTCAAAGTGATATTCGAAGGATGATTCCAAATGAGAGGTTATACATGTCGAGAAAAAATTAACAAGCTAGTCACTACTCTCCTGATAAAAACAGTAGGCTAGTGTCAAATCAAGTTAAGTTATGGCTAGATAGAGTGTTTCAAAGTATTTTGATTATCCCGAGATGGAACAAAATGAAAGCTTATCAATGTAGTCATCAAGTAAACAAATGGAGAATTCTGAAGAAATATCCTTGCTCCATGGTGAGAATGTGGAACTCACTGTTCGGGAGTAGTAAAGCATGAAGTATTGTATATAAAATGAGGCTGGAAAAGGTGAAGGGAATAGAGAGTTATGATGGTGATTAAAGTAAAAGGGGTTGAAAGAAGCTCAATTACCTTAAATACCTTAAAGAACCTTAAATATTTTAATGCACTATTCAGCTGGATATCATTTACAGTGGTAGACATTCTGAGTAGTGAGATAATTTCATTATGGAGGGCATTATAAACCTAGAAGATACAATTTTTCCCCACAATCTATACTTAGAACTTGTGAGAGTTTTAGAATACAATTTTTGATGGTGTTTTTTTTTAAATAACCACATCTGTTTCTCCCCTTCATAGCATCACCTGTGTTCTAGTCCAGGGATGTTAATTTTGTTTATCACACACCAACCTTGACCAATATGGGCTCAACTAACTCACATAAATTGAACTTGGGCCAAACCAAGTCTGCAAACCAACTAAAAACATGTAGTTTTGAAGACGATATTGCAGTTTTTTAACCATTGCTTAATTGAAGAAACTAACCAGATACTGAAATAAGGAACTGCAGATGCTGGTTTACAAAATAATACACAAAGTGCTCGAGTAACTCAGCAGGTCAGGCAGCATCTGTGAAAAACATGGATAGATAACATTTTGGGTTGTGGGTCCTTGTTCAGACTGGGAGCCTGAAGAAGGGCCCTGACCTGAAATGTCACCTATCTATGTTTTCCAGAGATACTGCCTGATCCGCTGAGTTACTCCAGAACTTTGTGTCTGACCAGCTGTTGTTTGGTTGCAAGTATCCTGTCTCAGAATCTGTAATTGTGTGACCTTGGCTTAGAATCGTTCCCTCCAACGAGCAGTACCTAATCTGTAATCACTGTACATGTAGGCAAATGATGCTATTCCACGTGGACTTCTGATACAGGTAGGTAATATCCGTTATTATTTTAACTATTGGATTCATTTTTATTTACCCTGTGTGTATTTTTTATTTGCAAGGACATCATGAGAAATTTGACGACTCTCTTCTTAACAGGAGCAGCGGCATAAAGAGATACCAATGCAACCCCAGTCAGCAACTGCATCTACCACCGTGTCTCCGAGCTCCACATCAGGGAAGAGTATCAACACGTCGACAGCAGTTGATCTATTCGCAGTAGCCACACCAGTATCAAGTACTAACAGGTCAATATATTTTACTTTTAACCGTAACTCATAGAAACATAGACATAGAAAATAGGTGCAGGAGTAGGCCATTCGGCCCTTCGAGCCTGCACCGCCATTCAATATGATCATGGCTGATCATCCAACTCAGTATCCTGTACCTGCCTTCTCTCCATACCCCCTGATCCCTTTAGCCACAAGGGCCACATCTAACTCCCTCTTAAATAAAGCCAATGAACTGGCCTCAACTACTTTCTGTGGCAGAGAATTCCACAGATTCACCACTCTCTGTGTGAAAAAAAAAAATCTCATCTCGGTCCTAAAAAGACTTCCCCCTTATCCTTAAACTGTGACCCCTTGTTCTGGACTTCCCCAACATCGGGAACAATCTTCTTGCATCTAGCCTGTCCAACCCCTTAAGAATTTTGTACGTTTCTATAAGATCCCCCCTCAATCTTCTAAATTCTAGCGACTACAAGCTGAGTCTATCCAGTCTTTCTTCATATGAAAGTCCTGCCATCCCAGGAATCAGTCTGGTGAACCTTCTCTGTACTCCCTCTATGGCAAGAATGTCTTTCCTCAGATTAGGAGACCAAAACTATACGCAATACTCCAGGTGTGGTCTCACCAAGGCCCTGTACAACTGCAGTAGAACCTCCTTGCTCCTATACTCAAATCCTTTTGCTATGAATGCTAACATACCATTCGCTTTCTTCACTGCCTGCTGCACCTGCATGCCTACTTTCAATGACTGGTGTACCATGACACCCAGGTCTCGTTGCATCTCCCCTTTTCCTAATCGGCCACCATTCAGATAACTCATTCATAATAGGTGTGAATCATTAATCTTGTGTTACCAATTTAACTCCAGTTTGAGTTCACCTAATTCATCTGATTTGCATGCTGGGGACTGTCAGTTCTTCGACATTTTTATATCAATATAATAATAATAATAATAATAAAAAAACAAAGAATAAAGCAAATTATCAGGTATTGAATTGTAAAAGTAAAATTAATCTTATGCCATCTTTCTTGCAAATAAGGCATGACCTGTTTAAGAAATTTGTGTTAGAATAGATATTAAAATGTAACGGGCTTACCTGAAACAGCACGGCAAGATTACCCAGCACTTCGATCAGTCTTCCACAAAAGGAACTGTGCACTCATACATAGATCTAAAAAAAATAGCTGCTTGAATATTGATTTCTTCCATGTAATCCTTTCACGGTTATTTAGAATTCTGTCGAGCATGAGTGACAGTAGTTTGCTGAACAGGAATGAAGTATGCAGTAGACTAATACTTTATTTCAAACTTTTTAAAATCTAGTTTGTTTTAAAAAAGCATTGGATTTGATTTATTGTCTGCTATGATTTTTATCTCTTGCTGATCTTTGTAAAAAATATTTTAATGCACTACCTATTGGCACAATTCACATGGTGGAGAAGGCTCTGTGCACCTTGGGCCCAGTTTCTGGAGCTTAAGAATGGTGACGAAGGCTGTTCAAAACGTTAAAAGCTTTGAATTTAACTTCTCAATGGATTCAGTATAGTCAAGAGTGTTTTATTGTCCTATGTCCCGGACGGGTCAATGAAATTCTTACTTGCTGTAGCACAACAGAATATGTGAATATATAAACATTGTATAAACAGGGGGAAAAAAGAAAAAGTTCAATAAATAACAAATAGAGTGCAAATAACAAATAATAATATAGTCTTTTGCTGTTCAGAGCTCATAGCTTATCCGTTGTGTTTAATAGCCTGAAGCAGCATGCAGATATAAATTGAAACCAACAAAAATAGGCTTGGTTAATTGCTGAGCTCTACCTCCTGCATTTGCAGTGTCAACCTAGAAGTGTAAGAAATATTTCATTCTAATATTTTATATTAGAAATCTCATGTGACATTAATTTGGAACTTTTTGGTTTCTTGTACAGTGCACCCAGTCTTTCCAATGATATCTTCAATATGCAGTCAGCTTTTGTGCCAACAGTGCAGAGTACCCCAGCAATATCAACCTCAGCTAATGCATGGGGGGGTAAGTTGTTCTTGTATGCTTTAATGATTATTTTGACACCCTCCTCATTTTGGTAAAAAATGTACGTGTGCTGCTTGTTCTTGAAGTAGAATCGACAGCATTGTTTATTTCACATTCATGTATCAATGAGAATTTTTACAGTACAAGATTCTGTGCAAAGATTGTAAACTAGCCCTGCTGGATCTACAATATTAAATCTACACAGTTTTAAGCTGTCAGCACATTATCCTAGAAAGGGTGCATTTCAATTACACTTCAGAATACGTAAGATTTTTTGTTATTGCAATGCCTATTTGTACCCTGCTTCCAACTGCTATTTTCCAGTCCTGCGTTCGGACATCTTCTTTATGCAATTTCTATCAAAAAAAATTTCAAGTAAAAAAAAAATCTGTTTTGTAGCTTAAGTAAATGCAAATTATTTTTATAAATGGTACTTGTAAAGGATCCACGCAATCTTTCCCACACCCTCCAATGTCATCAATTGACTTCCATTCTGGTAGGAAAGGGAATTTTTCACACTCTTGCATATCATAATTACAATTACAAATGTTGTTCCTTTGTTGGTTATGTTTGGCCTTCTCACCTCCGTTCGCAGGAAGTTTACAAAAAGTTCAGAAAACTGCAAATGAGTTCTGAATCATGAGAATTTTATTTGACTTTTGCAACGTAAATTCCACACACAAAAAAATCAAATCCTGATTCCTGGTCTTTCTCACTTAGCTCTCATTTCGAGTATAGATCTTCTGGTTGGGGGGTAAGCACTTTGCAGTATTTTAGATGTGCATTTAAAACAGATACATGCACCGAGGTGCTTTTTCTTTTGTAAATAGATTTGCAACTTATTAATGTCTGAAATACTTGGGATACCATAAGGATACCAAAAATCACCACAAAATGCACGTTATTTGCTACAGAAGAGCTTCTAAAAATTGATCCCTTTTGAACACAATCATTCAAGTATATTTCATAATTGGACATTCACCATTAAATAAATTTTATAGAAAATAATATAAAATCATTGTGTGTGTGTGTGTGTGTGTGCACGTGCGTGTTTCACTCTTGAAGTGTTATTTGTCTCTAAATGGAAGCTTGGAAGTGTTAATGCACTCACCGTAATCTGATAGCTACTGCTGACCCGTTGTCTAAAGCATAGAATAGTCATCAGTGGAACATAGTATTCCTATCATGTGGCTCAAGTTTATCCATCTTAACCAATGTTAATGCTCATAAGGAGTTGAGGAATCTCAGGTTAGTGAGTTCTTGCACAGTAAATCCATGATAAATGTTTGCTACTTTTCTCAGTTCATTCTTCAAGGAAGGTAAACCAAGATGTATTTTTTCACCAAAGACTTTAACTCAAACTGATTGAAAGTTTGCATTTCAGTAAAATTATGAATGGTGCCTAATCTGGAGAAAGCAATAGATGTAAGGATGAAGAGGGTTTTAAGCACCTTTTAACCATCATTTAGTTTCCAAATAATGCTAAAACAATTATCCATGCAGGTAGAATTTCATAATACAATCCCTGTTCATATCATATTATCAAAATATTATTTGGAAACTCCCAAGGGGAAAATATCTGCAATTTAAATAATCATGTGATCAGTCATGTAACCTGTTTGGCATGACATCCTACAAGTTGCAAAGCTATCCAGAGCCACATGACAAGAGTACTGAGTTCCACTGGTGACCATTCTATGCTTTAGACAGCGAACCAGCAATAGATATCGGATTGCAGAGCATGCCACAAATTAGCATTGACAGCTTCAATCTAGGCTTCCATTTAGAGGCACGAGTGGCACGATGGACAATAATAATGCAATGAAAAGCATTTGTTTTGCAATCTGACGTCATGCCTGAGGACATATTAAACTTCTAATTATTTCAACAAGTAAACATGTTAGTTAAGCAAGACACAAAATGCTGGAGTAACTCAGCGGTCAGGCAGCATCTCTGGACAAAAGGAATATGTGACGTAAGAGGTCAGAACCTTTCTTCAGATGAGTTGTGCAATTCTTTTGTGTTTGAAAAGACATATTAAATCAATTAAAAATCAGAATAATTTGAAGAACTACAATGTAGGCTTTTCACCATCTATGGCATCAAGATATAGAACAATAATGTAATTCAATTTTGTGCACGTTTTGAAACAGTAAATTTATAAAGCATACTCTACATAAATCTAAGCTGCATAAGTTAGACTATTTTATAGGAGTCCTGATATTCAAATCAATGCTCATTGAAAAGGCCAACGAATTTTAAGAATCATTTGAACCTAACTGAATCATGTGCCTTTCTGGCAGCTGTTCGTCTTGCTTCAAAGTCTGTCAAAGAATAAAACCACTAGAGGTGTAAGGCTAGCAAAAAATAATAGATCAAAGGAATCTTGGACCTACTTCAATATTTTTAGCTACGAGAAAATATTTCTCTCCAGATCAAACATTCAACACTAATGAAATGGGACAACCTGCAATAAGAAAGACACAATGCTGCAGTAACTTAGCAGGTCAGGCAGCATCTCTGGAGAAAAGGACCTATCTTCACTGTAAACCAGTATCTGCAGTTCTCTCCTACACAACCTGGAATACTTGACTGCTTTTCTTGCTGCAGTTGTGAAATGACTGCTGCTGGATTTCAACAAAACAAAAATGGAGTAACTGCTCTAACATGTGGCACTGTCGTGGGATCTCATTGATTAAAACATTTTACCATTGGAAGGCAAAGGTGCACGGATAAAGACTATGTTTCATAATTGGTTTAATTGTGCCTGCTGTTCTTCAAGAAAGTGCAACATTGTAAATATGTTCTCTTGCTGAGCAGCTAATTTACAAATCTCGCCAATCTAACTTGGCTCTTGGGGATATATTTACCATCTTCTTGCCAACTAACATTACATCTTTGATGCAACTATGGACCAAGATATAGAAATTATTTTACTGGATAGATATTTTAAAGGAAGCTGACAACACTTAGAGATTCATGGCAACGCTTCCCCATCATTCTGCAGCATTAAAGACAGAATTCGTATTAATGTTAATGCATAGGATTCAGTCAGACTTGATGAGTTTGGAGAAAATTGTAGCCTCACTCATGTTCACTGAAGCATCTTTTGATGGAGAAGAATTTGAGTATAATGTTCAGTACTAAAAAAATGCATTGTTAACATTGTAAAGCACGTTCCGTTCACAAATTCCCCGCTCTTTTTGGATGGGACAACAGGGGATTTTTGTTTTGTTTTGTCAATTTACGCAAACGGGCTGCAAGGCATGGTTGGGTATAGAATTTCCTCATGACAGCTGCTGACACTTTTGAAGCTTGGAACAAACATTGCAGCCTAGATTTCTGCACTAATTTGCTGTACTCAACCATTGTTGAGAATAGCAATGTTGATGGAACTGCCTCTTGCTGTGACTTAGTTAATTTACTACTGCCATATGTGTATGATCTTTCTGCAGAAGGTACTTGAGGCAATTTGCTTTATTTAAACATATAACTGATTTTCAGTCATGACTTTAAATATGAATATGCTATATAGTTTATTATTAACAGCTTATAGAGATTATACTGTACAATATCAGATACCTCACAGAATCTCTACTGGTCCCTTCTCAAGAGCCAAAGATATTCATCTCCCATGTGTAGGAAGGAACTGCAGATGCTGGTTTAAACCAAAGATTGATAACTCAGCGGGTCAGCAGCTTACAACCAAGTGGTATGGATATTGATTTCTCTAACTTCAAGTAACCCTTGCATCTCCTCCTCTCTCCATCCCTACCCCACCCGTCATACCAGCTTCAAAGTTGAGTCTCATTATCTATACTCGTTTCACCAAGGCTACAGCTGACTATGGTATGTTTCCTTTATCATCGTTACTTTTTTGCATATCTTCCATTCATTTGTTCTATATCTCACCACATTACCATCTAGATCTCTCGTTTCCCTTTCCTCTGATTCTCCGTCTGAAGAAGGGTCTCAACCCAAAATGTTACTTGTTCCTTTTTTCCAGAGATGCTGTCTGACCTGCTGAGTTACTCCAGCTTTTTGTGACCTACATTCATGTTGCCTCTAAAGCATTGCGCCACCCACTGGTCAAGAGAATCTATTCTAGTTTTAACTCATTTTGAACACCAACCACTTAGCAATGTGCCTCCATGTGAAATTACTTTCAATGAATCAGTTACAAGCCTGCAAACGGATTTCAAAATTGATTTGACAACTTAAAAGTATGTACTCAATAAAAAAAATAAAAGTGGGATTTCTAGACAATATTACAAAAGAGAAAGTTTTGCTAAATTTGAGCCAGCAGGCTTAATTAAAGATTTTGTTTATCTTTGGCTTCTTCCTGGTGGTGAATATAATATATTCAGATAATATAAACCTGTATTTAATTATAACTTGATTATGGAGAATGTGTCACATTAAAATGCTAATTGTAACTTTCTTGAATTGACAACGCCTTTCTCAAATATTAGAAAAGGTTAGTGAGTGGGAAAAATCTAATTGTTGTATTCTTGAATAATGATCATAAAATGCCAGAAAGTATAATGGCATCCTGAGCCAAACTTTGGCTATAGGCTTACAGAAAAAGTACTGTTGATGTTCTCAGGTTTTATCTGTTTTCTACCTTGTTATGATGGTCTTTCTTCACGTTAAGTGGCTCTGTGTATAACACAAACCAATGACAATCTCAGAGAAGATGAGGGTCTCAAAACCAGCACTGTTGCCCCATTACCTTCCTCAGTCTTCATCACTGCACCTCACCTCCAACAAACTTCCCATGGAAACGGAGCTGATCTTCAGAACTAATGGGGAAAGTGTACAACCTATGTCAACTGCACTCGAGAACCAAGGTTACCAAGCTCAACACTCAAACTGCAGTGTACAGGCATATTTACATTTGCACATGGTTGAAGGCCAAGTTCCAAGATGCCTTCAACTCATTCACTGAAACGTATTGAGGAATGGGCTTTACACTCAACATTCAGAAGAATAAGGTGCTTCTGCTGCATCAGGATGTTCTCCAGTAATAAAAAATTGCAATTAAACCCTGGAAAATGTGGATCACTTCAAATATATATTCATTTACACTCATTTAAACAATACTAGCGATTAGCATGGAACAAAGCATTTGCAAACTGGAAGCCTGATGATAGTATGCAATGCTTTAATGATGTGCTGATTAAAATGCAAGTTTTAAAAAGTATAGCTGAATAATGCAAGATAATAAACTGCAGAAAATAAATCACCCTGTTCTGCATTATAAACAAACTTAAAGGTTTATTTCAGATGCATTTTCTAGAAAGTGTAACAGCGTTATTATTTTGACTGGGGGTTCTGGTGCTATTTTTTTCAGGTCTGCATAAATTGGGTTTGAGTCTAAAGCTCTTTGTGGGGCTATTAGTTTGTGTCAAACAAAAGGGGTTATTATTGTAGTGTTTGTTTTCCTCTCTCGTATTCTTATTCCAGTACATTTAATTTTTTTACATCCCTTTCAGATCGTCTTTCACAGCCAATGGAATACTTACGATGTTTAGTCATTTTTCTAATGTAAGATGTATGGTGACCAATTTCCCCATGCAATCAATCAAAAGGACATTCTGTCAATGACCAGATAATGTTTCACTAAAATTAATTGTGAAGTAAATATGGCCCAAATATCATGCAACTCCCCTGCTATTCAAAATAATGAAATGGGATCTTTACTACTTGACTGAGCATAAAGCATTGATTTAAAGTCTATTGTAAAGTAATAGTATTCCAAAATAATGCTGCTTTCATGTGTTTATTTTTAATCATTAAAAGTGTAAAGAGCCTTTATACAAACAAAAGGCAAACAAACAAAATACAAACAAACAAACTTTATACAAACAAAATACATTTGCATGCTTTATGTGGCATTTTCACATGTATAAAGATCAGCACCCATTTAATGAAGTGCCAAAGGCTTATTATCCATAATGTCTGTAATTCTTTTCCAGATGTATTTAACTCCTTTGCTGAACCAAGTCCTGCTACGTCTACAAAAATTGAACATTTTCCTGAGGCAGACATGTTTGATGCAGGTATCTAATGTGTATAATAATTAGTGTGGTGATGACTCATAGAAACATAGAAAATAGGTGCAGGAGGAGGTCATTTGGCCCTTCGAGCCTGCACTGCTATTCATTGTGATCATGGCTGAACATCCACAATCAGTAACCCGTGCCTGCCTTCTCCCCCTATCTCTTGATTCCACTAGTCCGTAGAGCTCTGACTCTCTTTTAAATTAATCTAGTGAATTGGGCTCTACTGCCTTCTGTGGCAGAGAATGCCACAAATTCATAACTCTCTGGGTGAAAACATTTTTTCTCATCTCAGTTTTAAATGGCCTCCCCTTTATTCTTAGACTGTGGCCCCTGGTTCTGGACTCCCCCATCATTGGGAACATTTTTCCTGCATTTAGCTTGTCCAGTCCTTTTATAATTTTATATGTTTCAATAAGATACCCTCTCATCCTTCTAAATTCCAATGAATACAAGCCCAGTCTTTCCAATCTTTCCTCATATGATAGTCCCGCCATCCTGAGGGTTAACCTCGTGAACCTACACTGCACTGCCTCAATAGCAAGGATGTCCTTCCTCAAATTAGGAGAGCAAAACTGCACACAATACTCCAGATGTGGTCTCACCAGGGCCCTGTACAACTGCAGTAGGACCTCTTTACTACTATACTCAAATCCTCTCGTTATGAAGGTCAGCGTGTCATTAGCTCTCTTCACTGCCTGCTGTACCTGCATGTTTACTGTCAGTGACTGGTATACAAGGACACCCAGGTCTTGTTGCACTTCCCTTTTTCCTAATCTGACACCGTTGAGATAATAATCTGCCTCCTTGTTCTCGCCGCCAAAGTGAATAACCTCCCATTGATCAACAGCATCAGAACAGGACCAAGTACCATCTGTCATGGATCTATCCATTCACTCAACAACACTCACCAAGTCACCCTGCAACCTAGCACCCTTTTTGCAGTTCACGCTGCCACCCGGTTATTTGTCATCTGCAAATTTGCTAGTGTTACTTTTAATCCTATCATCTGAATCATGAATATATATTGTAAATAGTTGTGGCCCTAGCACTGAGCCTTGCACTCCACTCGCCACTGCCTGCCATTCTAACAGGGACCTGTTTATTCCTACTCTTTGTTTCCTGTCTGCCAAGCAATTCTCTATCCATGTCAATACCCTACCCCCAATACCATGTGCTTTAATTTTTCCCACTAATCTCCTGTGTGGGACCTTATCAAAGGCTTTCTGAAAGTCCAGATACACTACATCCACTGGCTCTCCTTCATCCATTTTACATATCACATCCTCAAAAAATTCCAAAAGATTAGTCAAGCAAGATTTCCGCTGCATAAATCCATGCTGACTTGGACCAATCCTTTTACTGCTATCCAAATGCGCCGTTATTACATCTTTAATAATTGACTCCAGCATCTTCTCCACCACCAACGTCAGGCTAACTGGTTTATAATTCCCCGTTTTCTCTCTCGCTCCTTTCTTGAAAAGTGGGATAACATTAGCCCTCTAGTACATCAGGGAGTTTGTTTGTATCTTCCTTAGTGAAGATAGAACCAAAGTACCTGTTCAACTATTCTGCCATTTCTCTGTTCCCCATAATAGTTTCACCGGTTTCTGCCTTCAAGAGACCCACATTTGTCTTTACTAATCTTTTTCTCTTAACATACCTAAAGAAGCTTTTACTATTCTTCTTTATATTCGTGGCCGGCTTACCCTCGTACTTCATCTTTTCACCCCGTATTGCCCTTTTTGTTACCTTCTGTTGTCCTTTGAAAGACTCCAAATCCTCTGGCTTCCCGCTACTCTTTGCTATGTTATATCCTTTTCTTTTAGTTTTATTCCATCCCTAACTTCCCTTGTCAGCCACGGTTACCTCTTACTCCCCTTATAATCTTTCTTCTTCTTTGGAATGAAATGATCCTGCATCTTCTGGATTATGCCCAGAAATTCCTGCCATTGCTGTTCCACTGTCATTCCTGCTGGGATCCTTTTCCAGTCGACCTTGGCCAGCTCCTCATGCCTTCATAGTCCCCTTTGTTCAACTGCAACATTGACACTTCTGATTTAACCTCCTCCATCTCAAATTGCAGATTAAAATTTATCATATTATGGTCACTACCTTCTTTGAATCCTTTTTGAATTCCCTTTATTAAATCTGGTTCATTAGACAACACTAAATTCAGAATTGCCTTCTATCTGGTAGGCTCCAGTACAAGCTGCTCTAAGAATCCATTTTGGAGGCACTCTGCAAACTCCCTTTCCTGGGGTCCAAAACCAACCTGATTTTCCGAGTCTACCTGCATATTGAAATTTCCCATAACCACAGTGGCATTACCTTTGTTACATGCCAATTTTAACTCCTGCTGCAACTTGCACCCTATATCCAGGCTACTGTTTGGGGGCCTATAGATAACTCCCATTAGTGTCTTCGTACTTTTACAATTCCTCAATTCTATCCACAGCGACTCTACATTGTCAGTCCCTATGTCACCCCTCGCAAGGGACTTAATTTCATCCCTCACTTACAGAGCTACCCCACCTTCTCTGCCCACCTGCCTGTCCTTTCTACAGGACGCATAACCCTGAATATTCAGTTCCCAGTCCCGATCCTCCTGCACCATGTCTCTGTAATCCCAACAATGTCATATCTACCAATCTCTAACTGAGCCTCAAGCTCATCCACTTTACTTCTTATACTTCGTGCATTCATCTATAATACTTTTAATCCATTACTCACCTCACCTTTCACATCGATTCCTATTTCACATGGCCCTACTCTCCTATCCCTTCGTGAGCTTTCTGCCCTGTTAATTCTGATCTTTCTTAACTTTTCATATACTCTCTTCCCTTTAACTCCATCCTTGTATTTCCAATTTGTCTCGTTCCCCCCCCCCCCCCCCCCCCCACTATTCAGTTGAAACCCACCCGTGTAGCAGTGGCAAATCTACCTGCCAGAGTGCTGGTCCCCCGCCTGTTAAGGTGCAACCCGTCCCTTTTGTACAATTCACCCTTACCCCAAAACAGATCCCAGTGGTCTAAGAATCTAAATCCCTGCACCCTGCAGCAGCTCCTCAGCCACACATTCAGATCCCCTACCTCCCTGTTCGTTCACCCTTGAGGATGCTCACCGTGGCGTCCTGGATCCTGGCACCAGGGAGGCAACACATCATCCTTGAATCCCGCCTGTTGCCGCAGAAATCCCTGCCTGTACCTCTCACGATGGAGTCCCCGACTACCACAGCTCTGCCTGACGTCTATCTCTTCGGCTTTGCTTCAGCGCACGTTTTGATGCGCAGACCTGTCCCCTGCTCAGAATGGCAGTGACCTGTCCTCACAACTTCCAAGGGGTTGAACCTGTTTTCAAGAGGTACTTCCCCCGGGGTCTCCTGTACTCCAAGTTTCCTTCCCTTCCTCATCGTCACCCACCTTCTCTCTTCCGGTACCTATATTGTAACGATCTCGCTGTAGGTCCTGTCCAGGAAACTAGTTTTCCAGGATGATCCTGAGGTCATCCAGTTGCCTCTTCAGTGCCCCAACACGGTCCTTCAGGAGCTGAACCTGGACACACTTTCCACAGTTGTAGCAGCCAGAGGCACCATCAGTGTCCCTGACCTCCCACATCCTGCAAGCATTACACTGAATCAGCTTACCTGTCATTTCTTCGCAGCGTCTCACCCTCTCCAACTTTTGGCGTAGTCTCCTCCCTCTGCCTCCTAGCTGAAGACTCTCACTTTTCTCACAAGGCACTTCCCTCGACAAGGCCGCTCACCGACAGGCCGCTTCTCTACCAATCCCCGCACTCACTCCTTCACCTGCCACTCCTCTGCCGACCTTGAAGATATGTCTCAACATAAAGAATGATAGAAATTGAAGCAAGGGAAGTGGGCATTTGTCCACCTTCACGATGCAAGTGGACGTACTCTAATCTTATTTCCATATCATCCTGAAAATTATATCTGCTGATTTTCAGACCATCTTATCCTTTTTTTGTTTTAATTGGCAGAATTCACAGTACAATTGTATTGAAATCTTACTACCTTTTCTCAAGGAAGAAATTAATGGTCTCTAGTTAAAACAGAATCTTAATTACTTTTAAAAATCAAGGATAATTAAATTTTTTTAAACTGTTCCTGTAAGTTTATGGATTTTAACTTGTCATGTTTCGGGAGGAGCATTGCTCAGTTTGACTGAGGAAGCTAAATGTCACATTTCCAAGTTCGCTAATGATACTGTACTTAGTTGGATTGCAAGAAGGTAAAGCAGCTGCAAGGGAATACCATTAAGCTAAGAGAATGGGTTAGAAAATAAAAGATGGAATATAATGTGGAAAGTAATGAGATCACCCACTTTGGTGCACAATCAGAGGAAGAGCGTATTTGTAAAGTTCACATTAGATTGGTCATTCATAAGTTTCTGAAAGTTAATATGCAGTTGTGACACAGTAATTACAAAGGTAAATGGTATGTTGGCCTTTATTACGCAAAGAATTGAAAACACGTCAGCATATTTTACTTCAGTTATATGTACACATTTAGGGCCATTTTGGGAGTGCAATAAAGATTCTGCAGACTGGTTGCCGGATGGTGGGTTTAGCAAAGATTGAAGTGACAAAGCTTGTATTCTGTAGAATTTAGAAGAATGAGTGTGGGTTCATTAAAACTTACACATTTCTTTTGGGACTTGACTGAGTGGTTATGGGGAAGATGTTTTCCTGGCAGAGGGGTCTGGACCCAGACTTGTAGAGAACCCAGAACATTTAGAATTGAGATTTTAAAAAGCTTTGCTTATGTAGCGAATGGTGAACTTGGAACTTCCACCCTAAGGACCGTCATTGAGATCAATAGATTTCTAGACTCTGAAGGATATTTGGACAGGGCAGAAAAATGGAACTAACCTAGATCAGCCATGATCGTAATGAACAATGGAGCAGGCTCAGAGCCATATAGTCTACTCCTGTTCCTAATTACTTTACCTGAACTCTCCTTTACTGCATCAGATTCTTTCACCTCAAAAGGACCAGCTCCTGTTCCTGAAGTTATTCCTAACCATGATCCTTTTCTTGGTGAGTTGCTTTCTTTGGAGAAGTAAGTTTATCTGCTCTCTCTGTCTCCTCGTTGCTGTCTCCTAATGCATACATGTTTGCTCCTGGCTTGGTACCAAGTTCATCTCAAATGCTTTTTATGTTTTTATACTGCACCACAGCTTGCTTGTGCTTACAACTGCTCATCATCCCATTTAACTACATTCTTTTTCCCCGCTCACTTGCACTACAATCATTTGTAGACAAACTGCATGTGCAGTCTTTGCCTTTTGCCTCTATTTCAATCATGCATTCTTTCTTAAGGGTATTGAGTACAAAAGTCAGGAAATCATATTGCAGCTTTTAAAAACATTGGTTTTGCTGCATTGGGAGTATTGTGTGCAGTTTTGATTGCACTAACAGAGGAAGAATGTGGAGGCTTCGGAAAACGTGCAGAAGAGGTTTACCAGAATGCTGCCTGGATTAGAGGATATTAGTTATAACGAGAGGTTGGACAAACTTGGATGTGTGTCCATGATTGAGTCTTTCTGTAGTAATGAACCACAGTGGCAGCAGATTTATAAACATGAGGGGGAAGTTGAAGATCATAATTGCTCCTCTTTTGGAATAATGGATTTCATTATTTTTGGAAACAACTGGCATCGAAAGAAAGGAAGTATATTCATGTTGTCATTTGGGAAAATTATTCAGCAAGTATAACAGTTCTACTCCCAGAAACACAAGATAGTAAATGAACAAGGTTTTTGAATTGAAATGTTTAATATTACTGCCAGTTCCAAAAGTATATTCTTTTAGATGTGTAAAATTGTACATCTAGTTGAATATGACCAGAGAATCTTGACAAATGTTCGTTCCTTTCTCAATCAGCACCTTTGAAACGAGATTATTAGCTTAATTGTTGTATTGTGGAATCTATTATACACAATAGCTGCATCATTTCAAAAGTAAGCAATTTATGTAAACTACTTTGGGACATCTAATGGATGAAATAAGTCACGTTCTTTCCCTGTCTGGTTTCTGTTTTCTTAATAATGATTCTTTGTATCTAAAATGTTCCCCTTAGGATTTGCTCCTCAAGCTGTCCCTCAGATGATTGCTCCAACAGCAATGAATGTGGACTTTGACTCAGTGTTTGGAGCTAAGTTGGGTGCCAATGATGCCCAGAATGCAAGCGGTAATGCCCAGTCCTAAATTGCTTTACTTATACTAAATCTTTCCAGTATTTCACAAATTGTAGCAGCATTTGTAGTAATAATGTTGTTATATACTCCAGCAACGCCACTTACAAAACATTGCAGTTTAACCTTTTCCCCCAAGCAAGATGCTCAGTGTTTCTCATCGTTCTGAGGATGAATAAATAAAGGATCAGTTTAGGCATCGGTTCTTATCCTTTGGTCAGGGAAATTATCCCGATAATCACAAAGAGATTTAGCACTAGATATTTGACCTGTAAAACATGAAATTCTCTTTTTTTGATGGTAAACTACATGGGGATTCCTGGTAGTTGGCCATTATGCCATTTCAGTACTAGAGAGGCACAAAGACCATTATCGGCTGCACCTTGAGGCAATTAAGTTTGAGCATTTTCTGGCTTTGTTTAATTCCTTTCAGATTTATGTGAAGTAGGCAGTTATGTTGTACCAACAGATAACATAATAGGAACATAAGAGCACGAATAAGCTTGGTGGTCCCAAAGCCTGAGGCACCATTCAGTGCAACCAAAACTGCTCCCTGGTCAAAATATGTAACAATGGAATACCTTCTGGTTTCCAGTTGTGGGAGAGTCTGGGACCAAAGGGCACACGATCAGAATAAAATGATGTACCTTTAGAATGGAGATGAGGAGGAATTTCTTTAGCCAGATGGTGGTGAATCTGTTGAATTAATTGCCCAGACTGCTGGGCAGGCCAACTCATTGGGTATTTTTGTGGTGGAGATTAACAAGTTCTTGATTAGTATGGGTGTCAAAGGTTACAGTGAGAAGGCAGGAGACTGGGGTTGAGAAGAAAAAATAGATCGGCTGAATGGCCTAATTCTGCTCCTATGTCTATGGCCTGTATTATCAGAAATAAATCAATCTTGGGATTTCTAATTAAGAATTGACTTAGTATTGATTGCCATTGTGTTTGTAGAAATATTTCTAGCTTCACTATTTGTATAATGTCAATTTAAGTGGACCATACTGAGTCAATGTTAAAATAATTCTTTCAGAATGTGAAGACTAGATTTTTTAAATGTTTTTGTCTGTTGAGCATATGCCACATTTACTACATGGAGTTTTGACATCGATTCAGCTTTCTTCTTATTCACTCTCTTTACATGCTTCCATTTTGACCTGATGTCTTCGTGCTAAATGAATGGTAAGTTGGTTTTCATTGCATGGCTGACTAATATCTGGTAATGAGAGATCATATTTAGTTTAATTAACACATGAGACCACTGAGATTGTGCACTGGGTAGGTGCTCCAATCATGCCTGTCTCAGTGGTAACCTGTATTTATATAAACATTTGTAATATCGCAAAACATCCCAAGGAACTTCACAAAATCCTTTGTATAAAGCCACAAAGAGATATAAAAGCGATAGTTAAAAAGCTGGTCTAAGTGTATTAAATAATGTTCTAGATAAAGACAAAATGATGATGGCTTTTAATCTTGCTTTTCAATCCAAAGTTGCTACCAAGTTCACTAAATACATTCAAATTTTAATCAGTTTAGCTTCGCTCAAGCAATACCGTAATTTTTCAGGAATAGATAAGTAGTTTGAGAATTTTAGATTTTCGTAAAACGAAGAATTTGTATGCATCACACAATTCCTCAATGACTCAGGACAAAATAGATAAACAAAACTTTGGAGGATTTTACAAGTGATATTTGCTTTAATCTTGTGATTCTGTTATGTTCTGACAGGGTTTGGTCAACCAGGTGAAATGTTGATGCCAACTCTCCTCGCCAAAAATCAGACAACTCCAGCAGTGAACCAGCAGAATAACAAGCTATTAGCAACTGACCTGGATTCATCCCTTGCTAACCTTGTGGGCAGTATGTATTATAAAAACAAGATAGCCTTTGCTATTTTAACAGAATCAGCTAAGATTAAAGAAATGACCATGTGAAATTATTTTCCTATATTAATAGGTTTAGCTTTATTGTCACACATACTGAGGAAATCAATGACAATCATTGTTTTGCATGCTGTTCAAATGGATCCGCTGTACCATATGTAGATACAATCAGTTTAACACGTACAATAGATAGAGCAAAGGGGAAGATACAGAGTGCAGAATACAGTTCTCAGTATTGTAGCGCCTTAATTACTATAGACAAAGTCCAATGTCCGGAAGCCTGATAACGGAGGGAAAAAAGCTGTTCCTGAGTCTAGTAGTGCATGTTTTCAAGCTTCTGTACCTTCGGTCAGATGGGAGCAGGGAGGCGAGACTGTCATATGCTGAGAGAATGGAGCAGCTGGGCTTGTATACTCTGGAATTTAGAAGGATGAGAGGGGATCTTATTGAAACATATAAGATTATTAAGGGTTTGGACACGCTAGAGGCAGGAAACATGTTCCCGATGTTGGGGGAGTCCAGAACCAGGGGCCACAGTTTAAGAATAAGGGGTAAGGCATTTAGAACGGAGATAAGGAAACACTTTTTCACACAGAGAGTTGTGAGTCTGTGGAAATCTCTGCCTCAGAGGGCAGTGGAGGCCGGTTCTCGATACTTTCTAGAGAGAGCTTGATAGGGCTCTTAAAGATAGCGGAGTCGGGATATGGAGAGAAGGCAGGAACGGGGTACTGATTGCCATGATCACATTGAATGGCGGTGCTGGCTCGAAGGGCCGAATGGCTTACTCCTGCACCTATTGTCGATAAGAAGGAATGACTGGGTTGGGGCAAGTCTTTGATTATGTTGCTTGCCTTTCTGAGGCAGTATGAAGTGTAAATGAAGTCAAAGGTGGGAAGTCTAGTCTGTATGATGGTCTTGGCGACATCCACAACTCTGTAATTTCTTGCGATGTAGGGCAGAGCTGCTCCCAAACCAAGCAGTGATGCAACCCTACTTTTTGCTTTTTATGGCGCATCTGTAGACATATGTAAGCGTCATTGCAGACATGCCAAATTTCTTGTCTCCAAAAGAAGTAGAAGCGTTGATGCGCATGTTGCATCAACGTGATTGGTCCACAATAGATTGTTGGTCAACTTTCCACCAAGGAACTTGAAACTCTCAACCATTTCCACTTTGGCACCATTGATGCCGATTGAGGCATGTACTCCACCAGGCTTCCTGTAGTTAATAACTATCTACTTCGTCTTACTAACATTGAGGGAGAGGTTATTGGCCATGTCACTAAGTCCCCTATCTCCTTGCCTGTACTCCAACTCGTCATTGGTCGTGATATGGCCCAACACAATGGTGTCGTCTGCAAATTTGTAAATGGAGTTAGTGCTGGATTCCAATATTCCAAAGATGCTGAAATTAAACAAATAACATAGATATTAGAAACCAGAAATAAAACAGAAAAATCTAGGAGGTCAGGCAGCAACTGTGAAT
Organism: Malacoraja senta; assembly: GCA_038087875.1. Taxonomy (NCBI): domain Eukaryota; kingdom Metazoa; phylum Chordata; class Chondrichthyes; order Rajiformes; family Rajidae; genus Malacoraja; species Malacoraja senta. Next base: position 13,661,939 of record CM075983.1, on the reverse strand, counting down.
AGAGAGACAGTTCAGGTAAAATAATCTTCATCAAAACGAGAAAACTATCTAGTTTTAAGTTGCAGTGGCGGGGTTTCATGGGAGTTACTCAATAGGACAATGGGAATGACACTAATAGGGTAGGACCAGACTTGCTGGGCTGATTCTTCTTTATACCAAAAGATAATGAAATTAATAGCTCAGGCACTGAGAATGGAGGAGCTGAATTCACTGTTATATTAGGTACAGAAAAAGGAGAGAGAAAGAAGCAATTAAACTGAACAAGAAATTCCACAGTTTTAAAAGATTTTAGATTTGACAGTTACAAGATTTTTAACACCAGGTGGAATGTTTCACAATGTACTTTCAGGAAATCTGTGAGAAGAGGTATCAATGTGAAAAATATTTTGGAGACACCATTTTCTAATGTGATATTATTTATAAAAAGTGTAAGGCCTGTGCTAGCAGCAGACCAGACATGGGAGGAAAGTAAAAGCCCATGATCTATGGAGGAAAAGGACATTTAAAAAAAAACACAAAGTGCTAAAGTAACTCAGCAGGTCAGGCAGTATTTAAAAACGTAGCTCAGTGAGAGAAAGCAAAATAATTTATGAGAAAAAAATTATCAATTGGAGAGCCAAACAATAGCAGCTTGATGTGCTAGGGAATGTTTCGAGTTGACCTGAACAGATAGATCTAGACTCAGTTTAACATCTCTTAGAGAACCTTAGAATTATGCTGTTAATTTTAGGTAACATTGTTGTCCTGAACATAACTATACAATTTCAGAAGAAATGGAAGTCCTGTTGATCTTTGTTCTATGGTATAGCCGCATTTAAAAAAAAGTCAAGCTTGTTTTCTTTGTATTTTTGAAATAAAAATAAAACTGCCTAATATATCGCCATATTTTCACTGCCGTGGTTTTATGGTGCTGATCAAGACCGCAATTGACTATTAAAACTGCTTTCACTTTTCCTTCTTTTCATAGATTTGAATTTTGGAGGAACTCCAATGAAAAAGTAAGGACTTTAATATTAAATAATTTTACTGCTTCAGGAATCTGAATTCCCCAGTGGGGAAGATATCAAATCTTTTGGAAATAACTGCAGATGCTGATTTATTCCAGAAAGTTTTACTCCAGAAAGTTACTCCAGCTTTTTGTGTCTATTTTCGGTTTAAACCAGCATTTGCAGTTCCTTCCTACATGATTAATTTCCAAATCTCCTACGCCAATTATTATTGTGTCGCTTTCTCAATCTGAAGGAAACACATCTTCCCTTTTGTTCTCTATCTAAGTTATCAACAGGATGAGTTGTTTTTAGGTAACTAGTTGGTTTTAGGTAAGTTTGAATCCTTATTTGCCAATAGATGTCAATATGTCTTCACAGGCAGTGTGCGAAAGAACACAGATTGTTGAAATCATCAATATATTGACACCGTGCTATTGCCTGTAGTATTTTTTTTTATTTTTATTTTTTATTTTATTAGAAGTATTTTACATTACAGTAATCTGCAATAACGTAAGTTTATACTTTTCTTATACCACTTCTTATTTTAAACTTTAATAGGAAAAAAGGATAGAAAGAGTTAGTAAAGATAGTCAGTGAGTGATTGAAAGAGTGGTCCAGGAACACCCATATGGACCTAAACCACACGAAATAGTTTTAAAAAAAAAGAGGAAAAACAAAAGAAGGAAAAAGAAAAAAGAAAGTAAGATAGGACAATATGAAAGGGATGTACCTACTTCTTATCTTCACTCACCCCTCGCCAGGTCCTAAAACCCTTTATAATCAACATTTTGTTGCACCCTATGTTTGTAATAAGTCGATATATGGAGACCAAATCTTTTGGAATTGGTCTTGTTTACCTGCTAGGAGGAATCTCATATCTTCTAGGTGTAACAATTCCGACATATTAGAAGTCCACATTTTTGTTGTTGGCGTGGGAGCGTTTTTCCAAAATTTCAGTATCAGTTGTTTTGCCGTTATTAAGCCATAATTAAGAAAACTCCTTTGAAACGAAGTCAGCTCCAAACTTGCTTCTATTGTTCCAAAAATAATCAATTCTGCATTCGGTTTCAGTTTTATTTTAAATAATTTAGTGAAAATTTCAAAAATTTCATTCCAAAATTTTTGGATTTTTATACAAAAAACAAAAGAATGTGCTATAGTTGATTCTTGGATTAGGCATTTATCACAGATAGCAGAGGTATTTGGGTAAAATTTACTTAATTTAGCTTTTGCCTGTAGTATGAGGTAGTTATGTGTTTCACAGTTGGCTTGTATTTTTGCTGAGGACCCTCGAGGACTATGGTTAACCATCTGATGAGTTAGCATAGTGCACAACTCGGGTATCAGCATCATTTAGTTATATGTTAAATAAGGAATTGACCTCAGTTGGAATTGTAGAGTATCAGCAGGAGCAACTGTGATGGGTCTTCCAGTGGTTATCAATCCCAGTTCTCTGACCTTGTTACACAGTTATTTAAATTTGCTAGCCTTCATGATGGGTAGTGTATATTTGCATGTAATCTTACCTATTTATATGGATGATTATTTTAGAAACCTGTCTCTGCTTGCTCTTCTCCCCTCTCCCACCTCCTTCCATGTGAATACTGTTCCTTTTTAAATATACATATGCAAAATTTACACAGGTTTGTGTTACAACAACAACCTTGAACTAGAAGGCTAGTTACGCTGATTAATTTGCTTGAACTGTTTAATCCCAATAATCAAGGCTGGAATCCGGGGTCTCGACCCGAAACATCACCCATTCCTTCTCTCCAGAGATGCTGCCTGCCCCACTGAATTACTCCAGCATTTTGTGTCTACCCAATAATCAAGAGATGCTTTGACTGCTATAACCATGTAGAGACTCCAATAACAGAAAATGTATAAAAATGCTGGTTTACTTGAACCAACATCAACTTGTTAACGCAAATATATCTCAATGTTTAGACCTGTATTTTACACATTTGCATGGGAATGCCTTTCAATTCCTTAAACAGCTGTAACAAATGACAAAGAAAATTCCTTTTAAAATTGCAGATTGCGACAGGAATATTAAGTGATGTTAATGTGATTAAGATGAAATGTTAATCTTGTTTTTCTCCACCACTAAAAAATGTTTTTTTTTGTCTATTTATGTGTAGAATGGATCAACAGTGGATCCAGAGTGGGGAGAAGAGATTGACAGGAGGATCAAATTGGCAACCAAAGACCGCTGCATCAACCTCCTGGAGTGCCACGCCAATGAATGTTCCTCCAATGGTATGTCTAGAGCAGTTTAGTTTAGAGATACAGTGCGGAAATAGTGTCCTTCGTCCCACCGAGTCTGTACCGAACAACGATCCCCGCACATTAACACTATCCTACACACATCAGGAAACTGAAGATCTTGGCGAAAGCCCATGCGGTCGCAGGGAGAACGTACAAACTCCGTACAGACAGCACCCGTAGTCGGGATCGAACCCGGGTCTCTAGCGCTGTAAGGCTGCAACACTACCGTTGTGCCACAGTGCCGCCCTGCTTTAATGTAGATTCTGTTAAATGAAGTAATTTAATTTAATTTACTTTGAATCAAATCGGTGCAGGAGTCCTGCTACAATCTAAAACCAAAAACTCGCATGGCCAACAATCTTAATTTGCATCACTTTTTTGAAAGTAAAATAATGCCCCATCAAACTTTCTCTAAATTTTTAACCTACAAAAAATTAGGTTAACACCTTTGGGCTGAAACAATGTTCAGAGTGGTTGGGATGTAATGCTGGTCTTTATAATTCACACCTATTCAAGTACCATAGACTTAAAGGGGTGGGTGGTGGGGGGCTTCTTGAGGTACAGAAATACATTTGCTGAATTATGTTGCTGTTGAACATGTTTCTTCCTGTTTGGAAGTGGAATTGCTTGTAAACATTTTTTTTAAATTTCATAAATCCCTGATTGATTATATCCACGTGCCTTTGCTGGAGGCGCAAATGAGAAGTGCTTTGAGCTGGAAATATAATTAGCACCGAACAATCCATGGCTTACATTTTAATATATTTCAGTTTTATATATGAAACCTTATATGAAAAATATATTTTACAGTGAATGCCATATGTTAGCCAAGAGTGGTAGGTAGTTGAGGCAGGAACTAATGCGACATTTAAGAAACAATTACAGGTACATGGATAGGACAGGTTTGGAGGGATATGGGCCAAACGCAGCCAGGTGGGGCTAGTGTAGATGGGACATGTTGGTCGGTGTGGACAAGTTGGGCCAAAGGGCCTGTTTCCACGCTGTATGACTCTATGACTATGTATATGGAATGAACTGGCAGAGGAGGTATTGAGACACCTACTATAACAACATTTAAAAAAACATTTGGACAGGTACATAGATAGAATAGGTTAAGAAGGATATGGGGCAAAGGCAGGTGGGACTAGATGGAGCATGTTGGTGGACATAGGCAAGTTGGATCGAAGGGCCTGTTTCTACATGGTATGGCTCCGACTCTATGCCTCTTAAGTTTAGAGACAAGTTTATTCAATATTATTGTGTTGAAGGCTGAACTGTAGTTAAATGAATTGCGTCTTGACATAGGTGTTCTTGTTGACTAGGTGATCCTGGGCTGAAAGTAGTGTAAGAGAGATGACATCCTCTGTTGACCCATTTTTCCTGTACGCAATTGCAGGAGGTCCAGATTGTCTGGAATGCTTGTGCAAAGTTGGATATTACCAATTTTTCAAAGCACTTAATTATGGTCACTGTTGGAGCTACTGGAGAAGAGTCATTGAGACAGATCACATTAATTTTCTTGTGAACTGGGTGATGGTTTCCTTGAAGCCGAAGGGGACAGAAGACCATTGAAGTGAGGAGTTACAGAAGACCGCAGCCAGCTGATTGACGCACAATTTCACAACCCATCCAGAGATTTCATCTTGGTGGCCACTTTTCAAGAGCTTACTCTTATGAAAGCAAATCTGACAATTGCCACAGAGATGTATGGGACAGAGGCAGCAAGGGATGGGGGGAGTGTCTTGGTGGAGCTTTGCTTGCTCAAAACAGATTTAAAAGGCATTAAGCTCATCCCATAGAGGTAACCATTTGACTCTGACTCTGATTTGTAGCCTGTGATGGTATTCAGTCCCTGGCAGTCACCTGGCATCCACTTGATTAAATTGAACCTCAAGCTTGTTTTTGATTGCTCACTTGGCGTCCCAGATAGCCTTGCAGAAATCATACTTGGCCTTATATTGTGGGGTCATCCCTTATGATAACCTTGGATTTGGACTTTAAAAGAGAATGATTCTCCCTGTTCATTCTAAGTTTCTGGTTGGGATAGACCTTAACTGTCTTTGTCGGAATGCAGTCGTCAATACATTTCTTGATGAAACTGGTGCCTACTGATGTGTAATCATTCAAGGGGATGAAATGATCTGGAGCATGTTCCAGTTCACCGACTCAAGGCTGCCCTGATGTAAACCCTGAGCCTCCACAGACCACTGCCATATTATTCTTTGGTGATGCCTCACTTTTTAATCTCTTGTCTGTAAACCGGCAGAAGCATCACCAACAGATGATTGTACTACGTTTGAGATGTTGCCAAGGGAGAAAAAAAGGATTTTAAATGTGCTTGTTATATTCATGCCCCTTTGTTGTTTGATATTTTTAACAGTACTCTTGAGCACTATCTACACCATGTAACTGGAAAGGAGATTTCACAGAAGATTGACACAAAAAGCTGGAGTAATCTCTGGAGAAAAGGAATAGGTGGTTTCAGGTTGCAGAAGGGTTTTGACCCAAAACGTCAACTATTCCTTTTCCCCAGAGATGCTGCCAGACCCACTGAGTTACTCCAGCTTTTTGTGTCTATCTTCAGTTTAAACCAGCATCTTCATTTCCTTCCTACAAAAGGAGACATCACAGGATTGTTATATTGTATTTGGCCACTTTATTAAGCCTCATACTGAGGCACAGATGAGATCTTGCAGCTTATCTTATCTTTTCCTATAATTGATTGTAATGATAGATCATCAATATAGTATTATATAATTAATATTTTTATTTGCACGCAGGTGCCGCCGCCGCCAATATCTTTCCCAGTGTCAACACCTCAAGTGCCTGTATATGGAATGGTGAGCAATTTTTTTTGTTAATATTTCCACCTGTGCTGAGGGAATTTACTTGATTGAATTCTCCCATAACTTCAATATATTTGATTGAATTCTCCCATAACTTCAAACATGGACTTCCCATCAAAGGCACTGCATATTCCCCAAAAATGATTTCTGCTTCAGAGGCATGTGAGTGATATAATTCATCATGCAGTGCCTCTTTTGGAAAACTGCAGGGAAACTAATACCTGTAGTTTGGGCATTCCTGCAACAACTACTTATTGCTACAACACTGCTGGATTCGGATGTGGAGGTGGTTAGCTGGCAGGTATCCTGAGCCTTGGTCTTTTTGGCTGAGGTAGTCCTTAAAACTGAATGAGAAAGCCCTTCTTGAATTTGTATTAATTGTTTCCACATTTCCTGGGCAAAGATTTAATAGAGTTAGACATTACTGCTTATATTTCATAATGTCATAAGTGATAGGAGCAGAATTAGGCCATTCGGCCCATCAAGTCTACTCTGCCATTCAATCATGGCTGATCTATCTCTTCATCCTAACCCCATTCTCTTGCCTTCTCCCCATAACCCCAGACACCCGCACTAATCAAGATTTTATCAAAGCTGGATAGAAAGTTGAATTTTCTACACTCTAGAAATGTAATTATCCTACTTATAAGATACATGTAATCTTAGATTTTCTTCACTGATTAATTTTATCGTCACATTTTATCACTCACAGGTACCTGGAATGGGAACAGTGCCTGTGGTAGCACAGCAGCCAATGATGTATCCTCAGACTGTAATGAGGGCAACTAATCCATTTGCACCAGTTAATGGAGCTCAGGTAAGCGTTGCACATATACTATTCACTTAATGTGAGGTTTTCGACCTTATGAAGCACCCAGGATGGCACAATGGTGCAGCTAATAGAATTACTGCCTCGTTGCTCCAGTGAGCTAGTAATCTTGACCTCCAATGTTGTCTGTGTTGAGTTTGCATGTTCAACCTTTTTTATTTTTTTCTCTCTTTTTTTGTATGGCTTTGTAAATATTTGATTAGTGTATAAATGTAAATAATTTGGTGTACATATGGAAATAGGTGTTTATAGCTGCTAAATTTGTATGATAATTATAAGCAGTTGAATAAGGGGTGGGAATTAATAAGCTTTGGCTTCTTCCTGCTCCTTTTCGGACACATACGATTCATTTATTTATAAATATTGTTTTTGACACTTTATAAATATTCTTGGGGGGGTTGGGGATTTTTTTTTGTGTATGCTGTTTCATACTTTTTTTCTTTTTTTATTCTGTTCGAAATAAAGAATTAATAAATAAAAATTTGTTTTAAACTGTCCCAAATATTCTTTAGATGCTCCCATTTTCTCCTACATCCCAAATATGTGCAGATTAGCAGGTTAACTGATCATTGCAAATTTCCCCTTGTCTGTAGGCGAGTAGTATACTGAATGTGAGTGTACTTGATGAAAATGTAAGCAGAATGAAACAGTATTAGTGTAAGTGGGTGCTTAATGATGAGTATGGACATAGTGGACTGACTCTGTAACCCTCATTGTGAAGAACTGGTTTAAAGATTTAAAGTTTCTTTTTTTTCTGTGAACTTCAAAGTGACCAGTTATTCTCATGGACAACATGGTACTTCTTAAGTGAACCAGAACTTTCATGTTATTCATTGCAAAGGCAATGGCAACTATTTGTTGAATTGAACACTCAATCTGCATTTCCTCAAATGTAGTTGTTTCCATGCTGACATTTATATGTTTTTTTTGTGTTTCTTTTCATCCTTAAAAGTGTGTACTAACGCTTGATTTTTCTGTTATCTCAGTTGCAATTCATGTAGAGACAGCAATGATATATCAACACACAGTACAGTAAGCACCAAATATCTGGATGAAGGCAGATGAAAACAGGCCAAGACTTGGGGCTTAATCATCATTTTAAAAATCTCATTGAACTTGCATTACCTTACTGCTTCCTAATCTCTAACTTTTTAATGAAGAAATGCTGAATGGAAAACAATCCAATCTGTATTGAATGATTATTATCTGAGTGAGCAGGCTTGAAATGATGTTTATATTTATTGACCTGTTCAGTGCGGTTTCTTTTCTCTGCTGAACGAAATTGAAACAACTGTTCTAACCGCAAGAACATGAAAGCTACCAGTAATATTAACAAGTAAATGGAAACCTGAAAAGAAATCATCGGATTCAGACACATTCAAAAACATTTCTTAAATCCTGTCAGGCTGCTTGGGTTGGTTTATTAACCTACAACCAGATAAGTATTTCAATGCACAACATTGAAAATTAAAGTTTCTATTGACAGTTGTTTACTTCCTTGTTCCTTTTGATCAGCTTGGGAGGATTTCATCCTTTTATGACTGGGTGCATTGTAATACATGATTTTGTTTTTGTCAGGCAACTGTTACTGGGAATATCATTGTGCTTTGCTGTGCATAAAATGAGTATTAATTTTACAGTATGTTTGAAAAGAAAGTATAATACATATATCTGTGTGGTGTTTATTCTGGATAACTTCAAATCATGAAATTAGCGTTTTTTTATAAAGTTATTACTAACTTTTCTCAATATTAAAGTTAAGACTAGAAATTGAACATTATCAAATTATTGCAAGCTAGGTGAAGAAAGGCAATGTGTAGCATCCAACTTCTACTGGATGGATCTCAGGTGTGGTTTAATTAGAGCTGGCCTATTCTGAATGCATCTGAAATTGAATTTGCCATCAGCAGGAAGTTCTGATGGGTTAGCGGGAACTAGCTTTGGTTGTCTACCAACAAATTGCTGCAAACAGTCATGCTTGTGCCACTTGGAACATCCATTGAAAGCACCAAAACAGCATCAACAACCAAGTCACTTATCAGTTTCTTAATATGTGTACATTTCCTCCAAGGTCCTTGTACTTATAACATTTTTAAACGTTAACATTAGAACTATTTAGCCAAGGATTCTCTGAAAATGGATTCCCTTATTTGTACACCCCGTTGAGTACACCGAAGGTGCTCATGACAGGCGAACGTAATTTTCTATTGATGTCACCTGTTGAATCACTAATGAAATTTAACGTGATTCCTATCCTCGTACTTCCCCTTCCCTCTCCCAACTCCAGATTATGTTTGGGGCAACATTACACTGTTAACTAGCTCTATGTACAAATAACTTTTACCGTAAGTTTGATTTTTAAGAATACATTGCAAACCAAATACATTTTTATAAAGACAGCTCGGCACTTGAATTACAGAAATGTTGACTGGCAAGGATTGATTAACCAAAAGCAGGCTAAACAAACATGTGTAGCATTAATTTTGTATCAAACTGTAATATTAAAGGTTATGATTATAGGAAGGCTGAACAAACAAAAATTACAGGCATTACTTGGGATTGAGTACTATATCAGTGTAGTGTTTATATGATTTACAAAGCTCCAGGGATATACTTAATCTCAATTTTTATCATACTCTTCTACCCATTTAGATTTGGTTCTGATTCCATGAACCAAGGGATTTCAGAAAGACCAATGGGTACCCTGTTCTTCATTGCCCTAAGTGTTAGGATCACCTACTTCAGTCAGCTACTTTAATAGGCAGGCAATGAATAAACTTAGGAACATTTTCTTCTCCCACCCCACACATCCCAGAATAGAAACAATTATGGTCGAACACCTACCAACCTCGAGCAAGTTAGAAGGTATACATGGATGAAACATTTTCTCTAAATTGAAAATGTAGATTATTCCCATCCCCACCATATTGCACTACTTGGTGTTTTTCATCTACAATGGAAAATCCTTTCTGATGCTTGTTAATGTAAGTTGAATTATGAATGTTTTACAAATTTGTGCCAACATAACATTATCCATTTGTAGCTAGAGAATCTTTACAATTTCTAAATAAGGACTTACTTGAGTAAGGGAACTTTGATATACATATCTTTCTCTGAACTTATAATTGTAACTAAATAATACTTGATCAAATTTATGTGATCACTTTAAATTTAATAATGTTTTGACAGATCAGGAAAAGCTACATTTCATTGTTGCTATTTTAATTGCCTTTTCATGCCAGTTTCTCCACCTAAATTTTAATATGACTTAAAAATTGCAGGTACTGAAGTCTGTGCAGTGTAAGGGTTAATTAAATATGATTGTGGCTAGTGAATGTTGTTTGAATTTTCAAATTTAATGTTCATTCCCTACTCCAGAATGTTTTTTCTTTCTATCCTGCTCAGAGTAGGGCTTTATCATTTTATTTTTGAATTAGGGAAATAAGAGAGGGGTCAGAAAACTATGTACATTTGGCTTTTGGCACAAAGAATAAGACTTATCTGGATTTTCATCTGTGTACAAAATGCAAAGAACATTTCCAATTAGTTATTTTTAAGGGAGGTGATAGCTAGCTCCAAAGTTTAAAGTAAAATCCACGCCATTCATGAAGGACCAGTCAGTTATTTCACGATTTGGACAATAGCCTGATTTTTACATGTGTGCAAATTTGTATAATGCCCTGGATTGCAAAGGGACTCGTTGTTTATATAACATCTTAGCTGATTTACAAATGCAGGGAAGACTTTTTTTTAAATTTATGATATTCTTCATCAAATGTATTTGAATAATTCAAGGAGATGGCATCATGTTGAGAACGAGATCTATTGAAATGCACCTGTTTTTATGTTGCTTTCAGCTCTCAAATGTTGAAAAGGTTATTTCTTTAAATAATCATACAGTTGCCTCACATTAATGTAGATTATGGTCACCATCTTTGTTATTGTTAATAAGAGGACTCTTGGAGCTTGCTTCACTTTTTTTGCACTGACTCATCTGTATTAGGAGAGGGGTTGTTGGAAAGAAAGTCCTGCTGAAGAGATGCAGCAGAGAGAGAAAAGCAAATAGGCAGGAAAGCCTTATGAGACGTTCACAGTGTCCTCCATAATGTTTGGGACAAAGACCCATCATTTATTTATTTGCCTCTGTACTCCGCAATTTGTAATAGGAAAAAATCACATGTGTTTGAAGTGCACATTGTCAGGTTTTAATAAAGGCCATGTTTATACATTTTGGTATCACCATGTAGAAATTACAGCTGTGTTTATACATAGTCCCCCCATTTCAGGGCACCATAATGTTTGGGACACAGCAATGTAATGTAAATGAAAGTAGTCATGTTTAGCATTTTGTTGCATATCCCTTGAATGCAATGACTGCTTGAAGTCTGCGATTCATGGACATCACCAGTTGCTGGGTGTCTTCTCTGGTGATACTCTGCCAGGCCTGTATTGCAGCCATCTTTAGCTTATGCTTGTTTTGGGGGCTAGTCCCCTTCAGTTTTCTCTTCAGCATATAAAAGGCATGTTCAATTGGGTTCAGATAGGATGATTGACTTGGCCACTCAAGTATTGACAATGTTTTAGCTTTCTTCTTGCGTATGGCGTGCACAGCCTAAAGTTGTTAGACAACTTGTTCAATTTGATTGTGCACACCAGGTTGATTGCATTCGTCGAAACAGGGCGGACCACGTGAAGGTTGCAATCTCCCACATGTTTTAGCTTTGAAAACTTTGTTGCTTTAGCAGTATGTTTGGGATCATTGTCTTGCTGTAGAATGAACCACTGGCCAATGAGTTTTGAGGCATTTGTTTGAACTTCAGGAGATAGGATGTTTCTATACACTTCAGAATTCATTATGCTACTACCATCAGCAGTTGTATCATCAATGAAGATAAGTGAGCCAGTACCTTCAGCAGCCATGCATGCCCAGGCCATAACACCCCCACCACCATGTTTCACAGATGAGGTGGTATGCTTTGGATCTTTGGCAGTTCATTCTCTCCTCCATACTTTGCACTTGCCATCACTCTGATATAAGTTCATCTTCGTATCATCTGTCCACAAGACCTTTTTCCAGAAATGTGGTTGCTCTTTTAAGCACTTCTTGGCAAACTGGAATCTGGCCATCGTATTTTTGTTTGGGATCATTGTCTAGCTGTAGAATGAACTACCGGCCATTGAGTTTTGAGGCATTTGTTTGAACTTGAGCAAATAGGATGTGTCTATACACTTGAGAATTCATTATGCTACTACCATCAGCAGTTGTATCATCAATGAAGATAGGTGAGCCAGTACCTTCAGCAGCCATACATGCCTAACCGTTTGGCTGATGTCTCTAAACAGTTTTATTCTTGTTTCTCAGTCTCATAATGGCTTCTTTGACTTTCATTGGCACAACTTTGGTCCTCATGTTGATAAACAGCAAAAAAAGATTCCAAAGGTGATGGAAAGACTAGGTGCTGAGAGCTCTCTTATATCTGCATTAAGGAGGCATTTAAACACACCTGAGCAATTACAAATGCCTGTGAAGCCATGTGTCCCAAACATTATGGTGCCCTGAAATGGGGGGGGACTATGTATAAACACAGCTGTAATTTCTACATGGTGAAACCAAAATGTATAAAAATACACTTTAATAAAATCTGACTCTGCACTTTAACCATATGTGATTTTTTTTCCATTACAAATGACAGGGCAGTCCCGGTGGCGCAGCGGTAGAGTTGCTCCCTAACAGTGAATGCAGTACTGGAGACCCGGGTTCGATCCTGACTACGGGTGCTGCCTGTACGGAGTATGTATGTTCTTCCCGTGATCTGTGTGGGTTTTCTCCGAGATCTTCGGTTTCCTCCCACACTCCAAAGACGTACAGGTTTGTAGGTTAATTGGCTTGGTAAATGTAAAAATTGTCCCTAGTGGGTGTAGAATAGTGTTAATGTGCGGGGATCATTGGTCGGCGTGGGCCGAAGGGCCTGTTTCCGCGCTATATCACCAAAAAATGTATATATATCTCAAATTATGGAGTACAGCGGCAAATAAATAAATTATGGTCTTTGTCCCAAACATTATGGAGGGCATTGTATGTTTGTGATTATGGAGGTCTTTCATCTGTCATACTGCCTGTATACTCATGTTGCCAAATGTTCAGGAGCAACTAACTGCCTAAATGAACGCTTAGCTCTGTTTCTGTGTGAAATGCATCATAAAATAATCCTAGTTCCATCTATGGAAGCTGATGTGGCCTGTAATATGAAAATGCATATTCAAAGTAATCAATGTTGATTAAAAACAGAAAATACTGGAACCATGTAGTAGGTCACTTTAGCAACTCTGTAATTTGCCACATCCTCAAAATTTAGAGACTTGTGCAGGCTTCTTGGCTTGCGTGCAACGAAAGGAATATGAAAGACAAGCTACTTAAGCTTGAGAACAGAGAAACGTGCAAATTATGCTCAGTATTATATAATCATAGTTTGCACAAGTAATTTATTTTTGAAAATTGTGGATTTAAAATAAATGACTTTAAGGATATTCAGTTTGTGGTAATAAAAAAATTACATTCCACATGCAATAGAAATATTGTGGCAAGGCCCTTTCAGTAAGCAGGTAGACGTCTGCAAGTTGTTGGCATTAGAAGCAACCAAGCTTGTGTTGCAATAGATCATAGCACCACCTACTTCCTTGACCCTGACCATGGCTTATTATAACTAGTACTTGGATTTTGAGATTGAGCAATCAGTAAATTATCTTAAATTGCAATAAGCGAGGGCCCATTTACTATTTATGTACAATAATTTAATCTGATCTGACTTTTTCATGTTGTCAAAATTAAGAAATCCTTCATTAACACCTTACATTTGCTAAAGTTGCAAATTACTAATTAATCTCTTAAATACCTACAAATGTGCCAATGGAATGAGCAACCGACAGAGTAGGCTGTAAAGGAATTTGGTTTTCTTGATTTATCCTGTATGGAAATCTAATTGACTCAGTCTTACATACATAATTTAGCTGCAATAATTTCTTCAGGTTTTGATTTGCGTGGAAAAACTTTCAAAGCACTTGTCTGCACATATTTTTACAAACTTTTTTTTAAAGTTCCAGTGTAGTTGAAGCACATTGACTTGCTGCTACTTTTATTGGTGAACCAATGCAAACTTAAAAGTATCAAGGAAACATTTGAATCTTCTATACATCTTCCCAGGAATGCTTTTTATTTCAAATTACAGCCACGCGCTGTTTAAATGCTTCCCTCTGTGTGGTCTTCAATTTTTTAAATATCACCAGAACAATGAGTTTTAAACAAGTAAAATGTTGAATTTCCTTCACACTATAAACTACCTTTTCCATCACCTAACAGACTTGTTCCATATTAATCCATCACTTTAATAAAAAAAATCTTCCAACATTTATATGTATCACTGTGGTAAATGTGTGAGCACTGAAATATGGAGGATATTACCCGAGATTTTTAGTGCACGTAGAAGTGGGAGTTGAACTGAATATATAATTACGCACTGTGGATCGGTGCTTCTTTGTAAATAAGTGCAGGAATTTCCTTTCTTTTTTTGAGTAGTTTATGCTGTGAGGGGAACAAAAAAAACTATGTGAATTGCAACATATAAAAATTACGCTGTTGTATTGCATTTTTGCAGATTATATTTTTGAGTAATTGAAACCTGTATATGTTATCATTTATACATTCAAAGTAACTAGTAAACCTAGAAAAATAGCAAGTTTCATCAGGGTTGTATTTGATTCTGAAATCAGTATGTGGGCAAGTGCATTATTGCATAATAAAGGAAATGTATTAAACAACCCAGCTTGTGTTTTTTCAGATTAAATGAGAGATGCTTTGCTTTACTTTTATGTGTCTTAAACAGTATTGAATGTCATCAAATATTTTTGTGACTTAGAGTCTAATTACAACTACAACTGTGCGTGTGCACGGCACCTTTTAATGTAGTTAAATGTCTGCTTTACTGGAGCATTACCAGAAAATTGACAACGAGCAACACAGGTAAAGGCGATCAAAGAGGTAAGTTTAAAGAAGCAACTTCGGGCAGGTCAAATAATGGAGAAGATTCTGAAGAGAAATCAAGATCTTAAGGTAACAGTTGAAAGCATGGTTGCTAACCTTGGAGTGATTAATAATAATAATTCATTTTATTTACTGGCGCCTTTCTAAAACCCAAGGACACCTTACAAGGCATAGAATCACAAAAAATACAAAACACATAATCGGAAAAAAAAATTAAATATAAAAACACCACAGTACACAAATCAAGGACAGAATTCAATTTCAAAAGCACAAAAAGAAAATAAACACAATTTGAGGAGAGAGCAGCGGCGACCAATTCGCGCCAGCGTCCACTCTACCCTCCGACCGCCATCTTGCACACAGACTAACAGGCACAGCACGCAAAAATCATCCCCCCACAATGACCACCACTGTGGGGGAAGGCACAATGTCCAGTCCCCAACCCAGTTCTCCCCAGAGTCAGGCCCAATGAGGCCTCCACAGTTGCCTCTACGGAGGCCCGATGTTCCTGGCCGTCGGGAGAGTCCTCGCAGCGGCTGGAACGGCCGGTTTCCCAGCGGAGTCCATGGCACCTGAAGCCGACAGGGCCGCGCCGATTTGGAGCCACGAGGCTCCCGATGTTGGAGTCGGCGCCGCCGCCCGCGGCTGGTCGCTCCGCAGCCCGGAGGTGTTGATCTCGGCGGTCACCACATACCAGAGCTCCAGCGCGTCGATCCAGCGCGGCGACCCAGGCAAGGCATCGCCCGCTACGCTCCCCGATAGCGCTCCAGCGCTGTGCCGCCACCGAAGCTGAAGGTGCTGGGCGGTCCCCGTCAGTAAACGGCGCTCCATGCCCGCCGGTAGGCCACGAGGACGGGTCGACGAGGCAGCCTGGAGAAAAAGCTGCCTCACCGACCAGGTAGGGACCCAGAAATAGTTTCCCCCTTACCCCCCCACATTAAAAGTCAAAATCCCCCAAATAAAAAAAGAAATAAAAAAAGCTAAAACTAAAGAAAAAGTGAATTTGACGGACGGCTGCTGTTTAGCAGCCGTTCCTCCAAGATGTGCAAGAGGTTAGATTTAAAAGAGTGCAGAAATTTGACAGTTAAATGGCCAGGAGAGGCCGCAAGGATAACAGCTTAGAATTTTACACCAAGGAATTGGTGTGCAGGGAGCCATTGTAAGTCGGCAATTATCTGGATGGTGGGTAACTAGCCTTTTGGGTAAATTAGAATATGTACAGCAGGGTTGAAGCAGTGATAGTGTGGAATTTTAACGTGGTCTGAAGTTGTTCTATTAAAATTTAGCTTTGGTTTCACATAGCTTAGTTTTAATTAGGCTGCGTAGTTAACTTGTTGGCCAGCACCATAAACAGTAATGCACAGTGCCCTCCATAATGTTTGGGACAAAGACCCATCATTTATTCATTTGCCTCTACTCCACAATTTGAGATTTATAATAGAAAAAAATCACATGTGGTTAAAGTGCACTTGTCAGATTTTATTAAAGGGTGTTTTTAGACATTTTGGTTTCACCATGTAAAAATTACAGCTGTGTTTATACATTCCCCCCTAACCCCCCCCCCCCCCCTCATTTCATGGAACCATAATGTTTGGGACACATGGCTTCACAGGTGTTTGTAATTGCTCAGGTGTGTTTAACTGCGTCCTTAATGCAGTTATAAGAGCTCTCAGCACCTAGTCTTTCCATCACCTTTGGAAACTTTTTGCTGTTTATCAGCATGAGGACCAAAGTTGTGCCAATGAAAGTCAAAGAAGCCATTATGAGACTGAGAAACAAGAATAAAACTGTTTAGAGACATCAGCCAAACGTTAGGCTTACCAAAATCAACTGTTTGGGGCATCATTAAAAAGAAAGAGAGCACTGGTGAGCTTACTAATCGCAAAGGGACTAGCAGGCCAAGGAAGACCTCCACAGCTGATGACAGAAGAATTCTCTATAATAAAGAAAAATCCCCAAACACCTGTCTGACAGATCAGAAACACTCTTCAGGTGTGGATTTGTCAATGATCACTGTCCACAGAAGACTTCAAGAACAGAAATATAGAGGCTACACTGCAAGATGCAAACCACTGGTTAGCTGCAAAAAATAGGATGGCCAGGTTTGCCAAGAAGTGCTTAAAAGAGCAACCACATTTCTGGAAAAAGGTCTTGTGGACAGATGAGATGAAGATTAACTTATATCACAGTGATGGCAAGTGCAAAGTATGGAGGAGAGAATGAACTGCCCAAGATCGAAAGCATACCACCTCATCTGTGAAACACGGTGGTGGGGGTGTTATGGCCTGGGCATGTACGGCTGCTGAAGGTACTGGCTCTCTTATCTTCATTGATGATACAACTGCTGATGGTAGTAGCATAATGAATTCTGAAATGCACAGACACATCCTATCTGCTCAAGTTCAAACAAATGCCTCATTGGCCGGTGGTTCATTCTACAGCAAGACAATGATCCCAAACATACTGCTAAAGCAACAAAGGAGTTTTTCAAAGCTAAATATGGTCAATTCTTGAGTGGCCAAGTCAATCACCCAATCTGAACCCAATTGAGCATGCCTTTTATATGCTGAAGAGAAAACCGAAGGGGACTAGCCACCAAAACAAGCATAAGCTAAAGATGGCTGAAATGCAGGCCTGGCAGAGCATCACCAGAGAAGACACCCAGCAACTGGTGATGTCCATGAATCGCAGACTTCAAGCAGTCATTGCATGCAAACAATATGCAACAAAATACTAAACATGACTACTTTCATTTACATGACATTGCTGTGTCCCAAACATTATGGTGCCCTGAAATGGGGGGGACTGTATATACACTGCTGTAATTTCTACATGGTGAAACCAAAATGTATAAAAATGTATTAAAATCTGACAATGTGCACTTTAACCACATGTGATTTTTTTTCTATTACAAATCTCAAATTGTGGAGCACAGAGACAAATAAATAAATGTTCTGTCTTTGTCCCAAACATTATGGAGGGCACTGTACCAATAGAAAAAAGGAATCAAGTTTACTATGTTTTCTCAACAATTTCATCGGTTTAATTGTCGACAGCAAAACACAAATCTGCCAGAGGAACTCAATGGGTCAGGCAGCACTGATGGAGGAATTGACAAAACATTTTGTGTCATGACTCTTCTGGAGAAGGGGGAGAAAAACCTATATAAGAAGGGGGTGGGGTCGGCAATTTTTTTTAATTTTCACCTAAATATGTATCATTAATCAATGCTTTAATGAGTGCCTTAATACATGCCCAGTGATAGTATTTGGAAGGTACACAAAAATGCTGGAGAAACTCAACGGGTGCAGCAGCATCTATGGAGCGAAGGAAATAGGTAACGTTTCGGGCCGAAACCCTTCTTCAGACTGATAGGGGGTGGGGAGAAGAAAGGAAAAAAGGAAAAAGGCGGAGGAGGAGCCCGAGGACTGGGGGAGGGGAGGAGACAACCAGATGGCTGATGAAGGGGAGGGGACAGCAAGGGCTAGCAGAATTGGGAGAATTCAATGTTCAAGCCCCCAGGATGTAGACTGCCCAAGCGGAATATGAGGTGCATTTCCTCCAATTTATGGTGTTGCTCGCTGTGGCCATGGAGGAGACCCAGGACAGAGAGGTCAGATACGGAATTGGAGGGGGAGTTGAAGTGCTGAGCCACCGGGAGTTCAGGTTGGTTATTGCGGACCGACCGGAGGTGTTCGGCGAAACGATCGCCAAGCCTCCGCTTGGTCTCACCGATGTAGATCAGCTGGCATCTAGAGCAGCGAATGCAATAGATGAGGTTGGAGGAGATGCAGGTGAACCTCTGTCGCACCTGGAACATTGGAGTTGGATTGAACTTCGGCTACTGTGAGCAGTTTTTGGCCCCATATCTTAGAACGGCACGATGGCGCAGCAGTAGAGTTGCTGCCTTACAGCGCCAGAGACCCTGGTTCGATCCTGACTACCGTTGCTGTTTGTACGGAGTTTGTACGTTCTCCCTGTCACTTGTGTGGGTTTTCTTCGGGAGTTCTGGTTTCCTCCCACACTCCAAAGGCGCACTGGTTTGTAGGTTAATTAACTTTGTAAAAATTGTACACTGTCCCGAGTGTGTGTTGGATAGTGTTAGTGTGTGTGGATTGCTGTATCTGAGTGGTAGGGCCTGTTTCTGAGCTGCATTTCTAACCTAAACTATCTGAAGAGGGATGTGCTAGCATTGGAGATGGTCCAGAGGCAATTTATGAGAATGATCCCAGGGATGTTTGGGTTAACGTATGATTACCATTTGATGACTCTGGGCCAGTACTTGCTGGAGTTTAGAAGTATGAGGGGGGGTTTCATTCAAAATTATCAAATACTGAAAGGCCTTATTAGAGTGGATGTGGAGAGCATGTTTCTAATAGCGAGAGAGTCTAGGATCAGAGGGCACAGCCTCAGAATAAAAGAACATACCTTTAGAGTGGAGATGAGGAGGAACCTCTTTAGTTAGAGGAGGGTTAAAGCTGTGGAATTCATTGCTACAGATGGCTGTGGAGGCTGTCATTTGGTATTTTTAAAGCTGAGATTGACAGGTTCATGGTTAGTATGGTTGTCAAAGGTTACGGGGAGAAGACAGGAGAATGGGATTGAGGGAAAGATAATCAGCCATGATTGAATGGCAGTATAGAATCGATGGGCCAAATGACTTAATTATGTTCCTATGTCTTATGAACTAATCCCTTTTGCCTGCATTAGACTCGTATGCCTCAATTCCCCTCCTAGCCGAGTACGTCCAGATGCCCTTTAAATGAGTGAATGCCAGGGACCTCAGCAGTGTTGATCTCCAGCAGGACTGTGAAGTGCAGTTCAAAACTCCCTGAAAAAGGCAACACTCGCAGATAAGGCAGTGGAGCCAGCATTTGGCATGCTGCCTTCCTAGGCTGTGGCATTGAATACAAGTCGGGATGTCATGTAGCTGCATTTTTAACAGGACAGTATCCTGCAGAAGTACAAATGGAAGTAAAGTTTGTTCTGCCATAGATGCAGTTGCATTGGTGCTCAAATGGATGAAAATGTCCTCTTACCATCTCTTAAAGTCTTACTTGTAGATAATGAATGGAGCGGTGGAAACACATTGCAAGCTTGATCACAAGGATTTTTTTACCTTATTCCTTTATTTTCATCTCTTCCCAATTCACTAATTTGTCAATTGGGTGCTTTTGGTATTCAAATTATTTCACACACGTAACCAGAAGTCCAATGTACAGTGCATTCAGAAAGTATTCAGACACCTTCACTTTTTCTACATTTTGTTACTACAGCCTTATTCTAAAATGGATTAAATTCATTTTTTTAATCATCAATCTACACATAATACCCCATAATAAAAAAGCGAAAACAGGTGTTCAGAAATTTTTCCTGTAATTAAAAAGAAATAACTGAAATATCACATCTACATAAATATTCAGACCCTTTGCTATGACACTCAAAATTGAGCTTAGGTTCATCCTGTTTCAATTGATTATCCTTGAGATGTTTCTACAATTTGATTGGAGTCCACCAGTGGTAAATTGATTGGACATGATTTGTAAAGGCACAAACCTGTCTATATAAGGTCTCACGGTTGACAGTGCATGTCAGAACAAAAACCAAGCCATGATGGTGAAGGAATTGTCCGTAAACCTCCGAGACAGGATTGTGTCGAGACAGATCTGGGGAAGGGTATAAAACAATTTCTGCAGCATTGCAGGTCCCGAAGACCACTGTGGCCTCATTCTTAAATGGAAGAACTTTGGAACCACCAGGACTCTTCATAGAGCTGGCTGCCTGGCCAAACTGAGCAATCAGGGGAGAAGGGCCTTGGTCAGGGAGGTGACCAATAACCTGATGGTCACTATGACAGAGCTCCAGAGTTCCTCTGTGGAGATGAGAACCTTCCAGAAGGACAACTATATCTGCAGCACTCCACCAATCAGGCCTTTATGGTAGAGTGGCCAGATGGAAGCCACTCCTCAGTAAAAGCCACTTGACAGCCTGCTTGGTTTGCCAAAAGGCACCTAAAGGACTCTCAGACCATGAGAAACAAGATTCTCTGGTCTGATGAAACCAAAATTGAACTCTTTGGCCTGAATGCCAAGCATCACGTCTGGAGGAAACCAGGCACCGCTCATCATGGTGAAGCATGGTGGTGGCAGCATCATGCTGTGGGGATGTTTTTCAGCGGCAGGAACTGGGAGACTAGTCAGGATCGAGGGAAAGATGAACGGAGCAAAGTACAGAGAGATCCTTGATGAAAACCTGCTCCAGAGCATTCTGGACCTTAGACTGGGGTGGAGGTTCACCTTCCAACAGAACAATGACCTTAAGCACACAGCCAAGACAATGCAGGAGTGGCTTCGTGACAAGTCTGAATGTCCAGCCAGAGCCCGGACTTGAACCCGATCGAACATCTCTGGAGGGGCCTGAAAATAGCTATGCATCGACACTCCCCATCCAACCTGACAGCTTGAGAGGATCTGCAGAGAAGAATGGGAGAAATTACCCAAATACAGGTGTGCCAAGCTTGTAGCGTCATACCCAAGGAGACTTGAGGCTGTAATCGCTGCCAAAGGTGCTTCAACAAAGTACTGAGTAAAGGGTCTGAATACTTATGTAAATGTGATATTTCAGTTATTTATTTTTAATTAATGATTGATGATTAAAAAATGAGTCTGACTCTGGTTAACCCCTTCCAACCAGCAGTTGATTATTACTGAATGTGAAGCAAATGTAAAAACTTAGCATAAGTAAATGATAGATAATCTGCAGACTTAATTAGATAAGACTTAATTAGATAAGACTTATATATATAGATATATATATTGTAATTGTGATATATATAATTCAGTTTTGAATTGGCCCCACCTCCCTTTTGCAAGATTTTTCAAGGGAGCGCAGCTAAATGTATATTAACAACAACGGAAGTCAACAAACTTGTAACTACCACCATTAGGTGGATAATTTGTTACAGTGTCGTTATTTTTAGACACTGTAATATCACTTTTTAAATTGGTTTTTTTTGTTTTGTCACAATATTTCACACTTTTTTGTCTTTTTGTTTAAGGACAACTTTAAAAGGGATGTACCAACAGAATTTAATAGTCGCAAAGGCTCCCCCAACACCCAGAGACCTGAGGTATTGGTATTGGTTGCACCGTATGACTCAAAGGTATTAAAATAATTTAAAATGTAAGACGATAAAAAAAAGAAACTAGGAGGAATCACATTTTGCAGTTGGAACATAGGTGCTAACGAACCTATTAAAAGGGGTAAGATTTTCGCACAATTGAAATCGCTCAAGTCAGACATAATTTTCTTACAAGAAACACATCTGAAATCGCAAGCTCGGATTAGATTGAAGGCAAATTGGATAGGTCAAACATATCAATCTTCATATATCTCTAAATCCAGAGGTACGGCAATTATTATTCGTAAAGGTATACCATTTAAATCAAAGAATATCATAATAGATAAGGAAGGGATATATCTCATAGTTACCGGAGAGATTCATGCTACTCCAATCACCATGGTAAATATTTATGCGCCTAATTTTGATAATCCCCAATTTTTAAATAAAATCCTGAATATAATCTCAGAGTTTAATTATCAAAACGTGATAATTGGGGAGACTTTAATTGCGTTTTAGATCCATACCTGGATAAATCTACACAACAAAAGAGGGGAAACATAAAATCTAAAACTAGTGAATTCCAAGATACATACATGAAAAACACAAATACAACTGATGTTTGGAGGATCGCTAACCCATCTGGAAGGGAATACTCGTTTTATTCAACGGTACACAAAACATATTCACGTATTTGTGGCGGTCCCTGGGGGTTAAGCCACTCCTTGGATCATCCCCTTCGCCGAGTGAAGGACAGGGGTCTGGTCTGCCACGGGGTTTCCAGTCGACCCTGAATTTAGTGCTCTCGAGGTGTGTGTGTGGGGTGCTCTTGTTGTAAGCATTAAAGTCTGTTAATTGAACCCGTCTGGCGTCTGGCCTTTTACTGACCTCGTTCAGGCCGCTACACTGGTGACCCACGCCGTCCATCACGCGTCGTGATGGAGAATAACGCCGTTGCGTTGAAGCTCCCTACTATGTGGACCGAAGAAGCTGATACTTGGTTCCAGCAGGCAGAGGCACAGTTTGCTTTGAGAGGAATTACAGTAGATGAGACTAAATATTATTATGTGATTGGGGCAGTGTTGGAGCAGCTCGTCGATGGATACTGGCGGCCACTCGCCTTCTTCAGCAGGCATCTCAGTGGTGCTCAACGCCGTTACAGTGCTTTTGACCATGAGCTCCTTGCCCTATATCTCGCTGTACGCCATTTCCGCTATTTCCTGGAGGGGAGGCTGTTTACTGTGTTTATGGACCACAAGCCGTTAACCTTCGCGTTCGCCAAGGTTTCAGACCCGTGGTCTGCCCGGCAGCAGAGGCAGTTGGCGTATGTGTCCGACTACACAACCTCCATCCGGTTCGTTGAGGGCAAATTCAACAAAGTGGCCGATGCCTTATCTAGACCTGCAGTCAACGCGGTTCTCCAAGTCGCCGAGGGGATCAATTATTCCGCCCTAGCAGCCGCTCAGTTGGTCGACGAGGAGATGTCCGCTTATCGTACGGCAGTTTCGGGCCTGCAGTTGGAGGACGTTGTCTGTGGTCCTGCGGGTGCAACGCTGCTGTGCGATGTCTCCTCTGGGGTTCCGCGACCCATTGTCCCCATCGCCTGGCGGCGCAGGGTGTTTGAGGTGCTCCATGGGCTTGCGCATCCCTCCATCCGGGCGACAACGGCCCTGGTGGCCTCCCGTTTCCTGTGGCACGGACTGCGGAAGGAGGTTGGACACTGGGCGCGCACCTGCATCTCGTGCCAGACCGCCAAGGTGCAATGACACGTGCGCGCGCCGTTGCAGGAGTTCCCCATTCCAAGGCAGCGTTTCGACCACATTCACGTGGACATCGTGGGGCCGCTGCCGTCGTCCCAGGGCATGACCTACCTATTCACCGTTGTGGACCGCTTCACGCGGTGGCCTGAAGCCATCCCGCTACCGAATTCTGCAACGACTACTTGCGCTCGAGCCTTGGTGGCGCATTGGATCGCCAGGTTCGGAGTGCCACTGGACATAACTTCCGACCGGGGGCCTCAGTTCACGTCGGAGCTGTGGGCGGCCATGTCACGTCTCCTGGGTGTTCGTCTGCACCACACGACGGCGTACCACCCGCAGGCGAACGGCTTGGTGGAGCGGTTTCACCGTCAACTTAAGGACGCCCTGAAGGCACGGCTCAAGGATCCGGACTGGGTGGACGCTCTGCCGTGGGTTTTGCTGGGGATCCGCACCGCACCCAAAGAGGACTTAGCCTCCTCCTCCGCCGAGTTGGTATATGGGTCTCCGTTGACGGTGCCCGGGGAATTCATCCCGTCGGCACGTGGTCAGGCGGAGCAGCCTTCGGACGCTCTACAACGTCTTCGGCACACGGTGGGAAAGTTGGCGCCGGTGCCAACGTCTCGTCATGGGTCTTTCCGTCCCCATGTTCCGCCTGCCCTGGTGGACTGCCAGTTCGTTTTTCTGCGCAGGGATGCGCATCGGACACCTCTCCAGCGGCCGTACGAGGGTCCCTTTCGGGTACTGGAACATGGCTCATCCTCTTTCGTCCTGGACATGGGGGGTCGGCATGAGACTGTTTCAGTTGCGCGGTTGAAGCCAGCACATATTGATATCGATCAGCCGGTGTTGGTAGCGCGGCCTCGTAAGCGAGGGCGGCCTCTGTCTAGGGTACCTCCTCTGGTTACTCGGTCCCATGCACCTGTTGGTCAGTTGCCTGTTCCGGGGCAGGGCATGGTGTGTACCCGCGCTGGCCGCCGTGTACGGCCTCCTGTCCGTCTCGTGTCTCGGGTACTTGGGGAGGGGGGTCATGTGGCGGTTCCTGGGGGTAAGCCACTCCTTGGATCATCCCCCTCGCCGAGTGAAGGACAGGGGACTGGTCTGCCACGGGGTTTCCAGTCGACCCTGAATTTAGTGCTCTCGAGGTGTGTGTGTGGGGTGCTCTCGTTGTAAGCATTAAAGTCTGATAATTGAACCCGTCTGGCGTCTGGCCTTTTACTGACCTCGTTCTCAGAGTTTAACTAGCAAAACGTGATAATTGGGGAGACTTTAATTGCGTTTTAGATCCATACCTGGATAAATCTACACAACAAAAGAGGGGTAACATAAAATCTAAAACTAGTGAATTCCTAGATACATACATGAAAAACACAAATACAACTGATGTTTGGAGGATCGCTAACCCATCTGGAAGGGAATACTCGTTTTATTCAACGGTACACAAAACTTATTCACGTATTGACTATTTTTTAGTGGACACAAAATTAATTCCCTACACAATGAACCCAAAATATCACAACAGCATTATTTCTGACCACTCCCCGTTAACTTTTTTTTTTTTTACTTGAAGGAATGCCTAATAAAAAATCGTTTTGGAGGTTTAATCCTCAAATTCTAAATGATCCACAAGGTGGTATATATTTAAAACAACAGATGGAACTTTTTTTCGAGACCAACGACACCCCAGATATTTCACCCGCTTTACTATGGGAATCTTTTAAAGCATTTATCAGAGGATCTATAATTTCATATCAAGCTTTTCAAAATAAAAAGAATAAGAATGAACAAAGGCAGTTAGAAGAACGAATTAGACAATTGGATCTTGATAACGCTAAAGAGCCAACCATAGATAAACATAATAAAATAACAATATTGAAATTTAAATTAAATTAAATATTATCAGCAAAAGTTATAAGATTATTTCAAATTACAAAACAATAAAATTTTGAATTCGGGGATAAACCACATAAACTTCTGGCACATCAACTGAAAAAACGGGAAAAAGATCATACGATTTTAAAGATTAAATCAGATAACGGTGAATTGTTAACACTACCTAATGATATTGCTCAATTTTATCAAAATTTATATACATCTAAAACTTCAGCAGATAGTACTAAAGTTATAGAGTTCTTGGATAACTGTAATCTCCCAAAACTTAACCTGATCGAACAAGAGGAATTAGGAGCACAAATCTCAATTAAGGAAATAGAAGAAACAATAAACTCACTAAAGAATGGAAAAACACCAGGACCAGATGGATTTAGTAATGAATTTTATAAAAGATTTTATGAGATAATTACACCACA
The DNA here is from genome assembly GCA_038087875.1 of Malacoraja senta. NCBI lineage: Eukaryota > Metazoa > Chordata > Chondrichthyes > Rajiformes > Rajidae > Malacoraja > Malacoraja senta. The sequence goes on along the minus strand of CM075983.1, from coordinate 13,635,783 downwards.
TTTACATAAAATGTATACATATGCTTTCAAAGAACAAACATTACCAGAAACACTAGCGGAATCAACGATTACACTTATACCTAAAAAAGATAAAGATTTAGAAGACCCTGGCTCATACAGAGCCATTGCGCTGTTAAATACAGATAAAAAAATATTAGCAAAAACATTAGCTAGAAGATTAAGTAAATATGTTAGTAAATTAATAAATGCGGATCAAACAAGGTTTATACCCAAGAGATACTCATGCAATAATCTGAGACGTCTGTTTAACATAATGCATTCATATAAAACTGAAGAACAAGACTTATCAATTATTTCATTGGACGCAGAAAAAACATTCGATCAAGTGGAATGGGACTACCTCGTTAAAGTATTGCAAAAATTTGAAATGGGAGAGAATTGTATCTCATGGGTAAAACTATTATATGACAAGCCCACTACTAGAATATTAACTAATAACATGTTGTCCCTGAAATTTCAATTATCCAGGGGCAATAGACAGGGATGCTCACTATCACCTCTGCTATTTGCTCTTGTAATAGAACCTCTAGCTGAAAGCATTAGAACACATCCGAATATCCATGGTTATAATACAAAATACTCAAATAACAAAATATCATTATACGCAGATGTACTACTGTACATCACAAAATCACAAATCAGTATACCAAATATATTAAATCTAATAGAGGAATTTGGATCCTTTTCAGGATAGAATAAATTGGAATAAAAGTGAAATTATGACGATAAAACCTCAAGATTCAACACACCTGTTAAAATTCCCTTTTAAAATTGCTACAGAAAAATTTAAATATTTGAGAATTGAAATTACCAGAAAATATAAATCTTTATTTAATGCAAACTATATGCCACTACTTAATAAATTAAACGCCCTGATTAAATTTTGGAAAACACTTCCGATGTCTTTAATAGGCCGAATAAATGCTATAAAAATGATCTTTCTACCACAAATTTTATATCTATTTAGGTATGTTACAAAACTTACCTTCAGTCACGCTGTAATTCTGCCACTGGCCGTGTGCGCGATTTTGGCGCCTTTAAGGGGGGGCGGGGTCAAAATGCGGGTTTCTCCTACCTTGTCCTGGTTAATATTTTGTTGGAGTGCAAGCGCTGGCTGAAGAATCGTTCCAAGTGGCGATTTGTGTATTTTTTATTTTTATTAAATCGTCAATGTCAGCGCTAGAGTAATTTTAAAAGCAGCTCCTGAAGCGTCAACGCCGATAATGGGGACGGATTTCACACATGGGACAGGTAAACAAAAGTGATTTCTTTAAATGTATAAAAGTGCTTCTTAAGAAGCCTTTAATTCACATTTTTTCATGCGACACGGTGATTTTATTCCCCGAACTAACGGCAGTATTTTTCATGCCAATACGGGGTTAAATTCACCGCAAATGAACGTTCCAGAAGATCGCGTTCCAGAAATCCTCACTCACAAGATGAATTAAATCCCCATTAATTTACAGGTATTAAACATTCAATTCCTTCCATTTGGCCTGTAAATTCATGAAAATTAGATTTAAAAATTATGTTATATTGTGAATTATTGTGTGAATGTTATTTGGACACTTAGGCTATTTAAAAATGTTAATCTATTCTTAAGAAATTGATAGATGTTTAGATCTAGTAATTGAATTTTGTAATTAGCTACAATTAGGTAACTAACTAATTATATGCTTTGCTTTCATGTCTTCGAAGTAAGATTGTTTCATATTTGTTTCAGAATGCTTCAATCTATAATAACTGAAAATTTCTTTCAGTTATCTTAATTTTTAAGAAAGTTATGGGCTTTTAACTGTCCTCGATCACAGCTTTTGTGTTAAGTCAATGGAAAAGCAATAGGGAACTAGATGCTAATTTCTGAGTATGATAATGGCCATAACTTTTTTAATACTGAAGATATGAAAGTGAATTAAGTGTCAAATTAAACTTCTTTTTATGCTTTATCTGATGGGATAAATTGCAGACTTTATTTTTAAAATCTCAAAATTTTGTAACATTGCTAATCTATTCCAATCAATACCAATATACTTACCTAAAAAGTTTTTTTTAAATCTGGATTCTGATATCACAAATTTTATTTGAGACTATAAATCCCATAGAATTCAAAGAAGATATTTGTGCAAACCTAAAGAATTTGGTGGACTAACACTCCCTAATTTTTTGTATTATTATTGGGCAGCAAATGTCAAAAATGTGATTCACCTAGTGGACAACTCTGTCCAACGAGTGGATTGGATAGTAATGGAGAGAGAGGATTGCTCCCCTTTTAATATAGGAGCGATCCTTCTCTCACCAATAAAACTGAATAATACAATATACAGTAAAAATCCAATTATTCATAGTACAATTAGAATTTGGAAACAAATGAAATTAACCTTAAAATTAAGAATCCTATCGCTTCTCTCTCCCATAGTTAATAATCCGTTGTTTAAACCATACACTATTGATAAATCATTTACACATTGGGAAAGAATAGGAATTAAAACATTTGGAGACATGTATGAAAATGGAAATTTTGTATCATTCCAACAACTACAACTTAAATACAATCTGAGAAGTAACCAATATTTTAAATGTTTTCAAATCCGTGATTATTTGAAAAAATATACAGAAGAATATCAAAATTTGTCTCCAGACCTATTAGACGAAGCAATGAATATAAAGGCGGACTCAACTAATTTAATATCATACTTGTATAATATCATCCTAAATATAGAAATACCATCATCCGATAGAATTAGAAGAGATTGGGAACAAGAACTAGCTATAAAAATCTCGAAAGAGAGTTGGGATAAACACTTGCTATATGTGCACAAATGCTCGATCAATGTAAGACATATTCTAATCCAATTCAAAACCTTACATAGACTATATTACTCAAAAACTAAAATAAGTATTTTTTTTTCCAAATGTCTCCCCCATCTGTGATAAATGTCTATCCCAAGAAGCAACTATAGCACATTCCTTTGTTTTATGTATAAAAATCCAAAAAATTTGGAATGAAATCTTTGAAATTTTTACAAAATTATTTAAAATAAAACTGAAACCGAACGCAGAATTGATTATTTTTGAAACAATGGAAGCCAGCTTTGAGCTGACTTCGTTCCAAAAGAGTTTCCTTAATTATGGCTTAATAATGGCAAAAAAAAAACTTAAATTCTGGAAAAATGCTCCCACACCAACGATAAAAATGTGGATTTCAAATATGTCCGAAATGTTACACCTCGAAGACATGAGATTCCTCCTAGCAGGCAAATCAGACCATTTACAAAAGATTTGGTCTCCATTTATTGACTTATTACAAGCATAGGGTGCAACATAACTTTGAAAATAAATGGTTTCAGGACCTGGTGAGGGGTGTGTAAAGATACGAAGTAGGTACATCCCTTTTATCTTATTTTGCTTTCTTGTATCTTCTGTTTTCTATTTTTCTCTTTTTTTTCCTTTGGTTTTCTTTTTTACTCTTTCTCGTGTTTTACGTTTCTACGGGTTTCTTCTGATCACTCTTTCACGCACTTACTATCTTATCTAACTCTCTCTATTCTCCTTTTTAAAGTTTAAAATAAGAAGTGGTACAGGAAATGTAGTTATGTTATTTTTGGCTTATATCACTGTAATGTACATTACTTCTAATAAATTAAATATTAAATTAAAAAAAAAAAAAAAAATTTTAAGAATTTAATCCATTTTAGAATAAGGCTGTAACGTAACAAAATGTGGAAAAAGTGAAGGGGTCTGAATACTTTTTAAATGCACTGTATACCACCTCAAATGTTTCCTGTCCATATAGGATGCTGTAGAAAATGTAAATACTTTACCTGGAAACAGAATTAGCTGACGACCTACAAGTTGGTCAGTGAGCCGAATGTCAGAAAATGGACCAAATGTGTAGCGATGCCCATTTTCAGATGTGCATAGATGTTTAACACTTCCACAAAAAATCTGCTCATTAGATTAGCTAAAATTGAACCGCCCAGTACTCAACAGATCCATAAAAATTAAATGGTAATATTTTAGTGCTCTTTATATCAATCAGTAGCTACACCATAAGAGTTGTATTTAGGCTTGAGACGAAAAATAGATGACTGGAGGAAGTCTGAAGAAGGAGCTGTGACCTAAACATTTACCGTACATTCTCTCCCCACGTTGTGTTTCACTGGAAGGACTGTGGGACAGGTAGCATCTGTGCATGCAAATAAATCAACAACTTTTCAGAAAGTTATCCTGTATCAGGACAGAGTGGGGAGAGAAAATGACCATGATATTGAAGTGAGAGGAAGGGGGCGAGCATGTCAAGGAGCATCTTATTGATGCTATTATCATAATTATTTTCAAGAAATAAGACAAATCCAATCAGGCGGGGGGGGGGGGGGGGGAAGGGTGGTCCCAACTTTTTGCATTATCTTATGTCGATTGTTATTTCTAGTCGCTTTGCTAAGTCTGGGATGTGATATTTTAACATATTTTTCCAAGTTGAATGAATAGGAAATATTCAATGCTTCAGCATTCCTTGCAATAAGCGAGTTCGGTATTCTGAAAAACGCAACAATCATAGGATTTGTCAAAGATCACTCGCTGTAAAAAAAAAGCGAACGAAGCGCTGACTATATAAACTGTGTATAAATTCTTATCTTTATTCATGATTTATGTGGGGGCAGTTGCGATTGGGAGACGAGGGGGACGACTGGACTGGCTGAGAGAAATTCTCGGCAACTGCACGCACACAGACCCACGCCTCATCCGCAGCCAGGATCAAACCCGGGTTCCCGGCGCTGCAGGACCGACCCCCCCCCCGAGCGCCACATCCCCGCCCGGGGGTGGGCCGGAGAGGTCCGGAACGACGGGACACCGGTCCTGAGCAGCGGCCCCCAGCCAACACGGAGAAGCGCCAACCCCAGCTCAACTCCGTTTGGCCAACCGACTGTTGGCGCCAGTGCCTCCCCCTGCGCCGGCTGCAAGTCCGGGGCCACCTGGGAGGGGACGGCCCAGCAGCAACAACATCGCCTGCAGTGCCGGAAACCCGAGCCCAACCACGGACGAAATGCAGGCCTGCACATAGCAATGTTACAAAATTTTGAGATTTAAAAAATAAAGTCTGTAATTTATCCCATCAGATAAAGCATAAAAAGCTGATTTTAAAATGACTCCAGCACTGAAATTGTCGGGAGATTTTTAAAACAAAATACTCAAAACGCCCCTCGGAACGATTCTTCCACAAAAGCTGGTACTCCAACGAAATATAATACAGGACAAGGTAGGAGAAACCCGCGTTTTAACCCCACCCCCCCCTCAAAGGCGCCAAAATCACGCACACGGCCAGTGGCAGAATTGCAGCGCCGCTGAGGGTAAGTATTGTAACATACCTACTGCACACAATGCAGCGCCACAGCTGCCGAGAATGTTTATAGCGAGTGACCTATGACCTGGGCATGCGCAGTCGGAATACCGAACTCGCTTATTGTCTACTCAGGGGTGTGATATTTGCACAAGTTAAATGCATGGGAGATATTCGATGCTTCAACATTCCTTGCATTTGTCGACTGATATTTGTTAGATATTTTCCAAAGTTGAATGAGATCATGAGAGATCAGGAGAGTTTTATTGTCATGTGTTCCTGATAGGACAATGAAATTCTTGCTTTGCTTTAGCACACCAGAACATAGTAGGCACTTTGAGGCAGCGACTGTGATAGATCCCATCGATGGACGGGAGGTCAGAGCCGATGGTGGACTGGGCAGTGTTTACCACTTTTTGTAGTCTTTTCCGCTCCAGGGCGCTCAAGTTTCCGAACCAAGCCACGATGCAACCAGTCAGCATGCTCTCTACTGTGCAGCTGTAGAAGTTAGAGAGAGGCCTCCTTGACAAACCGACTCTCCGTAATCTTCTCAGGAAGTAGAGGCACTGATGTGCTTTCTTTATGATTGCATCAGTGTTCTCGGACCAGGAAAGATCTTCAGAGATGTACACGCCCAGGAATTTGAAGCATGGGAGATATTCGATGCTTCAACATTCGTTGAATTTGTCGACTCTGATATTTGTTAGATATTTTCCCAAGTTGAATGCATAGGAGATATTCGATGCTTCAGAATTTCTTGCATTCTTCCACTCAGGGGTGTGGTATTTGTTATTTTCCGAAGTTGATTGCATAGGAGATATTCGATGCTTCAGCATTCCTCGCATGTGGCCTTGAGTGCAAAGCTCCGCTCTATAATCTTTGGTGCAAAGCGCTGCCCTCTGATGATTGACGGGAGCGCGGCGGGCGGGGGCGGGGCCGGGGCGTGCGCGCTCGCGCCCGGGTTGCGTCACTCCGACGACGTCAGTGTGCTCCCCAAGATGGCGACCACCAGTGGGAGCGGCGATAGCAACGCGGCTCCGAGCCGCAAGCACCTGGGCATCCCCCAGGCCATCTTTGTGGTAAGGCCGCCTGTCCTTCCCTCCCCAGGAGTTGTGGTCAGGGCGGCGAAGGCGAGCTCGTACCTTTGTCGGTCTCGGAGTCCGCCCGCCCGCGCGTGTGTGTGAGGCCCGGGCCGGGCCTGCGGACGGGAGCGCAACTGTCCCCATGGAGATGGGCGCTGGCCGGCCGGCGCCTCCTGCCCTCCCGCTGCCGCTGCCTGGAGATCACTGCTCTCTGGGGCTGCTCCCACTCGTGTGGCCCTCGGAGCCGAACAGATCAGCGGGTCCTGCTTGTGTTTTTTATGTGTATATATGTAGATATACACAAACTGCTGGAGTAACTCAGCGGGACAGGTAGCAGCATCTCTGGAGAGAAGGAATGGGTGATGTTTCGGGTCGAGACCCTTCAGACGTTACCGCTGAAGAAGGGCCTCGACCCGAAATGTCACCCAATCCTTCTCTCCAGAGATGCTGCCTGTCTGTCCCACTGAGTTACTCCAGCAGTTTGTGTCGACCTTCGATTTAAACCAACATCTGCAGTTCCTTCCTTTACCTGCATGTGATGTACGCATACATATGTGTGTATGGAAATCTATGTCTATATATGTGTGTATGTGTTTGTCATTGTTCTATCCGGGAAATATGACAATACACTATTAACTTGACCCACTCCACGCCTCACTTCCGGCGAGCTTTTAAGGGATGAAATCAGCCAGGCTTTTTGTATTGTTAATGATTATCATTATTAACATCATTCCTTCTCCAGGGATGCTGTTTGCCCCGTTGAGTTACTCCAGCATTTTGTGTCCATCTAAGGTGCAAACCAACGTTTGCAGTTCCTTCCTTAACCATAGTGGTCGCTTGGTAAAGGTCCTGACCCAAAACGTCGTCTAGCCATTCCCTCACCAGATGGCCCCTGAGCTGCTGAGTTACTCCAACATTGTGTTTTGCTCAAGATTCCAGCATCTGCAGCTCCTTGTGTCTCCAATGACTTGGGTACACAGACAATAGACGAGGACAGGGTTGTGATTCTGCTATATTTAAATATTCTACACACACATTTTAAACTGGTACCAGGTACCAAACAGTTTCAGAGGTGATCAGCACCATGTCAATGCCAGATAAATAAGGGAGCTATCGTTATTTGGTGTTGCTGGATATATTTGGTTGATATCTGTTGTATCATTTAGCTTAAGGAATATAGACACTAGATGAGGGGATTTAAAAATATATCTTGCCTGGTGCATGGACTATCCAACAAAAGGCTTCAGTAGAGGATTTTTTATAGTCATTCTTCTTCCTCGTGTCCGGCCATCTTCTGTATCACGTCTTTCCGGTTGGTCAGTGATGGTTGACGGTCGGTGGTTGCAGAATTGGCTACTTCAGTCAGTCACTGTGGTACAGTTTCTGTCGTCAGCATTGCCCGGGATGCGCCACGTGAGGCTTCTGCTTGCATCCCTATAGTCATTGAAAAAGGGAGATAGTGGGAGATGGAGGCACATATGGTTCATAGATTACTGTTTGTTTTGTTTTTTAATTTTATTTAACGCCTGGATGCTTTAGTTTGTGATTGAATAACTCTAAAGAAATACTGCTTTCTTCAGAGATAGTTTATCGTTGGTTCACCCATAGAAAAGCTTGAGAGTAAAGGAGGGAAAATGCCGATTACAGACCAAAACCTTGTTTGAAAAGATTGATTTGAATCAGATTATAAATTGAGTGCAGTATTCCAGAGAACAGGCTGGAGAAGCTGTAAATTCTGTTATGGGTAAAGTGGCGGATTAGTAAAGGATATATAAGAGGCTGAGAGAAAACTCCTGAAAGGAACTAAAATAATACAAAAGGCTATAGGAACTGTAATTGTGCCATACCAAGATGTCATGTATCCTATCTGGGTGAATGACAGATTGGTATAGTCACTGTTCTGCCTGTGACCATAAGAAATAGTTGATTTGTTAATAGAAGAGTTATGTTACCAGCCCATTCCATCATGCAAACCAGACTCCCCCCCCCCCCCTCCTCCAGTCCAGTCCAGTCCCCACCACCAATGACCCATCTACGCTTCTTCACACTGCCTTGTAATCAAAGACCGGATTTTGATGGCTTTACCTTGCACTAGACGTTATTCCCCTATCATGTATCTATACACTGTAAATGGATCAATTGTAATCATGTATTGTATTTCTGCTGACTGGTTAGCACTCAACAAAAGCTTTTCACTGTACCTTGGTACATGTGACAATAAACTAAACTGAAATGAAAGGATCCGTGACTGACACCAGTGATTCTCTCTACTCCCGTAAGGTAGAATATAAGCGAAAGCTTGAAAGCATGTACCGCTGGATTTTTCATCGCGGTTGTCAGAATCTTGACATAAATCTTGCATACAATTAATTCCCAGTCTTCCAATCCTCATTGCGGCCCTTACACTTATTTTATTTTCTCTGCACCCGTAACACTATATTCTGAATTCTGATTATATTCTGAACGTAGCGGCGACAGTGGGGGTTCGGGAGCCCCCCGACCACGGGAGGACACCAGAGGAGGATGACTGAATTTTGGAGCCTTCCCTCACAGTGGGAAACTTTGATCCCGCTGTGTGGGGATGTTTGTGTTAAGACTTTTTTATTACTGTGCTCTTTATTACTCGTATGGCTGTATGGTGACCACATATTTTACTGTACCAATTGGTACATGTGACAAATAAATGTATCTTGTATCTTGTATTCGATTACAGTATAGTTTATTGTCACGTGCACTGAGGTACAGTGAAAAGCTATTGCACCACCAGATGTTCTCGTGTATGGTATGATTTCTTGCTACTTAAGTAATAAAATTTCCTTTTTTCATTAGCTATCATGCTAAAAATCTGCCTGCTGCCTTTCTGTCACGTGGCTCTGCACTATATGTGTTAGGGGCAAGAGAAACTGCAGAAAGAGAGGCAATGTAACCATTCTGTTTATCAAATCTGTTTATTAGTTTAATGACCAACCTTTCTGACCAGCTGCCGTGTATTATATATAACAGCCAACAGTATATTGGAGATGTAACAATGTTAGTTTCGTGGCAGTGTCTTTTGTTTGAAGAAGTTTGGACAGTGTTGGCCATCAAATTATTAGATCACGGGAAGGTGATCACAATTGACCAAACCCTATCCTCACCTTCTGCACTTCCAGTAAGTTCAAGATACTCAAATTATGAATAAGATCTTCATAGATGTTATCCACTTGTGCTGTGGTGCTGATGGTTATTGTATTTATTCCACCTCTGTCAGAGCTGACATTACAATAGAGTCAACATAGAATATAACATATAATAGCACAGCAATAGGCCCTTTGGCCAACAATGTCTGTGTCGAATATAATGTTAAGATAAACTGATCTATTCTACCTGCACATGATCCATAGCCCTCCATTCCCTGCATATCCATGTGCCTATCTAAAAGCTTCTTATCTGCCACCACAACTCCTGGTTGCAATATCAAGGCACCCACCACTCTCTGTGTAAAAAAAAAACTTGCCCCTCGCATCTCCTTTAAACTCTGCCCGTCGTAACTTAAATCTGTGCCCTCTAGTTTTTTATATTTCCACCCTGGGATATATGTTCTGACTGTCTACCTTAACTATGCCTTTACCCTCTAATCCACAGGCATCATACTGGTAAACCTCTTCTGCACCGTTTCCAAAGCCTCCACATCCTCAATGTGATGGGGCAACTAGAACTGCACGCAATACTCCAAATGCGGCCTAACTAAAGTCCTATAAAGCTGCATCATGACTTCCTGCCTCTTATACTCAATGCCCTGATCAGTGAAGGCAGGCATTCCATATGCCTTCTGTACCACTCTTATCTACTTTTTATCTGTTTCTTAGTATCTTATGTGGGGGGTGGTGGGGGAGAATAGGGGGAAACCGCTCTTCAGTCACTTACATGGACGGAGATGCGCCTTTTCTCCATGTCACATTCTCGCCACCCTCTCCCCCACTCGGCCTACCAACTCGGGCCTTTCCTACCAGAGCCCGACCCAGAACTTCAGCAGCAGGAACAGCGTGGAATTGCCATCGCGGAGCGGGGGGATCCCTTGCCGGGGATCTCCAGTGTTGGAGCTCCGGAGTGTTGGGGCTGCTGACTTTAACACCGTGGAGCTGTGATCTGTGGAGCTTCTAGCCGCGGGTGCAGCGCTGACTTTAACACCGCGGAGCGGGGCGATCCCTTGCCGAGGATCGCCAGTGTTGGAGCTCCGTCCAGCGGGGCCTGTGGACCTCGGAAGCCGCGGTTTCCAGTAAGAAGCGGCCAATTCAAAAACTTCAAGCCGCAGACTGTGCTCCAATCCGTTCCGACGCCGGAGTTTCGATCATCCCGGCGAGAGGGCCTGTACATCTGGCTGTCTGTAGCGGCGACTGCGGAGGGTTCAAAGCAAAGATCATTGAGCGGAGCAAGATGATTCACTCCACGAAAAAGCCGTAGTAGGTGATTGGTGATCTTCAGCGCCATAACTGGCTTCCGTCATGGCGTCAAGCTAATTCAGGGAGATTCTGCTATATCAGGCTGAGAGATTAAAGGATAGAGACAAAATGCAGCGGGTCGGGCGGCATTTCTGGACAAAATAGGTGACATTTCGGGTCGAGACCCGTCTTCAGACTGAGTCAGGGGAAAGAGGAACTCAAACTATCCTCCTCCCTCCCACACGGACACGGAGAGATCGCCGGCCCCCTTTTTTTTTTTGTTAAACATCTATTTCCTTCGGGTGTTTTTAAAAAAAAATTCCCCCTTACCATTTCCGTACTTTTTCGATAGCTGCCATGACCCGTTTGATGTCATCCTTCGCCCTGCTCCTGGTCTCGGCCTGCACCGATCTGCCGGACATGCTGTGTGTGTGTGTTTGTTTGTTTGGCGGAGTCTGAGGGGAGAAGCGCGGTACCAAGAAATAGCGAGCGAACGCACGGACAGACGGACGAAAGCAAAGATAGAGCGGAATAGGTGACATTTCGGGTCGAGACCCTTCTTCAGACTGAGTCAGGGGAAAGAGGAACAAGAGATATAGACGGTACTAAGGACAAATGAATGGAAGATATGTCTATATCTCCTGTTTCCCTTTCCCTTGACTGTCAGTCTGAAGAAGGGTCTCGACCCGAAATGTCACCTATGCCGCTCCATGATCTTTGCTTTCGTCCGTCTGTCCGCGCGTTCGCTCGCTCTTGGTGCCGGCGCTTCTCCCCTCCGACTCCGCCAAACAAACACACACACACAGCATGTCGGGCAGATAGGTGCGGGCCGAGACCAGGAGCAGGGCGAATGATGACATCAAACGGGTCATGGCAGCTATCGAAAAAGTCAACCCGAAATATCACCTTTTCTCCAGAGATGCTGCCTGATCCGCTGATTTACTCCAGCCTTTTGTGTCTGTCTTCGGTTTAAACCAGCATCTGCAGTTCCTCCCTGTACAAGGTATGTGCCGTTTTCGTGTGTATTAGCGTGTGTCCAGTCAAATTTGGCTTCCAGTCAGATTAACAATCACGCAAGTTTCCACACACACAATTACTTCAGCAAATAGCCACCAAGGCAGTGCTGAAAGTGATGGGGGAAATTGATGAGGGTTTTCTGCATTTAAAAAGAAAAAATTAAAAAACATTTAAAACGTTTAAAAACACACAAACTGTTTCCCCGCAACGCTCATTACACTGTGAGAGGCATAACTGAAATTGGGTCGGGTTTACTGAAATGGCGGAAGTTACGCTCCGGTGCGTACTACACGTCGGTCCATTGGATTTCGCAGGAGTGGACCATCTTGCTCTGCTCTAAGATCTTTAGTTTAAAGACCCTGACCATGGGTGAACAAAGAGGAAGATGACCCAAACTTTATTGCCTTCCATCACAGTGAGAAATATTGATTCCACTGTGGTGAATGTTTATGTTAAACTCTTTTGTGTATTGTGTTCTTTTTATTCGTATGGCTGTATGGTAACTCAAATTTAACTGTACCAATTAGTGCATGTGACAATAAATGTGAACTTGAACTTGAACTACTTGCATGGCCGCTTTTAGGGAGCTACTATGGGCTTGGACCTTAAAATGCCTCTGCACATCAACGTTAGAGGTTTGCCCAGCTGCATAACCCAATTACTCACATATGGTTCTTTGCTCTTTATTTAATGGCACATTTCTTTTTAAATACATCAGTTAATCGGATTAATTTTCTTTCCTAATCTTTTGTCTCCCAGGAAGATGTTATAGCATTTATGAAGCAACCTGGTAATGAGACAGCAGACCTTGTGCTGAGGAGGCTAGATGAACAATACCAAAAATACAAATTCATGGAGCTGAATCTATCGCAAAAAAAGAGAAGGTGAGAGATCGTGTCAAATCCTAAAATGTCCAACCTGTTAAATCATGTTAGTAGTTAAGTAATGATGTTTATCTTTATTTTTAAATAAATGGATGGTTTTGCCTGCAGTTGAAGAAAAGCAGTTGATTCTGGTATTATTTATAGAAATATTTCTCAAGAGTTTATATCTCCTATATCTCATTGATAGAACTTCTAACGTATAGTGACTGCAAAGAGTAAGTGATATTTTTGGTGGATGGAATAGTATTTTTTTATATATATAACTGTTTTGTAAACCACATTCTGAAATTCCACTTGTTTTCCTACAAAAAACTAAAGCTAACTGTTTTCAAGTGCCAATGGGATTGCATTTTGTTTATTTACATATATGCCTTTTACATGCCTGTCAGTTTTTATTCCTGTTAAAAATTAAAAACAGAGGCTGATCAAATTACTTGTATGATAAAGTATTCAGTAGCATGTAAATAACTTCAAACTGACCTTTACTAATATGCCCACAGCCAAGAAAAGTATGACACCCATGGACATAATATAATTGTGCAGCTGGTATTTTTGAACTTTTGAGTCACAGCTAATTCAAAGCAAAATTCAGATGGTATTAGTAGAAAACTTACTAATAAACAATCTCAAATACTCAATCTGTCAGATGAGTGAAAGATGAATGCAGGATTTTGTTTTGGTTTTGAATTTCGTAAAATAAAATTATGTGACAAACAATCCTAATTCCTATCTGAATCTTATGTCTAAATGAGAGATAAATTGTAGCATAGTAGTTATCGCTGCTATCTTATAGTTCCAGTAATCTGGGTGAGATCCTGCCCTCCAGTGCTGTCTATGTGGAGTTTGCATGTTCTCCATGTGAATACCTTGAGTTTTTTCTGGTTTTCTCCCACATCCCAAAGATGTGGTAAGTTACTAAGTTATTGTAAAATTATCACCAAAGTATTTGGGAGATTAGCGAAACAGAGTAGAGTTGGTTGGTAAATAAATCACAGGGAAATAAGTGGGAGAATAGTGCTGCTGTGAAATCCAGCACTGACTCAATAGGCAATGGTGAGAAAACGTGAAATGTGTTTCTACATTGATGCCGTTGGAAAATGCTGCATATTGCTTGTGGAGGGGTGCGGGGCACAACAGGGCTTTCAGTTGTGCATAGCACCAACCTTACTTGGTGTAAGTGCTTAGATTTTGTTTCATTCAGGTTTAATGCTTAAGGTGGAGATCTTTTACATCTCAGGTCTTGCATGTTGAATGTTTCTGTGAAAAGTGATAGTTTATCGGCTAGAAGATGATTACTTGCTTCTTCTCTTTCCTAGGCTAAAAAGTCAAATTCCAGAAATTAAACAGACGTTAGAGATCTTAAAACACATGCAGAAGAAAAAGGTAAAACTCATCAAAGCCTCGCATAAAACTGGCCAAACGACTGTTTATTTGTTCATTGCTCTTGGATGTCTGTTGTGTATTTTGGTTAATCATAGAATCATACAGCAGAGAAACAGGCACTTCAGCCCACCACAGTCATGTTGAATTTTTGCACTAATCCTACATAACTCTCCCCATATCCCCATTTACTTTTTCCATATTTTGCCACTTGTTCGCACTAGAAGAAATTTACAGTGGCTAATTAACTTACCAATCTGGACATCTTTGCAATGTGGGGGGGAAAGTATCGCTCATTCATTCATAAAGTATCATTCATCCATTCAAATCCATATGGTAACTGGGATAACATACAAGCTCATGCTAGAGAGGGTGGATGAATGGCCAATGCCCAAGTCATTCCAAGGCTCTCTGGCAAGAGGAGGCAAAGTTTGAGACACAGAATGAAACACGTTTACAAAATTTGCCATCACTAACTTTTACCACCCAATCATTCCCCTGATTGTCTTTATTTCAGATCTTTTTTTTTTTTTTATGTGAGCACTTAAGCAGCATTGATAATCTGATAATCTATGCAATTACTTTTCATAAAAACTTTGAACTATCCATGTAAAACCTAGATGTAAAAGATCTTTGCTTCATCCTTCAACATAACATTTTGTGACTTAACACTTCTGTTTAAATTACCCTTAACTTTTATTTTTCTTTCTGCTGGCCTTTAATAGAATATTTTACTGATACTGCATCCAGAGGAAGCATTCCTTATTAAACCCATTTTTCAAATTCAAATCTGATTGATTCTCCATTATTGAATATAAAGCCAGCTACCAGGGATGCTGGAACATTGAAGTTAAAATAATGTGCTGGAAATATCCAGCTGGTCAGGCGACTTCAGTTCAAGGAGAAATATGTAAGCATTTTGGGTTATTGACCTTTCATCAGAATAAGTAATCAACTTGAAATTGTAACTGATCTCTCCCCACAGGCAAAGCTTGAGTCATTCCAACATGTTTTGTTTTTATTTCATTAATCTATCATTCATCAATCAAATTGATACCTCTAATGCTTTTCTATCTTCTATTTTCATTATATTCAATGCTCTGATGGATTTCTGAAGCCATGTTTTGAGGTTCTGTATTTACTACATACACATGAGAGACAGTATACTTGCTTGGTGTATTTGATTGTAAGCCAACCTTCTGCTTTTTATTTTAAAGGATTCCACAGATCCAATGGAGACTATGTTTCTCCTGGCAGACAATTTATATGCTAAAGCTTCCGTCCCTCCTACAGATAAAGTGTGCTTATGGTTAGGGGTAAGTTCAGAGTCTCTTTCGGCTAATTACGAGAAGAACGCGTGCTTGGGAATAAAGTCTTCATGATCGTGTATTTTCACTGTAAGTTGCAAAGTTACTGTTCCGTACACAAAAGCAAAATGCGACAGAAATAAAAGAAGCAGATGCTGCAAGTAGCAGACTCAAAAGTATCTGGGGAGAAAAACATTTCCGGTTAATGGCCTTAAACTGGAAAGCTGCACGATGAATCATGTTATATCTCTATTAATGAACAGATTTTATTAATGTGAAATGGGATCCAATCTATAAATGGTACCAAAGTATTTTGAAATAGAAAATCTGATGTTACTTACATTATATGGTATCTAGTGAAAATGAGAGCAGGTGTATCTTTATTCAGCTGAGTAATTTGCGCCTTTCTTAATGGCTGATACCCACCCATTTTCCGCGAACAGTATCCATTCTGCAAAGTTGACATTTCAATATATTGACTAATACGGGTCACAAAATTCAAGCGCGGCAACTTCCATGGATATTTTTTTTCTTCCTCTCCAACGCTCAGTAATATAGTTAAAGAATCAGGGCTACACATCCAGATATTACCAAAGATGAAATGAATAAGGGTGATGTTGCAGTAAAGCAGCATCTGTGGAAGGAAATGGACAGTCACGATTTGGGGACCCTTTTCCCGACTGGTGGAGAAGATTGTTAGTAGAAAGGGGTGAGGGGAAAGGGTGGAGCAAGAACTGAGTTTTGTAAAGTTATAGGTTTAACCAAACTAGAGATTGTAGAACAAAGAGAAGACCGATTGGAATTCATGGACACTGTTGTAGAGGAAGGTGTAATGAGCAGCTTGTGTGATATATTTAGAAACTGGTACTGGTGGTGAAGTTATTAGTTTGTAGGGTATTTGTGAAGCACCAACATCACACGCCCATGATATAGAGTTCTTACTATTTATATTATTTAAAGTGTAAACGAGGTGAAGGTGAGGACTAATGAAAAAATGATTGCGAAAGGTTTCTGTTTACTTCAGGCCAATGTAATGCTTGAATATGATATTGATGAAGCTCGTGCATTACTTGAGAAGAATCTGACAACTGCAACGCGTAATCTGGAAGGGCTAGAAGATGATCTGGATTTCCTTCGCGATCAGTTCACCACCACAGAAGTCAGTATCCTTTAGAACAAGTTGGCATTGGCCTTTGAGTTTATTCAGGAAAAATGCCTAGCTGCCTTGAAAATTTGGTGGCACAGTGGCACACCTCACAACTTCTGTGATGCAAAGTTCATTCCCGACTCCCATTGCTCCACGTTGAATTTGCATCTTCTCTCTGTGAAGCTATGGGTTTCCTCCAAGTGATCTAGTTTCCTCCCACATCCCAAAGACACGCAGGTTAATTGGCCACTGTAAATTACCCCTAGTATGTAGGTATATAGCAGAATCTGAGGTAGTTGAGGAGATAATTGTAAGATTAGAGTGGGGATTGCAATAAATGGGTGCTTGCGGGGGTATCTCAAACCTAGTTTACTCGCTACAATGGCCTTTCAGAAGGAATTCATCTCTCATATGTCTTCTAGCAAATTTGTATCAATAATAGGCACGGTGGCACAGGAGTAGAGTGCCAGGAACCCTGGTTTGATCCTGACTACAGGTGCTTGTGCGGAGTTTGTACATTCTCCCCTTGACCTGCGTGGGTTTTCCACGGGATCTTTGGTTTCATCCCACACTCTAAAGACGCGCAGGTTTGTAGGTTAATTGGCCTGGTAAATTGTCCCTAGTGTGTGTAAGATAGTGTTAGTGTGTGGGGATCGCTGGTCGGCATGAACCTGGTGGGCCTGTTCTGCACTCTATCTTTACATTAAACTAGACAGGGTGTGATGATAGGATCCATCGTTTGATTCAGATTAGTGTGTTCGTAGGTGAAGGAGGGTTTGATTTGCTGGCTGCCTTATCCAAGTCCTGCTGAAGGATGTGCAATATCACAACTATAATCATTAAATACACTAACCAAACATCAAGAGGAAACCTTTCAGTCAACAGAGCACTTTGAAACATACTGGTTGTGTAATGTAGGAATAAACACTGGTAGACCAGACTAGATAGTTGCCAGTAAGTCACTTTGATCAAGTAGATAACTTGCATTACACTCATGTTTCGTGGTCATTTTTCATGATGTCTTATTTCAATAGATTCTGAATTCATAATGTAACATGAAGCACTCTAACTGTTACTTTCCCACACTCCCCATCATGGTCAAGTATGGGCCCATTGAAGTGGCCTAGAGAGCTCTTTCCTTTCTATAATGTTTTTATTAACATGAAATCTTCTGGTATATGGAAGGTACTCGCATTCACCGACTGAAAATGACCATGATGCATCTGATTTCTCCTTAATTGATTGAATTTTAGATATGGCAAGAGTGTATAACTGGGACGTTAAAAGGAGAAGCTCCGAAGCAGCATCTAAAAGCACTGCATAGCTCACCAAAGCACATTTTACATAGTTTAACTACCACACTCTCCTTTGTTTTCTTAAAAAGAATTCCACCGATTTGGCAACATTTGCGTTTGGACAGCTGCAGTTATTTTAGTCTTTGGGAAATGCTGAGAAATTGAATGTTAGACCCGAGAACAGATGAGAGACAAACTACGGAAATGTAGAAACGCTGACTTATTGCATGCTTACAAGGCATTTGTGGTAATGGAAAAGATTGTTATAAACTACAGGTTCAAGATGTATTGTTGCCAGTTTTCACTGCAAGCCACACTTGCAGCAGTCCTGCAGCCCAGTCAAACAGGCACATTAGACACCTTGTGTATCCATGCAACTTGCTGCGATACAATACCTGTAAAGATTTTGTATGGTTTTATCATGAGATGTTAATAAACTGCTGAACAAAATAAGTGCTCCTGTAGTATTTAACTGTCAGATCAGTGGTGGCGAAGAACAGCATTTTCCATTTCAAGCGCTCGGTGAATGGATTAAACATTCCCAGGTCATATTGGCATAGATCAGGTGGTGAGGAAAATCACAGCTCTGAGCTTGACAAAATTCAAGATTTTTCTAACTTCCACCCTAACTTCTATCTGACACCGCTCCCCCCTTTCTCTATCTGTCCATCTCCATCACAGGGGACGGGCTATGTTCTGACATCCACTGTAAACCTACTGACTCTCACAGTTACCTTGATTACACCTCCTCCCACCCTGCCTCTTGCAAAAACGTCATCTCTTACTCTCAATTTCTCTATCTCTGCCCATCTGCTCCCCAGATGATGTTTTCCACTCTAGGATATTTGAGATGTCCTCCTTGAGTGAGCATGATTTCCCCCATGCTGGTCTGGATGGAGCCCTCACCCATGTTTTCTCAAGTTCTGCTCTCGCTCCCCCTTCCTTCAGAGTTCCCCTAGTCGTCACCTTTCACACCACCAGCTCCCACATACAATGCATCATTATCCCATATTTCCACCACCTTCAACGTGATCCCACCTCCAGTCATATCTTCCCATTCTCCCCACCCCTTTAGTAGAGACCAGTACCTCCACCACAGTGGCACAGTTGGTAGAGCTGCTGCGTCACTGCCCGAGACCCGGGTTCAATCCTGACCTCGGGTGTTGTCTGCATGGAGTTTGCACATTCTCCCGGTGACCTTGTGGGTTTCCTCTGGGTGATCTGGTTTATTCCCACATCCCAAAGATGTAGGTTTGGAGGTGAATTGACTGCTGTAAATGGCCTGTAGCGTGTAGGTATTGGATGCAGAAGTGATATAACATAGAACTAGTGTGAACGAGTGATTGGCGGTCAGCATGACCCGGTGGGCCGAAGGGGCTGTTTCCATGCTATTTCAATCAATCAAACAACATGGTTCGCTCATCCCTCCGCAACCAATCCGACCACTCCTAAGGTACTTTCCCATGCAACTGCAGGAGACGTAACAACTGTCCCTATACCTCTCGCACTTGCATCCAGAAACCCCAGAAGCCTTTCCAAATGATTCAGAAGTTCGCCCGCACCATGTCTACTGCAGTTGGTGCTACCAATGTAGCTTCCTTTACATTGGCAAGAGCAAGCATGGACTAGATGACTGTTTCTCCGAACACTTGCACTCTAGCTGCCAAGGCCTGCTGGATTTCCCAGTTGCTAACCATTTTAATTCCCCTTCTCATTCCCATAATGATCTTTGAGTCGGGCCACCTCCATTGCCAGAATAAGGCCGCACACAAATTTGAGGAACAGCACCTCATATTCCGCTTGAATAACTTACAACCTGGCAGTATAAACTTTGAGAGTTTACAGTGGAGCAGACAAATTGAATTCTCCAATTTCACGTAATAGCCCCCCCCCCCTCTTTTCCCTTGCCTACCCCCAACAGCCCATCTCCCAGCCACCCTGCTTCTTTCCCCTTGCTACTGCCTTACTGGGTGGCAAAGTGGCGTAGTGGTAGAGCTACTGCCTTACAGCGCCAGAGACCCAGGTTCGATCCTGCGTACGGTGGGGGGCTGTCTGTACAAAGTTTGTACGTTCTCCTCGTGCTCTGCATCGGTATTCTCCGAGATCTTCGGTTTCCTCACACACTCCAAAGACATAAAGGATTTTAGGTTAATTGGCTTGGTATAAATGTAAAATTGACCCGAGTGTGTGTTGGGTGGTGTTAATGTGTGGGGGTCGTTGGTGCGGACTTGGTGGGCCAAAAGGCCTGTTTCCACACTCTTTCTCTAAAACTGAAACAAAATATGTTCATCTCCCATACCCAAGTCGCCATTTGTTTTTTATTACCTCTCTTTCCCTTTCCCTCTCCCTCTGTCCCCTACCACCCATATCTCTTCCTCCAGCTTTGCATTACTCCTCCCCTTATCTGACACCTAGCTCTCCTTTATAACTCCACATTGGTCCATGTGACGACTGCTGAAATATTGCTGCCATTCTCCTTCCCATCATTGAGGAAAAAGCTAACCTACTTTCCAAGACTTGAACTGAGCTAAAATTAATTATATTTGATGCACATGGGATTACTTTTCCTTTCAGTCTGTGTGTGAGATTCTCTGTAACTCATAGGTTTTGGACAATCTGACTCGAGTGCATGCCTGTTTCTACCCTTCAAATTATTTTGTAATGTTTCTCTTGCACAGGAGAATGGAACAATAAATGGATTCATTGATGGTGTAAGCAGACATAATTTATATCACAAACTTACTCAAGTGTTTGAAACATCCAAGAATACAATGAGAGATTTAATTGGTGATAATTTGAATACACATTCAAAATTTGTTCACTTTATATAAGCATTATTTGTCACACCACTGCACTGGGAACCTTGATGCTTCTGATCATCTAACTTAACAGTTTCTTCTATTTCCTACTAGAATAAGTAACATTTAGAACTTCCATGAAATTGTTTTACGTTTTATTGTTTTGCTCCTTCACCCTGTTTCTTCCGTGTAGAGCTATGCCTAGATATTTTTAATGTGCTTTGAGAAAATGGGTTGGAACAGGAGGTTGTGAATTTTGCAAAATTAAAAAGGAAGCACGAATAAGAAATTTAGGAAGATGAAAGCACATAGGTCCTCTAAGAAATATAAAGAAAAGGGGGGAAAAAACGCATGCAGGGAATTAGTAGGGCCAGAAGGGGCCGTGAAATGTCATTGGTACATCAGCTTAAAGAGAATGCGGTGTGGACTAGAGGCTATATGCAGAAACAAATAATTGCAGATGCTGGTTTAAACAAACATTGACAAAGTGCTGAAGTAAGTCAGTGGGTCAAGCAGAATCTCTGGAGGCACTCTTCTTCAGACTGAAGATGGTCCGAAGAAGGGCCCAGACCCGAAACGTCATCCAAGCTTTTTCTCCAGAGATGCTGACTGACCCACTGAGTTACCCCAGCACTCTGTGTCTATCTCTAGATTGGAAGCTAGTGGCTATAAAGAGAGATTGGATAGTTTTCTCTGGAGTTTCAAAAGTTAAAGGACTCCTGTCAGAAGTTCATAAAATTATGAGAGGCATAGATAGGGTAAACAGTCAGAATCTTTTCCCCCAGAGTGGAAATATCAAATTCAGAGGGCAGAGCTTTAAGGTGAGAAGGGGGGGGGGGGGGGGGGGGGGGGGGGGGGGGGTGGGGGGGGGGGGGGGGCAAGTTTTTAAACACAGAAAATGCCAGGTTCCTGGATTGTGCTACCCAGGGTGATGATGGAAACAGAAACAGTAGTTGCTTAGGAGGCTTTTAGATATGCACATTATTTGGATGGATATTAGTAATGCACAGCAAAATCTAATTTGGCGTCATGTTCAGCACAGATATTGTGGACCAAAGGGTTTGTTCCTGTGCTGTACTGTTCTATATGTTATGTATATTGCAATGTGGGAGAGCTGAGCACTAGACATATGTTTCTGTTTTACTGTTCCTTGAGATACTGTACTTGGTTCTCCATTTTGATCCTTCCGCTTTTATGGTTTGACTTCCAAACTCTGAGATATTTTCTGATTGCTTAATTTGCCTGCCATTTGTTTTTAAGCATGCCCTAACCTACCGCATTAGATGTACTGACATTTATGGCTGCCGTGGGGATGGTGCCGCATGAGAAAGTTGAATATAGTGAGTTAGTTGGTTTATTTATTGTCATGTGTGTAGAGATACAATGAGAAGCTTGTACACATGCTATCCAGTTAAACCATTCTACACATAAGTACCATGGATCCTCTTCTGGAACAGCACACAGGGAGTCACCACCTTGCAGTTTCCGAAAAGTCCGATCTTGGCCCAAGGAAGTATGCAATTTTTAATTTGAAGACCTAGTGACCTGGCGGCACTGGATTAGAAACATAGAAAATAGGTGCAGGAGGAGCCAGCACCACCATTCATTGTGATCATGGCTGATCGTCCCCTATCAATAACCCGTCAATGCCTTCTATGTTCTGTTGTGCTGAAGCAAAGCAAGAATTTCATTGTCCTATGACACATGACAATAAACTCACTTGAACTTTCCCCATATCCCTTGACTCCACTAGCCCCTAGAGCTCTATCTAACTCTCTCTTAAATCCATCCAGTGATTTGGCCTCCACTGCCCTCTGTGGCAGGGAATTCCATAAATTCACAACTCTCTGGGTGAAAAAGTTTTTTCTCACCTCAGTCTTAAATGACCTCCCCTTTATTCTAAGACTGTGGCCCCTGGTTCTGGATTCGCCCAACATTGGGAACATTTTTCCTGCATCTAGCTTGTCCAGTCCTTTTATAATTTTATATGTTTCTAGAGGATTGATGAGGTATGGGTCAGCCTGGCCCAATGCAATGTTGCTGCTTCCTTCCTCCACCGCTCCGTGCAGCTGCTGCAGGCTGCGTTCAATCCACTTGCTCACCTGGCAGTTGTATGGCCTCTTGCTGCCACCTCCACCACCACTACAATCCACGGCACCACAACTGCACTGTCTGTCACCTCCAGCAGCCACCCCCCTGCTTCCATGTGCCGAGGACACCAGGCCCCACTTCCCGAGCCAATCACAGAATGTTGAGGAGCTTTCCAAGGGCTCGGGAGGTGAGTTTGCAGGCTGTGCACAGCCACTGGTTTCCTCCATAGCATCATCTCCATGCTGTATTACAGCAGGAAATGCTTGTGTTGACCTATGTAGTATATAACTACAATTTTCCTTGAAGTGGATGACATATCTCTGCATTTAGTGCTCTTGCTGTGACACAGTCCCCTTGAACACATCACCGGTTAGATGTTGGCGCCTCTGTAAATAGAATATGTTCCACCTTTTCATGTGTTAACATACATTAAAAGTAAGAGACTAATTAATAGCTTGTCAAAGACATAATTGGTCATCTTGATTTGGGCTGGTGGGGGGGGGGGAGGGGGAGAGAGAAATCTGTACAGTCTAATCTCTCATCATCCCTATTTTTTCTGTCAGCCAAGAAGTCAAGATGGGTGATTTCCATTGGCATCACACCAGCAATGAGTGAAATCACAAAATGATTTAAGAAATTATTTAAGGGTAGGGGAGTAGACCATCTGGTCCTTTGTTGCTCTGTCATTCATTATTATGACTAGTGCCATTTTTCAACACCAACCCTGTGTTTAGCAGTTTGTCCCTTGAAATGGTATTCATGGGATGTTTGTGACAAAAAAGAGTTTGTAACAATCCTCCATGTATTGAGGTTTTTGCTCGCACATGCCAGTTTGAAGTAGAAGTATGGCCTTGTAGGAATGAGGTTCTGAAATTAAATTGGCTTGGCCTGATTCTGGAAAGTATGAGTTAAAATGGTGCATGGACTCTCTTAATCTTATGCTTAAGATTCAAGCAAATCACTTCAGGAAAACATGCAACATTTCCATGTCATATGACGACTAGGAAGATCAAATTCAAGTAATTGAGTAAATCTGGAATTAAAGCTGGTCACAGTAATGGTGGAAGCGAAATTACTTGGAATGTTGTGCTTTTACTATCTGGGTTCACATCTGTCTTTTCGAGAGTAAACCTGCCATCCTTACCCATTCTGAGTTACCCCAAATCCATTAATGCAGTTTACTCTTAACTGCCTCAGTTCAGGGGCAAGTTGAGATGGATAATGCACTCCAGCATATACAACAAGGTCTGTATGCATGATCAAATATATTTTTGAAATGGTATGTGAAACTAGTTGCATTTCAGAAACATGATATTTAAAGGACAAATCTATAAAGTCCAATCCTATAGATTATTTTAGGGTGCAACGCTGGCGCAGTGGTAGAGTTGATGCCTTATAGCACTTGCAGCGCCGGAGGCCCAGGTTCAATCTCGACTATGGATGCTGTCTGTACAGTTTGTACCTTCTCACCGTGGCCTGCGTGGGTTTTCTCAGATCTTTGATTTCCTCCCACATTCCAAAGACGTAGAGGTATGTAGGTTAATTGGCTCGGTATGTGTAAATTGTCCCTAGTGTGTGTAGGATAGTGTTAATGTGCGGGGGACGGTGTGGACTCGGTGGGCTGAAGAGCCCGTTTCTGCGCTGTATCTCTAAAACTAAAACTAAAAACTAAATAGGACCATGGAAGATGTGGTAATGCACCACAATGACGTGCAAAGAAGATGGAAGAACATGGAGTGATGGAACAAAATCAATTCTCATGGGTAACTGGAATTTCCATGCTGGACTCATCTCATTTGCTATCTGCAGAACAATTTAGAAGGTTAGTCAGCTTGATATTAACAAATGATGGCATTGGAATTTTTCATTTGGTAATGAAGAAGATAGAAACTTATTTTTAACTATGTATGGAGAAGAGGGGAATAAAAGCTTGAATATATGAAGGCAATTGCCTCCGAATATTTGAAATATACTTATGTTCCAAAGCCCAAAAGTACTATTTTACAGCTTGATTCTTTTAACAGTGTTACAAACCTGTTTGTGGCATAGTCATTTGAGCTATTCAGAAAAGTGGTGCATTTATTGATTCAACATGGTTAGCATTCAGTGTGACTGCACGGCATGGGATGAGATGCAGGTTTCACAGATCTTACTCTTTAGATTTGTTTGTTAATTAGAGTGAAACTGTTCTGTAACATTGCCCTTTATTTAGGAGATGAAAACGCAGCCTTTTGTCTGTAACTTTAACAATGAGAGTATTGACAGAAAGTCGTCGTATTTTACAAAACATAAAGTACTGTGGTAACTCAGCGGGTCAAGCAGCATTTGTGATGGGAATGGATAGGCAACGTTTTGGGTTGGGACCATTCTTCAGCAATTCCTTGTGCCATATTGTATCTTATCTGGGTTTCTAACTACAACAGCAACTTTCATTGGTCATAATTAATGTCACAGAGCATTATTGATCATTTTCACACTGCGGTACACCACTAATCACAGATAGTAGAAGTTTACTTCAGAGCCTAGTTTAAACAGCAACGAGAGGTTTGGAGAGGAAAATGTGCAGCTAGGGATCTGGACTGTTGTAACAAGACAGCCAATGTTTGATGAAAAGTAGGAAAGTACAAGGGGTGGCACAGCGGTAGCGTTGATGCCTGACAGTGCCAGAGACACGGTTTTGATCCTGACTACAGGTGCTGCCTGTACAGAGTTAGTATGTCCTCCCTGTGACCGCGTGTGTTTTCTCCGCATGCTCTAGTTTCCTCCCACATTCCAAAGACGTGTGGATTTATCGGTTAATTGGTTTCTGTAAATTGTCCCTAGTGTGTGGGATAGAAATAGTGTACGGATGATCGTTTGTCGGCGCGGACTCGGTGGGCCAGAGGATGTTTTTCCACACTCCATCTAAACTCCAAACAAGAAATTGTAATTGGAACAATACTGAGATCTTGGTTTGTTTGTAGGGTTGGAGCACATTACAAACATGGGCAGGGGAAGTGGGCGACAATACCATGAAGTGATTGTAGGATCAAGATTTTGTCAGAGTCAATGAAGGGTATAAAGCGCAGAAATGTTGACATCAGGATTTTGTGCAAATTAAGTTACAAGTGGAAGAATTTTGTGATGAGTTGGAGCTTTATGGAGGATTGACCTGGAACCCTTTGCAGTGGTTGTGACCATAAATGCATGTTTGAGGAGTTTGGAAATTAGTTGAGACAAAGATAAAAGTAGGTGCCTTAACAAGGAGTTGCAGATGCTGGTTTATACCAAAGATAGACACAAAATGCTGGAGTAACATAACGGGTCAGCAGGCCATTTCAGGAGAAAATGGATTGGTGATGTTTTGGGTTGGGATCCTGTCTTCAGCAGTTCTTTGTTCCGTATTTTATATTATCTGAATTAATAACGCTGTGACAACAACTTTCATTGATGAAAGTAGGTGGTGTTGGTGCTGGTGAAGATTTGGTGCCTAAAGTTAATTTTGGGTAATTTCAAGGTGGAACACAATGTGATCCAACCTCAAACAATACCCAGGGAGTGATGGTGTTTCCAGTGGTTGCTAAAGACCGTTACTTTGGTCTTCATGGTATTTAGTAGGAAGGTAATTTAGCTCAACCGATCATATCATGAGGGTGACATATTAGGCATTCGAGGACCTGTAGTACCTACTGGAGTTTATTGTTGTCAGTGTAGATGTTAAACCTGCTGTCTTTTGTTCCTTCACTCATACATATTTTGTATAAACACAGCATTTCTATATTATTTATTTTTCCTAACATCATATACTGTACCTATTTAGTTACAACTTTGAGCTAATCTCTATTTTCCCCCTTGATTTAACCCTTCTTTATCCTGGTTTGCAATCCTATTTGCCAATTTCTTTTTCCATTCATTATGGGCATGCCCTTTTAAACCTACAAAAACCCACAAAATTCTGGAGTAACTCGGCAGGTCGTGCAGCATCTCTGGAGGACATGGAAAGATAACCTTTCAGGTCAGGACTGTTCATCAGATGCTGCATGACCTTCTGAGTTACTCTAACACTTTGTGGGTTTTTTTTTGGTAATCCAGCATCTGCAATTCCTTGTGTTTCCCTTTTAATCTATACAGTATATGGATCTTCCCCAGTCAGTGTCCTTGTCATCTTCATATCTATTCATTGACTTGTGTTTTTGCTGTGTTCCTAAATGTTTCCCTTATTTAGTTATCTACTTGCTCTGTGCTGCCACTAGGTCAAGTTGCATTTCTTCAAGCAACAATATACCGAGAGCTTAGCAATGAATGCATTACAGAAACACCAACATTGCTTTCTCATCACAAATATTTTCTCTAAATAATGTTGGATAATTGCACATGACAATTTTGATTCTATTATTAATATGCTCTCACTTTTGTAAATTTTCCTTTTGGCAAGATTATTCCCAGTGTTTTAATTGATCATAGATTCTAATCAGATACAAACAAAACATAAAATTAGGTCATAGAGTCATACATTGTGGAAACAGGCCCTTTGGCCCAATTTGCCCACACCAGCCAACATGTCTCAGCTATACTAGGCCCACTTGCCTGCGCTTGGTTCATATCCCTCCAAACCTGTCCTATACATGTACCTGTCTAACAGTTTCTTAAATGGTGGGATAGTCCCAGCCTCAACTACCTCATAAGGCAACTTGTTCCATACACCCACCACCCTTTGTGTGAAAAAGTTACCCCTCATATTCCTATTAAATCTTTTCCCTTTCACGTTGAATGTCCTCTGGTCTTTGATTCCCCTACTCTGGGCAAGAGACTCTGTGAATCTACCCGATCTATTCCTCTCATGATTTTTTATACCTCAATAAGATCACCCCTCATCCTCCTGCGCTCCATGGAATAGAGACCCAGCCTACTCAACCTCTCCCTTTAGCTCACACCCTCTAGTCCTGGCAACATCCTCGTAAATCTTCTCTGAACCCTTTCAAGCGTGACAATATCTTTCCCCAAACATGGTGCTCAGAACTGAACATAATATTCTAAATATGGTCTCACCAACGTCTTATACAACTGCAACATGAATTCCCAACTTCTATACTCATGATGTAAAAGTCTACGCAATGATTATGGATTTTTAAAAATCCTATTGTGTACTCCAGTTTTGAATAAGCTTCCTCCACAATGGATAGGACAGGTTTAGAAGGGTATAAGCCAAACGCAGGCAGATGGGACGAGTGTATTGGTCGGTGTGGTCAAGACGGGCCGAAGGGCCTGTTTCCACGATGTATGACTATGGCACTATATGACTATGACAATCTCTTCATTTACTTGTCTGAAGCCTCCACTCATAGTTTACTGCACTACCATCTACACTTAGTGATGTGCACATTCATATAAACCTGTCGCCATCCACAAGTAGTTATCATATGCCATGTGACACAAGCCAGCCCTGGCCTTGAAGCTTCAGGACTAAAGATTGGCGGGTATATGGAATGAACTGCCAGAGGATGTAGTTGAGACTGGTATTATAGCAATATTTAAATAACATTCGGATAGGAAAGGTTAATAGGGATATGGACAGACGTGGGCAGGTGGGACTAGTATAGATGGAGCATTCAACCTTTTAGATTCATCCTTATGCCTTTCACTAAATATTGAAGCTTGTAATTGGCAATTTTATTTCCCTGCACATCAGAGGCTATGCGTCTAAATAACATATGATTGTTAAGTGTTTTGGTAGGTGTAGGAAGAAACTGCAGATGCTGGTTTACACCGTAAATAGACACAAAATTCTGGAGTAACTCAGCGGGGTCAGGCAGCATCTCTGGGGAAAGGAAATAGGTGACATTTCGGTCGAGACCCTTGTTCATATTGTTCTACAATATGTCTTTTAATTTGTCCTTTTGCATACCTATCATTCATTTGTTTCTTTGTACCTTAATAACAAGCGGGACAGGCAGCATCTCTGGAGAAAAGGAATGGGTGACGTTTCAGGTCAAGTCCCTTCTTCAAACTGAGCTTCAGGCTCAGCGCCAGGCTCACAGACTCCAAAATAGTGTTTTGGTATGTTCTGATATCCGACAAGGTGCTTTGTGAAATCAATTTGTTCTTTGAATAGATTAAGGAGACCTTTCTTTGTGTATATTTTGTGTTACTGATCCATCTAATGCATTTGGTGCAGTAAAACCAGGGCTGATTTTGATTTCTGGCACTTGTGTAAAATAAGCAACAGAAAATCAAAAGTGCTGGAGCAATTCCGTGGGTCAGGCAGCATCTCTGAAGAAAAGGAACAGGCGATGTTTTGGGTCGGAACCCTTCTTCAGACTCGGGCATGAGTCTGCAGAAGTGTTCTGACCCAAGATGAGACCTGTTCCTTTTCTCCAGAGAAACTGCCTGATCCGCTGAGTTGCTGCAGCACTGTGTCTATCTCCAGTATAAAACAACATCTGCAGTTCCTGAAAATCAAACATGCAAGAAACAGGAAACATACATTGTTAGGATCTCTGATTCAGTAAATTCAGAAACGTCTGTGGCAATAAATTATATTAAAACCGGCAATAGATTGAAAATAATCCAAATTCGTGAGAAATGTGATTTTCTCAGTGATATTTATATCAATTCCTAGAAGCATTACAGTCCAAGCACTTGCTGTGAAATTGCATTAAAGCCCTTGTTTGCCCAATGGATGAAGAATCGACATCCGAGTCATGCAGTTTGGGTAGAACTGCATTACATTTTTCTCATCCAGAATTATGCATACTTGCCTTGTTCAACAATTACCCATTGGGTAGAATTCCTGTTTATTGCCGAACTTAAAGGTTTTTGCAGCGCCACTGTATAAAACTCCTAGCTACTTTCCTAACATCTAAATGTACTTTCTAGTTCACCCTATTTCTTAGCCTGGGATCATCCCTACAATGCAACTGTAATGATCCAAGATCTATTCACTCGGATGAAGGGTCTTTTTTTAAAGTTGTACTGTGTGTTACTTCTTTAGTATGTTACTAACTCACTTTCGAGTTTCTTTATTCATTAAACTCACTTTTTGGTTATTTCAACGTAGGTCTGGTTTATTCACCAGAGTAATTACCAGATGGATTAACCATTTATTCAGCAAGGTAATGAATCATTCAATAGCACTGATCTATCATATACAGCATATAGTCAACTTACTGATTTACAAATACCTCTTTATCTGTTTGTACAGTCACTACACATAGGCTAGGAAAGGCCTTGTTAATTTTGCATTTCCAAAATGTTCACTATTCACTCACATTAGATGTTATTGATCTTAATTGTTTTTTGTTTTCCCCTTTTATGTTCTCTCTACCACTATTATAGAGAACTCTTCGATGAAATGATAAGTATTGCTTCATGAGCCATATTGACCATGGAGGATTACCTTTCTGCGTAAGATCAGAGGTTTTAGTGTCTCCTGCCTATTCAGGAGAAAATGGCAGTGGTCCCCGTTCATCATTTACTGCCCAATGAATCTTGTTGGAGGAGCCCGTGGCAGAATTGGGGTCAATGGTGATGTCCAGACCCAAAGAAACAAGTTCATGAAGCTGCAATCTAAGAACAACATTTTTCTACACATGACATAATCTCAATTTTAAATAGGTCTTGGGCAGAATAAATTCCTAAATTTTGTGTCTTTACTACTGGGATCTTCTCTAATTAAGTCATGGGTGATTAATTGGGAACAGGTAGGTTACATTGAAGATCTTCACCTGTACCAGGAATATGCACAGGTTGATCAAATCAATGTAGTGATGCAGGTTCTTCAACTGCCTTCCTTTCCTCTTTTAGAGTAAGATGTAGATATTGGTCTGATCCATACGCAGGCACTTTATTGCAACTTTCAAACTTAAAATGGGGAACCCCATCCCAGTGGTAAAAAAGGGTCACGGTTAGGTTGTCAGTTTGCAGGCAGAGGGATAATCATCCCTCTTGGAAATTCTTCATCATCATTTGCAGAATAGGGTAACTGACTGCTCAGGGCTGCCCCATAATTTATAGATCAAGATGTCCACCGTGTGGAAATAGTGAATTATTTGCAATACAAACTTAAAAAGGCCAACAGTATTTATTTGGTACAGTCTCTACGTGCGAAGGAACTTATCCAATTTAAACGCTTCCACTCTTTAATTAGCAGAGGCACCTCCTGCCTGATTTGACAGCTTCCTCTGATGAGTGGACCACATTTGGAACAAAACCACTCTTCACTCCTTCCCAACCCTCTTGCATCACAATGTCGCCCCTCCTCACAAGTTCATAAATATCCCTCGTCAGGTCAGTGAAGGCCTGTTCAACGTTGATGGAATCCCTTGCAGATGTCTCAATGTATTTCATCCGGTAAGCAGCAGCGAGCTTTTCTGCCTCTTCCTTGGAGACTTGCCGCTGAGATGCTAGGTCACATTTATGGCCGACTAGCACAAAGACGATCTGGAATGGCTGGACGTGAACTTTGGCCTCTTCCAACCACTCGTGGACGTTTTGGAAGGATCTACGGTTGGTAATATCAAATAACAGAAGTCCTCCCACTGAATTCCTGTAGTATGCACGAGTAATGGACCTAAAAGGTTGGAGAGAAAAAGTTTGAAAACAGCTTAATAATCTCAAAATTCATGACATTTATTTTAAAATTCCATTTTATCTTATATTTTATAAACCTTGTTGATTTTGCTTTTGGTGACAAAAGTAAAAAATCTGTGATTTTTTTTCCAAAATAAATTAAAAATGAGAAAAAGCAATGTTTCTTAAACATTTCGTCCAATCCACTGCGAATCCTCATCAAGATATGTCTACTTTGAAGAAGCTCCTCCTCTTTGACGAGTTTAGCAACATCCTCTCCCACTGCTTCCCCTCTGTGATTCCTCCTGCTCTCTGTACAACCACGTCGTAACCCAGACCCGTTACCACAGCCACCTTTGTTTTCTCGGGACTTGCCTGCGCCTCCATCTTTTACCTCATGAATTCCAGCTCCGGTTCCAGAACCAATTCCTTCTCTCCTTAGATGCTGCCTCACCTGCTGAGTTACTCCAGCATTTTGTGTCTACCTCTGTTTAAAACGACCATATGTAATTTTCTTTCTTGTGAACGCTACTTCCTTATTTAGTCCCCAGTGAGAAAATCAGTGGCTAATTATTAAAACACATGATCAACAGAGGGATCTCAAATAATTCAATCATATTATCACACATGATCTTCCTTTAGCAAATCCATGGTAAATGTCCCTGCTATTTCCAAGATACCTTCATGTCAACATCACTATTCCTGACTTGCTGTTAACAGTACGAATACTAGAATTCTCTGCTAACAGTACTGTTGAAGTACTTCATCATAATTCTGTGGTGGTTCAAGAAGACAGCTTGTGACAAACATCTGAATGGCAATTAACGATGCACAATACGTACTAACCTTGCCAGTGATACCCACAGACCATAAATCAATGAAAGAGTCGGCTGTGGCCAGGCTTTCTGCTACTGTTGGAACATTTCATGAACATTTACTGATCATGTAGGCCATGGAGAGAGTTGGCTTTGTGTTGTAAGGTGGCAGCAGTTGCCCATGTTACAACTGGCAGAGTCCTGGAGTATCTCAGCGGGCCAGGCAGCATTTCTGGAGAAAAGGACTAGCTGAAGTTTCGGGCCAAGGCCCTTGTCAGTCTGAAGAAGGGTCTCAACCTGAAATGTCACCTATTCCTTTTTTCCAGAAATGCTGAGTAACTACAGCATTTTGTATCTATCCAGCTATTTATGATTTACGAGGTGGTGCCGATAAACCAAGATGTTAACGTGCATCCTGGTACTTGCTGATCGGTTTTTATTCTTGGTTGAGGAAAATACAAGGACATTTTTGAGATACGTTAAAACTAATCTTAAAAGTAGTAAAAATTAGAATCCTCAAATAAAACGCTGTTGAAAAACATTTCAAACTTTGATAATAAGTACGCCGCAATGTCTGACGAGTAACCATTTTGAGACAACTCTGGAAACCCTAATCTTGGAGATCTGGACACAACTTTCATCTTCCTGGGAAGAGACAAAACCCTGCTCTGCTTTGATTTTATAAAGTAGCAAACAAAAGTGGCAATCAAATGGAAGTTACAGTTTTCAAAATATAGTTAACACGCATTCACTTTATAACGTATTATTATGCAAACAGAACTATAATGTAAGCTTAATACAGAAGTATTACTCTCGTTTTACCATTTTATCGCTTACCAAAAGGACACCATGTTCATGACTTTAGTCATGCACTCCAGATTTCTGTGTGAATATGGCATACTTCAGTTAGTAGAGTGGAATTAGCAGTTTGGCATGAGACAGTGTGAGCGTGCAGAAGATCCATGAGTACCTGGACGGAAACCCTCACCCTCACCCTAATCCTTTATTAATAAATATTGTTGGACTTTGGGGAATATTTTTCCATTTCTAGTTGCACCCTGTTTCATTTTGCCCATTTGTTAATTGCCTTTGGATTACTGTCATTTATCCTTATTCTTGGTGGCGAATACCACATGGGTGACACCATGAAGTGTGCTGAGCATAGGAATTCCTTACATCATTGTGAAAATATTTCACCCTTTAGATGAGTAAGAAGAGTGCACGACGGACAAACAAATAGAGATACAACATGCTTCTCCCCTAAATCACCAACTACATGTTTATGAATCTGGAGATCTTCACAGCAGCTGCTTCATTATATGCACACTTGGATTTACAGCACAACTGCCACATTGTGAAATGTAAGCCATAGGGATGCTCTTCCCATGAAAGTGATAGCATCAACCATGCCTGTGTTGGCTGAGTCCAGAAGGGTGCGGCTGCCACATAGGTCTGCAGTAAGAGGTGATGTGAAGTAAATGGAACTGAACCATCCTATCACCAACTAGTGAGCAGTCCTGACCTCCCATGTACCTCATTGGAGACCCATGGACGATCTTTAAACACACTTTACTGGACTTTATCTTCCACTAAACGTTATTCCTTTTATCCTGCATCTGTACACTATGGACGGCTCGATTGAAATCTTTGTAGTATTTCAGTTGTCTGGAAAAGATCAGGTCGCGGGGAGTTCCCACCGCCACGTAATCCCGGGTACCATGTAATCCCGTGCTACCTGCTCCATGGTTGGATAATCAACGACTAAACCGTCCCCCCACCTGGTTTGCCAGGTGAGGGAGCTGTGGACCCCCAGCAGGACCATAAACAAAACCTGTCAAAGGGCGGATGAGCTTCCAGCGAGCCAACGGCCATCCACACTTCAGTAGAAGTTGCGATCACTGTCGTACATAGCATTGTAAGGAATGATGATAAAGCACACACACAAATCCTATACTTCCAGCGGCGGAAGTCCGCAGGAACTGGCGGACAGAGATGTGTGGTGCGTCCGTCACCGTTCCCATTGGAAACCAGCACCACTAATGTTTTCAACGATGATGAAAGAATGAATGAATGAAGTTGTCTGGATAGAACACAACAAAAAAGCCTTTCAGTATACCTCAGTACACATGACAATAATCTAAACTAAACATAGTTGACCTTGTTGAATTCATATACATATGTCCACACCAGCATTGGTCGAAGTGACTACTGCACAGTCGCTGCGGAGACACGGTGTGTCCATAAGAACACCCTCCATCCTACAAGGCACTATCATCATGCAACATAGGATAGATTCAAAATGAAAGTGACAGCACCCACAAGGAGTTATGGATAGTTGCAGCAACAAATTACACCACCATAATCTGTAATCATGAAGTCTGGAATATCCCTCATTCTCTCTTGCGATCCAGCCAGGTGATCAACTCTGGTCCACTGAGTCATAGTCAAAGGAAAATACATTACGGAGCCAGGCTCTTCACCAAGGCTGGATTGGGAGGAAACCAGTGCACCTGGAGGAATGGGGAAATTTGCAAACTCCACACAGTCAAGACGGAACATGGGTCTCTGTCACTATGAGGCAGTAGCTTTCCTAGCAGTGCCCAACCTAAAAATTAGGTGGCAACCTGATAAAACCTGACAAAAGGACCACTTGCATGATAAACAATACAGCATGGACAGAGCTAAGCAACACAACAGCCACTAAACAGAACAAAGATTCAAAGACTGTTCGGGTGTCAGAAGTTATGGGGAGAAGGCAGGAG
The DNA here is from genome assembly GCA_038087875.1 of Malacoraja senta. Lineage (NCBI taxonomy): Eukaryota > Metazoa > Chordata > Chondrichthyes > Rajiformes > Rajidae > Malacoraja > Malacoraja senta. The sequence goes on along the minus strand of CM075983.1, from coordinate 13,600,878 downwards.
AATGGGGTTAAGAAGGAAAGATAGCCATGATTGAATGGTAGAGTAGACTCGGATGGCCTAATTCTGCTCCTATCTCTTATGATCAACGTTCTGCAATCCTGCCACATACAGGCAGGACTACAGGAGGCAACATGCGAGTACAAAAGGCAAGCATTTGCAATCATTTAAAACTGCAAACTCTTGAATGGGTGATCCATCTTGGCTTCCACATTAAACTAAGCACTCTTGTTTCGAGGGTGAATTGAAAGGGGCAATTACTGCTATCCTTGGTGGCATCATGAAGAAATGAATGCACAAAAAAAAAATTCCAGGCAAGCAGTTCTAACATTTCATGATAAAGGATCTACTAAAACAACAAAGAACTTCAGGCAGTCTGCAGCGCCTGCAGATACTGAGAGCAGTGGCGGAAATCCCAAGGGGGCAGGGGGGACAAGTCCCCCCTCTGTTTTGAGCGGTGGGGGACGATCCCCCCTTCATTTTTTGTAATCCGCATTTTAAAACCCAGTGAAATCTCCGCATTCCGCAACAGTGGGGGTGGGACTGCTGATCGAGGGCGCCGATTGGACGAGAGAGACGTCGGTCAGCAGGCAATGGGGGCGGGACATGATGATTCAGTGCGATGATTGGAGGAGGGAGGAGTCGGTCAGAGGCTGAAGTAGGGGGTGGGACTGAACATAGAGCACGGCGATTGGAGGACGGAGACGTGCCCAGGTCATAGGGTCACAACAGCAGCCCTGGACACAGACCTGCGCCTCATCCGCAGCCAGGATCGATCCCGGTCGGCTCACCGGCGCTGCAATCGCTGCCGAACCGCCCCGTCCCCACCCGAGTGCCCCCCCCCCCCATGCCCGGGGGTGGCCAGAGACGTCGGGTGTCAGACTGGCGCGGTGCCCCCAGGCTCACAGCCAGCGCAGACAAGCAGTGCTAAACCCAGCTCAACTCTGCCTGTCCCGCCAGGTTAACCTACAGCCCTGCCTGGACTTACGGGGAATATGGGCCAGGCTTACAGCCAGTGCGGAGAAGCAGCGCTAGCTCCACGACTCCGGACTGGTATTCCGTCTGTCCAGGCAGGGCTGTAGGTTAACCCGGCGAGACAGGCAGAGTTGAGCTGCATTTAGTGCTGGATTGAGCTGTAATTACCGTTCACAGGGCCCACGGCAGAAGCCTTCGAAGCCTCGTGTGTGTGTGTGTGTGAGTGCGCATGCGCGCGCGGCCGCCAAAAAATTGTGTCCCCCCTGTCCCCCGGTCCCCTCCATATTTTGATAATGATTTCCGTCACTGACTGAGAAGAAGAAAAGATACCAAAAATGGAAGGGGAAAATAATGAAACTCAGAAAGTCATGTTGCCGCTTTATAAGAATTTAGTTTGGCCACATTTAGAGTACTTGTGCAGTTCTGGTCGCCTCATTACAGACAGGATGTGGAGGATTTGAGAGGGTGCAGAATAGGTTTAACAGAAAGCTGCCTGGAATAGAGGGTATTAGCTATAAGGAGAGGTCGGATTGCTTTCCCTGGAGCATCTGAGGCTGAGGGGAGACCTGAATGAAATACATAACATTATGAGAGGCACAGACAGGGTGGACAGTCAGAATCTTTTCCCAGGGTGGAAATGTCAGAGATTAAAGAGCATGTCTTAAAGGTGAGAGAGGCAAAGTTATTTTTTTTTTAATGAACAGAACCGATGGTGCCTGGAATGCATTGTCAGGAATAGTGGTGGAGGCAGATATTATAGTGCCATGTAAGAGGCTTCTAGATAGGCACATGGAAACGCAGAGAATGGAAGCATATAGATCACATGCAGGCAGAGGAAATTTGTTCATGATCATGTTCGAATCTGAGGGGTAACTTTTTCACACAAAGGGCAGTAGGTATATGGAACAAGCTGCCAGAGGTGGTAGTTGAGGCTGGGACTATCCCATCGTTTAAGAAACAGTTAGCCAGATATATGGATAGGACTGGTTTGGAGGGATATGGACCAATGAATGAATGAATACTTTATTGTCATTATAACATGTAAACATGTACAACAAAATTAGAAATGCCAACCAGTCAGTGCACCATTCACACATTTTCTTAGAGCAAAAGTCTAAGATAAACAACTAAAATAAATAACATGAAAAAAAACACATTCTTCTGTCGATTTCACAGTCCCTTTGGTGTGTAGCGCACCTGTACTCATTTGGTGGCTACATTAAGTGTATTTATTGCTGTGGGATAAAAACTGTTTTTGAGTCTGTTTGTCCTTGTCAAGCACAGGCAAGTGGGGCTAGTGTAGCTGGGACATTGTTGACCGGTGTGGGCGAGTTGTGCTGAAGGGCCTGTTTCCACACTGTATCACTCTATGACAGATAAATCTGCAGTAGAGTCATAGAATCATACAGCAAGGAAAACAGACCCTTCGGCCCAACTCATTCAGACTGATCAAGATGTCCCATCTAAGCTATTCCCCTTTGCCTGCATTTGGACCACATCACTCTAAACCTTTCCATCCTTGTTCCTTTCCAAGTGGACGTTTTACGTCCTACCTCAGAGATTAGAATAGATAGGAAAATTACTTAGGTGCTGGTCTAACTTTCCAACTCAGTTTTTAATAATTATAGCATTGATGTAGAAATGTTGAAAGTTAGTACATTTATTTGAGACGGGTGGGAGAGAAAAAATCCGATAAGCTTTGGCCTGTCTGCTGTGGAAAAGCTACCAGAATGTGTTGTTAGAGGTGGCCTGACTGAGTACGTGAGCAAACATGAGCTGATCAGGAGAGCCAGTCCACTTTGTATAGAATAAGTCATGTAGGACTAATCCGGCTAAATTCTGTTAGGCGGTTACTAATAGTGTCGTGTCTATGACTTTACATACAAGGTCTTCCAAAAGGCATCCTGCAAGAGATTATTAGTAAAAATGACAACATGCAGAACTCTTTTCATTTTGATATGGGAATTCATTGAGATTTAGGAGATAAAAGAGAGGATTAAAAAGTACACACTCAGACTGGCAAAATCCCCAGAGATCTTTTCTAGGGCTTCAGCTTCTCTCTTTTATTTATGACCAGGGGTGAGAGAATCATGAGTAGTATATTCACATTTGGGGCATGTACTCCACCAGACTTCCTGGTCAATAACTATCTCCTTCATCTTGTTGATGCTGAGGGGGAGGTTGTTGTCCTGACACCATTTGACTAAATTCTCTGTTTCCTTCCTGTACTCCATATCAATCTAAGACCCAAACCACCCTGGCCATGCTCTCATCTCGCTACTACCAATCAGAAGCAGGTACAGGAACCCGAGACCCATTATTTCTAGGTTAGTGGACAGCTTCTTTCCATCAACCGTCAGTCTCTTGAAACACTTTGCACAGACCAGTGTGAAGAAGGGTCTCAACCCGAAACGTCACCCATTCCTTCCATCCTGAGATGCTGCCTGTCCCGCTGAGTTACTCCAGCATTTAGTATCTATCTTCGGTATAAACCAGCATCTGTAGTTTCTTCCTCATTAGCCACAACCACAGTGGTGCAGCTTATAGAGCTGCCTCACAGTGGTCTTGGTGGGCTGAAGGATCTTTTTCCATGTTGTATCTTCCAATCCAAATAACCCTACCTCAGCACCAAATTACTAAAGACTTAGTATTACCAAGTTTACACTACGTACTTTGACTTGCACTGTTATGATCTGATTTACCTAATGCAACTGATCATTTACTGTTTATTATATATTTATTTTTAATTTCAATCCATTAATGAGGCCTATAAAGCTCATTGTTTCTGGTCCAGGTCCATGATCATATTGAATGGCGGTGCAGGCTCGAAGGGCCGAATGGCCTACTCCTGCACCTAATTTCTATGTTTCTATGTTTCTATATGACAATTAAATCCCTTCAACTTGATTCATTGAGTAACTTTGGGAGAATGTGCTTTATTGGTTGGTCTATGTCCAACATGGCGGTCGGAAGGGAGAGTGTACGCTGGCGCGGTTTGGCTGCCGCTGCTCTCCCTTCACATTGTGTTTCTGAATTTTGTTGTTGTCTTTTTTGGATCGAATTTCTGTTTTTAATTTATGTATTGGTGATGTCTTTATAACTTATTTTACTCTGATTATATGTTTCTTTGTTAAATTTTGTAAGGTGTCCTAGAGACTTTTTATAGGCGCCCTTAAATAAAATCTATTATTATTATTATTATTTATTGTGTACAAGGCCCAAGGCGTTGCATACATCCATATTTCTTCTGAGATGGAGAGTGGAGATGATTGAGCGGTGGTTTGTTGGGGCGGCACAGTGGCAGAGCGGTAGAGTTGCTGCCTCACAGCACCAGAGACACAGGTTCAATCCTGACTACCTGTGACCGCGTGGGTTATTTCCGGGTGCTCTGGTTTCCTCCCACACGCCGAAGATGTACATGCAGATTAATTAATTTTGGTACAAAAAAATTGTAAGTTGTCCCTAGTGTGTAGGATAGTGCTAGTCTTCAGTGTGATCATTGGTCGGCTGTGACTCGGTGGGCCGAAGGGCCTGTTATTGCACTGTATCTCTAAAGTCTAAAGATTGTTGGGTTACATTGGTGGGTGGGGGGGGGGGGGGAGAGAGGTGAGGAGCGAGACCAGGATTGCTTAATCTCAACCTTTTCTCCCTTAAAATTTTCTTGTGGAACAAAAAGCACCTACTTGAACACAAATACTCCCCCACACTCTCTGATTGTAACCCAACAGTGAAGGCTGAATCCTCTAGTCAAGACCTTCTTGCGTTTGTACCTGCAGCATTTGTATGCTGTTTGCATCTGCAGTCAAATTACATGGAAGTGATTGCAAACAAAACTGTATGCTGTTTGACGTCATTTTTCATGCCTAACTGCCTCAATGGACTGGTGTGTCATGCATATAAAATCGCTGAGAATTTGTCCAAGATCCTGTGCTCTGACCTAGTACAAGCTCTCCTATACAAACACGAGGCATATCTCATTTTGACAATTATAGGGGGAATTTATCAGTGTTGGATTGGATAAACATGGCTTGTAAACCCCATTTTTATACTCACTCTCTCCACTTTTGTTCCCGTGAGATTCGCTGCTGCATACATAGATACATAGATACATAGAAAATAGGTGCAGGAGTAGGCCATTCGGCCCTTCGAGCCTGCACCGCCATTCAATATGATCATGGCTGATCATCCAACTCAGTATCCCGTACCTGCCTTCTCTCCATACCCCCTGATCCCCTTAGCCACAAGGGCCACATCTAACTCCCTCTTAAATATAGCCAATGAACTGGCCTCAACTACCCTCTGTGGCAGAGAGTTCCAGAGATTCACCACTCTCTGTGTGAAAAAGTTTTTCCTCATCTCGGTCTTAAAGGATTTCCCCCTTATCCTTAAGCTGTGACCCCTTGTCCTGGACTTCCCCAACATCGGGAACAATCTTCCTGCATCTAGCCTGTCCAACCCCATAAGAATTTTGTACGTTTCTATAAGATCCCCTCTCAATCTCCTAAATTCTAGCGAGTATAAGCCAAGTCTATCCAGTCTTTCTTCATATGAAAGTCCTGACATCCCAGGAATCAGTCTGGTGAACCTTCTCTGCACTCCCTCTATGGCCATAATGTCCTTCCTCAGATTCCTCAGATACAGTGGCCATTCCCTCCCTAACCTGCACCAGCCAGTGTGGGATGCTGACTGTATTACTGATGCCCTGTGGGTAAATCTTTGTGTTATTTCCGTGAAAGAAGATGGAAGGAGATCCGATTTTAAACAGTAGGTGCCGAGGTTTTATTTCCACTGCTGGGAGAATCAAGAACAATGAAGACTAATTACAGCTGCACTATACGGAAGGAAAACCAGGTGGCACGTAGGTACACAAAGGATAGTAAGAATCAAAAGGAATACAAACGGTCAGGGTACCAAAGGGTAAGTGCAGATCACCCTTGACCTAATTGAAACTCGATTACCCCAAAGATACCTTTCCTGTATTTCATCAGCAAGTATCCTCTGGGCGGCAACATCCAGAAAAACACAACTGGTTCTCCAGAGATGCTGACCCGACTTCTTTCCCATCATGTCTCTTACCTCCTCAGCAAGACACCACTGGAGCATGGCGACTCTTTGCATGATCTTCCCACAGTAGGATCTACTATCATCAGAAACAGTCGCTCTACTCTTTTAAATCTCTTTTATACCCATACTGTACTCGAGTTTGACTTGATTGTGTTCATGTATGGCATATCTGATCTGTTTGGACAGCATGCAAAAACACAGTTTATCACTGTATCTCAGTACACATGACGATAAGAAACCTAAACCCTCTCCTAGGCTTCCAACTCGCCCCATATCCTGTCCAATATCTAGTTTTGAAAGAGCAAATATTTCTTCCTGTTAAATATTAAGAAGACCACGGCCATCGTCTTTCATACGCGACATAAGGTCTATTCTCCATCCATTTCGTCCTTTCTCATCTCCAGCAAAGTAAACAAACTGGACCAGAATGTTTGCAAACATGGCCTCATACCTGATTCTGAACCAAGCTCCCTTCCCCATAACCCTTCCATCACCAGAACTGCCCTTGCACCTGTCGCATGAGAGAGGACCTCATTGAAACGTACAAAATAGTGAAAGGCTTGAATAGTGGATGTGGGGAGGATGTTTCCACTAGTGGGAGAGTCTAGGTTATAGCTTCAAAATTAAAGGACATTCTTGTAGGAAGGAGATGAGGAAGAATTTCTTTAGTCAGAGGGTGGTGAATCTGTGGAATTCTTTGCCACAGAAGGCTGTGGAGGCAAAATCAGTGGGTATATTTAAGGCCGAGATAGATAGATTCTTGATTATTATGGGTGTCAGAGGTTATGGGGAGAAGGCAGGAGAATGGGGTTAGGAGGGTGAGATAGATCAGTCATGATTGAATGGCAGAGTAGACATGATGGGCCAAATGGCCTAATTCTGCTCCTATCACTTATGATCTTATGATATAATTGTCTTCACTAATGCTGCAGACACTTTGTTGTTGACCTCTATCATGCCCTTGCTCTCTGTTTGATTATTCAAACACTCTCCCACTTAAACTCTCCTCTCTCCCCTTTCACATCCTTTAGTTTACCCAAATCCTTGCTGTCTCTATACTAAATTGTAGCAAGGTCTACTCGCCGTCAACCACAATTCCTAGTACAACAACAAGTTAGATTTCCTTATGTTAAATCCCCCCCCCCCCCCCCCACACGGTGATTGGGATCATCTGACAACACGTCCAGCGATTATTACCATGACAGAAGCCAACAGAAGCTTGAGAAACATATTTATTCAAACCTCCATGAGACATCAGGATATGAAAAAAATAATGTATTCAATTTAATACCAGAGTAACATTGCCTGCATTAAGATTTATGATGTAGGTCACAAAATGGTCATAAATCGTGTAGAACTCCACAAGGAGATTTTTGTTCCTGCATTCTTTAATAAGGAATTCAGATGTCAGCTTTGTCGTTCAGATTGAGAAACGGGTTTTTGGAGGTTGTGACTTTAACACGGCATCTCCAGCATATACAAGGCTGGAACATGTCTCCCATGCATTTTGCCAAGAAGACCATGGCAGCAAAGGGAGGATCGCCGGTCTCAATCCAAAGTTAAGTAGGGTCGATAAGGCTGGTCCAAGTGACAGGCTTTAGCGCCAGCAAATAGCAGGCCAACATCTCTGCAACTTGCTGCAGCCTCACAATTCTCTGAGTTTACTGCACTCCTCCAATTCAGGCCTCTTGTGCATAAAGAATTTCCTTTCCCCTTCATCAACAACCATGTCCAAGCTGTAGAATTCTACTCACAAGTCCCTCCGATTCACGACTCTTCTCCTTTAGGGTGCTGCTTCAGATCACCTTTACTAACCTAGACTTACATCACAATCCACAAATCCCCTCATGTGGTTCAGTTTGACATGTTACCTGATCACTCTGGGACATTTTGCTGCATGCAGTCAATACGCTATGGTTTCCTTATCTCATCATATTCCATTCGATGATACCAGGTCTTTATGTAGAATTTAATCGATCATTTTAGAAACAGAAAAAAATGGAACAAGTGTATGTGGATCTTTGAGTCTACTCTGCCATTCTATATATTCCTTTCTCAATCTCATACCCCATGATGTCTTTTTAGTTGAGAAATCTATCTATTCACTCATGTTCTTCTTATACCTTTCCTGTATTTTGAACTCTGTGGTAGAGAATTCCATAGGTTCACCTCTCTGACATTTTTCCTCAACCTTGTTCCAAATGTCTTATCCCATGAGACCAGAACTGTGTTTTTTGTCTCCAGAGCTCGGGAAAATATATTTTTTGCATCCAGCCTGATGCAAGGAGAATCAGGTTGGATACAAGGAGATTATCTTGCATCCAGCCCTGTCAAAATGCCATGCATTTCATCTGGAACTCCCCTCGTTCCTCAAAACTCTGGTGCATACAGGCTGGTTGACCCAAGCTCTCCTCATCTGACAGGTAAACCATCCAAAGAATAACTGTCAAACCTTCCTTTGGAGTCATATATAGTGTGAAAACAAGTCCTTCGGCCCATCTTGTCCACACCGACCAACCCTTTCCAGCTTGACAACATCTTCCCTATAACATGGTTCTCTGAACTAAACACAATATTCTAAATGCAGCCGCACCAACATCTTATATATCTGCAACTTGACTCCCAACTTCTCTACTCAATACTATGACTTATGAAGGCCAATGTGCCAAAAGCCTTTTTGGCACCCTATCTACCTGTGATGCCACTTTCAACGAACTATGTACCTGCATTCTTAGTTCCCTCTGCTCTACAACACTCCCCAGATCCTTCCCATTCACTCTGTAAAAGGTTCTTGGGTACAAAGACCCAAATTGTTCAGAATACTCCAGGTGCAGTCTCACTAAGGTCCAGTACATGTGTCATAAGGTCATAAGGAATAGGAGTAGAATTAGGCCATTCGGCCCATCAAGTCTACTCTGCCAATCAATGATGGCAGATCTAACTCTCCCTCCTAACCCCATTCTCCTGCCTTCTCTCCATAACCTCTGTCACCTGTGCTAATCAAGAATCTGTCTATCTCTGCCTTAAAATGTTGAGCTTCATCCGCGCTCCTGTGCTCAAAACATCTGACGGTGAAGACGAGGGTGATTCTGTGAGTTTCGGGTTACCAGCAGGTCATTCACCTGCCATTGTATTCCACACGCTGCTTAATTATCTACTTAGCCACAACCCATCAGCATTGTTCGTAATACTTTAAAAAGACACTCATTAAAACAGCTTTCTGTGTACATTTATTATAAAGCCTCAGTCACCTGCTTTTATATTCAGAGACAGCCAACAGCAGACATTTTGTGTGGAGTTCTCCCTTATGTGGCTCTATCAATAGAAATGGTGGAGTGTAGACCCTACTTAACACCCACCGAAGAATATCACTTAGAATATCTAAGTAACACAGTTCACATCGTTTAAAAAAATTGAATCCTTGAATCTTATGATCTCTGCAAGATCACAGGTTCATCTTATCTGCTAAAGATATATCACAAAAGCATGAAAGCAAGAATTTATATATTCTTTCCTTAACACTTTTGTTAAGGATAAATTATTTCTGTCACTACATGCTAATATTGTCTTCTGCTATGTTAGCAACAATTGCTTTTTGATAGTGTAGACGGAAGGCTGGAAATGTTGGCAATGAGTTAATATTTGTAGAATGTGCAGGGGATTCTAGGAACGTTTCTACATTTGTATAAGGGGTGCTGCTATTTGCAGAGATGTGGTGATGTGTCAATATCTGCTGGGATCTGTCAGAGAAAAAAGTTTGAAGCCTGCTGAAGTGTGACTTCAGTGAGCTGTGAATGGAAACTTTGATCTGCAGAGAGCTTTCTCCATTCATAGCATCATGGGAATGGAAACCATGATATCACACCAAAGAGACTTCTGCACCAAGTGTTTACTGACAGCAGTCCTTCAGCATAAAACAATGAAGCAAGGCACAACAATGACGTCTTTGCCAACCATTTTGATTTACTCAACACAGTATTACGGTCAAAGGTAGTGGGGACATTGTCAAGGTTTACTGCAGATGCTCGGGCTTACCTGAATCTCTCCTGACCAGCTGTGTCCCAAATCTGAAGCTTAATCCGCTTCCCTGGCTCGATCTCCACCAATCTCGAGAAGAAATCGACCCCGACTGTGGGGTCGGACACTTGGGCAAAGCGCCCCTCTGTGAAGCGACGGATCAGGCATGACTTCCCCACCGTGGAGTCCCCAATGACTATCAGTCTGAACTGATACACCCAAATAGCCTCCATCTTCACTGATCTTAGGATTTCTTTCCACTGGTCAAATTGGATAAATAATTCAAGTCAAGAAGATGCAAGCCTGTATGCAGACTCTAACCACAGGGAACCCACAAGTCACTCAAGTTGACCACACATCAACTATCAAACAAACAAAAAAATCAGAGGTCTTCTGGCCTTATGGTGAGGCTGCAGTGGTCGCAAGAATTCGGACCAATTTCTCTTCTTTACAAACGGTTCATCATGAGTAATGCTAAAAAAAAAACAGTACTTGCAGACACAAAAGGACGTTTCAGTCCAAGAATCAGTCCGTTCCTCCCTCTGAATGCCTCCTCACATCGCCTGATGAATATCCTTGTTTGTTCCAGCGCTTTGGTCGAGCTCAGAACAGGATCGGCTGAAATGGATGTTGTTTGTTGGTGCGATGTACCGCTGCCCTCCCTCCTCTCTCTCTCTCGATCACACCAGTGGTGTTACTCCATCTTTAAACCTCCCTCAGCAGCGACCAGGAGAAAGGCATTCAGGCAATGGCGAGCTGTCACAACCATGCAGGTAGGTGGATGGGTGAAGAAGGGACGAGGTTGAGACAAAAAGGGGGCGGCTGGCACTGTGTGTAGCCCGGGGATGCTGGCGTGGCAGCGGGGGGGAGACCTGGGGCCGCTCACACCCGCCGGCTCCGCTTAAACCCCGGCCAAACTCACAGGCTCCAGGTAATGGCTCCTTGCGCCGTCCAAGGTCGCTGCCATCGCTCCAGCACACACGGGGAAGGGAGGACGCAGAGACACAGACAGACAGACAGAGAGGGAGGGAGGGAGGGAGGGAGACAGAGACGCCAGCCGCAGCCCAAGGCGGAGGGTTTGTTGCAATCAACACTTTGCTCGATACACAGCAATTAAACAAAAATAATCCAGAAAACAGATTGCAACACGAGTTCCCCTACAGAAAAAAATAAAAAAAACCAATATTGCGTTTAAATGGGAAGAACACAACGAGATGCAGCGAAGAGCTTACTCTGGGTGTAGCCAGTGTCCTTCCTACAGTCGGGATGTCACAAGATGCAATGGCGATGGCGATGGGGATGGGGATGGCGACCGGGGACAAGCTTGTGCCGGGCTGTCCCCGCCGCTCCTCCCGCTCACACTCACACTCACACTCACACTCACACTCGCTGCCGCAGCGGCCCCCGAGCAGCTTGCAGCTCCGGGCGAAGGGCTGATGAAATCACTGCAACATCAGCACCATGTACAAGACAGGCAGCCTCCTCCTCCTCCTCCTCCTCCTCCTCCTCATCATCATCATCATCATCATCTCACCCATGGCAAGCGGCACCTGCAGGACACTGCGCATGTTTGCCTTCACTTAGCCGCAGGCTCCTTGCGAAGCTGCCTGCAAAACAAGCACAGTCTGGCCAGTGGAACAAACGCGCCCCTTGTCATCATTATCTTTTAATATGGGGTGAAAGAGCAAAAACAATGTGAGCTTTCAAAATCACCAGAGAAGGGAACAGGTCTGAGTGTCTCTGTCCAAGGCCTGGGTTAAAAATAGATGGGAAATATTTTTAAAAGAGTGAGGGTAATATTTCAGGTGAAACCAGATATGGGAAGTGTCTAATGAAAGACCATACCCACAGAGGTGGAGGCCAAGTCAATGGATATTTTAAAGGCAGAGATCGATAGATTCTTGATTAGTATGGATGTCAGGGGTTATGGGGAGAAGGCACGAGAATGGGGTTGAGAGGGAAAGATAGATCAGCCACGATTGAATAGCAGCGCAGATTTAGATAGATACGTACTTTATTGTCACTTGTACCATGAAGGTGCGGTGAAATTCTTTGTTTTTGCATACACAGTACACAAAGATTCACCACAAGACGCAGACAAAGTTACAATGTCCCCGGTCTCCCCCCCCCCCTCCCCCGCCATGCTGGGTCCCCTTTATTCTTCATGACCTCGGCCAATATTATTAATGCTGTGGCTACAGGTATAAGCCTAAGGCTGGGATTCTGCAGAGAGCAACTTTCAGAACATCAACAGGCACAAGACAATTGTGTGAAGGGATACACTTGCCGAGATAAATGTATCCTATTCCTTGCTGTATCTCTAAAATCTAATGTCTAGTGGTGGGTGAATGAAAGAAGTACTGCAGAATTCTGGGGGTGGCTTGGAATATAAAGATATAAAACACTTTTTACAATTGTGGTAAAGTTATTGTCATCAGGCGTCTCAGGTAACGTGACCAAAGGATAATACCCATAATATTCCAAAATACAATGGAACTAGAAAATATCTTGAATAACACAGCATATTTTAAACTTATATTCAAAAATATTTCATGTGTCAGGCACACAGCTGTCAACCAGGTAAACTCACGTCACATCAATAACATGAAAATTAATAGAAACAATAAAGGATAATACTTGGTGGTACACAAAAAAGCTGGAGAAACTCAGCGGGTGCAGCAGCATCTATGGAGCGAAGGAAATAGGCAACGTTTCGGGCTGAAACCCTTCTTCAGACTTATTTCCTTCGCTCCATAGATGCTGCTGCACCTGCTGAGTTTCTCCAGCATTTTTGTGTACCTTCGATTTTCCAGCATCTGCAGTTCCTTCTTTAACACAAAGGATAATACTTGTTGGGTTAATATTTACGACAAATTGTTAGTTAATCCTCAAATTCCATGACATTTATGTGATTTTGTCCTCTTAAAATAATCTGTTGTAAAGCATTATAACCATGGTATCAACATAAAGGACAGAAACAGTAGAAATTTGTAACCAATTCTCAAATTATTTTTTAGCACATCTGATGGCAATCTTAGTACTGGTGATTTTTCAAGCAGTGCGGGTTCTTCTTCTTCTTCTTGCGTATGGCGTGCACAGCCTAATGTTGCAGGACAACTTGTTCTATTTGATCTTACTTGATTGTGCACGCCAGGTTGATTGCATTCGTCGAAGCAGGGCGGACCACGTGAAGGATGCAATCTCCCACCCCGCAGTGCGGGTTAAAGTACTGAGAGAATACAACATATTTTTTGGGAAGTATTAAATAGAACCATTAAACCCTAAAATGAAGGTCGTCCCCCCTACCCCCTGCTCCCTCCCCCCCCCAGCCTCATCCCCCACAGCCTCATCCCCCCCACCCCCCCCCCCCCAGCCCCATACAGCACTCATAAAGAACAAACCTTTAAAAACAGTGTTACAGATGGGGGGGAAATCATTGGTTAAGCAATAATACATAGAACATCGGGCAAATTAAACATATTACACTAATCCTGTTCAAGGTATTAGATGGGTTAAGGTATTTGCCAAGTTTTCAGGAAAATAATATTAGCCACATTGGAAACGAACAGTAAGGGTGATATCAAAACAAGGAAATAAAGTTTAAAATGCCACACTCTAACCTCTGGAGCAGAGATGGTTGTGGTTGAAATTTTGATTGGGTTTGAAAGGTTAAGAACTATTTTTTCATGGTTAATGTGAATTTGTTGCAGATTGCCACCGATTTAGGATTAATAGCACATAATAGAAGTTTACAAGAAATTTTCTCACCCACAAGGTCATTAGAATTTGGAATGCAAATCTATTTTGCTAATCTATAGCCGGCAACGGAGAGCAAAAACAACTTTTTGTGCAGAAATTTATGCCAAAGGAGAAGTAGTTTATGTAACTGAAATGGGCAACTGCAGATAACATGGGAATGTTGTATTCTGGAGAGGAACAGCAAACATATCTAAATTTCTTGCACTTTTAGAGAGGTCTTTGTTTCTTTCTCGAATTGAATTATTCTCAGCTGCATTAATAATCAGGATTCTTTAAACTCATGTATTTTCTCTTCTGGAGTCTTCATTCACTTTACAGTTGTCTTGGTAAGAGAATTGGCTGAAGATTTCTCCTCTGACCTCCACCCGTAAAATTGTACAGTTTAAACTCTCACAGCATTTAAGTCCAGCAACAAACCATTTTGACACTGGTAAGGCCGGTCAATCTGTTTTGCAAAAATGTTTCCGTTATTTAAACAATCAGCATTTCCCTTGATATTCTGCTCAATAAGCATCTTGATGCTGACAAGGCCAATAACTGAAGGCTTGCTGACGTGGTAGGGGTTTGCAGAGAGGAAATGAGCTTCAATTAACACTGACCCAAAACAAGGAGGTGATGTGCAGCGTAAAATGGCAACTAATCCTGCTACTGCTTGATTCACCTACGCAGATGCAGATTCAGACATGGATATAAATTTATCATTCCACACTTGTAGCCAGGAGAATTGGTAGCCCAATCCATGACATCCAAGGTAGACAAAAGTGCTGGAGAAACTCAGCGGGTGAGGCAGCATCTATGGAGCAAAGGAAATAGGCAACGTTTCAGGCTGAAACCCTTCAACATCCAATTACATGACGAGAAAACAACCTTGTAAAACTATTTTCCATATGATAATCTCTAAATCTCTTCCTTTCAGTCCCGGAGTCAAATCTCCACATTTAAGAAACATTTAGGCAGGTACATGGATAGGACATGTTTAGAGGGATATGGGCCAATTGCAGACAAGTGGGACTAATGTAGAAGGGACTTTGATTGGTGTGGGCAAGTTGGGCCGAAGGGCCTGTGTCCATACTGTATGACTCTATGACTAAATCGTTTCAAGGGTATCCTGGAGGGAGAGGGGAGGCAAGGTCATTAATCTTGTTGTTTTATCGTAAACAGGTTAAATTTAGACAGCAGAGGAAATATTTTCTTTACGTTGTGACTGCAAAGGCACAGGGAGATTTTCCCCATTGAAATGTATCCTGATATGCACTGTTGGGCAGAATTTATACAACAATGAGGGTATTGGAAGTCACTGAGACCTCAGTTTGATGTGGGTTTTGAGAGAGCTCGGGAAGTGGAAAGGAATTATAGTCTTACATCATGCAAACGGGCCCTTCGGCTCAACTTGTCCACACTGGCCAATGTGTCCTATCTACACTAGTCCCATCTGCCTGCAGTTGGCCCATATCCCTCTAAACCTGTCCCATCTGTAACTGTCTGTGTTTCTTAAACATTGCAATAGTACCTGCCTCAACTACCTCCTCTGGAATTAGAGAGCAGAGGACTGAGATACTTAAAGCCCAACAATCATTGACATAACCAGAGGTAGAGTCTGGGCTTTAAATCTGGAAGGATGGCTACTATAGTAGAATTTAACAATGGAGATGAGAACATTTAAAGCTAGGGCACTAGCTCAGTCATACACAAGTTGTGGATGATTGGATATATTAGATACAGTGAGCTGAAGGCTATAAAAGGATAGGAGGGCACGGGTAAATTCTGAAGCTGCAAATAGCATGAAAAACATTTTAGGCAGCAGATTAGCTGTTGCAGGGGATGTGGTGAGAGAGTGAAATTATTTAGCTATGTGGATAGGACACAAGGCTGATAGATCAGCCCTAAATAGACTTTAGACTTTTGAGATAAAGTACGGAAACAGGCCCTTTGGCCCACCAACTCCGCACCAGTGATCACCCCGTACACTAGCAACTAGCAACTATCCTACAAACTAGGGACAATTACCAATTTTACCAAAGCCAATTAACCTACAGACCTGTACGTCTTTGGTGTATGGATGGAAATGGGAGCACCCGGAGAAAACTCACAGTCACAGGGAGAACATACAAACTTTGTACAGTCATAACTCGTGGTCAGGATCGAACCCAGGTCTCTGGCGCTGTTGGGCAGCCACTGTACCACTGTGCAGCCAAGGATTGAGAGATTGTAAATGTTGCTTGGGTCAACTCAGCACATAACCCACATTTGAACTACTTTGGCTGATGTCAGTAAGTGGGTTTATACCACCAGGAGCTGAATATTTTGTTTAATTGGAAAAAGGGCAGTTCATTCAGGATTGAACACAGGCCAATTGCCTGAGAAAAAAAAACTGGCAGCAGATGAACAGGAACTGGTACAGCATAGGAGCGGGCCTTTCAGCCCACAATGTGTGTGCTGAACATGTCAAGTTAGACTGATGTCATCTGCCGGTACATGATCCATATCCCTCTATTCCCTGCACTGCCACGCACCAATCTACAAGCCTTGGAAATGCCACTATTGTGTCTGCCCCTATCATCAGTTGAAAGTTAAACAATAGGGCCTGATAGGAACAAATATGTACCTTGAAATTTATCCTAATGTCTATGGATGACGTCTTCAAGGAACCTCTGGGTGGGAGAGGCCAGGAGGTGCTGGCTGGCGATGAATAAAGTTAGATCTATCTACGAAATGCAAGAATTATACAAGAGACGCAGCAATGTGGTCACAGCTATAAGTGCAGCAACACTGCTAATCCGGTGAATGGGGCCAGTCCTGGCCAACAATCACCTGAAGATATCACAAAGACATTTCCAGCAATTTTGGAGCAGGGAAGGAGAGTATCTGAAGAACAGGACGATAACTCATAACCATATAACCATATAACAATTACAGCACGGAAACAGGCCATCTCGACCCTTCTAGTCCGTGCCGAACACGTATTCTCCCCTAGTCCCATATACCTGCGCTCAGACCATAACCCTCCATTCCTTTCCCGTCCATATAACTATCCAATTTATTTTTAAATGATAAAAACGAACCTGCCTCCACCACCTTCACTGGAAGCTCATTCCACACAGCCACCACTCTCTGAGTAAAGAAGTTCCCCCTCATGTTACCCCTAAACTTCTGTCCCTTAATTCTCAAGTCATGTCCCCTTGTTTGAATCTTCCCTACTCTCAGTGGGAAAAGCTTATCCACGTCAACTCTGTCTATCCCTCTCATCATTTTAAAGACCTCTATCAAGTCCCCCCTTAACCTTCTGCGCTCCAAAGAATAAAGCCCTAACTTGTTCAACCTTTCTCTGTAACTTAGTTGCTGAAACCCAGGCAACATTCTAGTAAATCTCCTCTGTACTCTCTCTATTTTGTTGACATCCTTCCTATAATTAGGCGACCAAAATTGTACTCCATACTCCAGAATTGGCCTCACCAATGCCTTGTACAATTTTAACATTACATCCGAACTTCTATACTCAATGCTCCGATTTATAAAAGCCAGCACACCAAAAGCTTTCTTTACCACCCTATCTACATGAGATTCCACTTTCAGGGAACTGTGCACAGTTATTCCAAGATCCCTCTGTTCACCTGCATTCTTCAATTCCCTACCATTTACCATGTACGTCCTATTTTGATTTGTCCTGCCAAGATGTAGCACCTCACACTTATCAGCATTAAACTCCATCTGCCATCTTTCAGCCCACTCTTCCAACTGGCATAAATCTCTCTGTAGACTTTGAAAATCTACTTCATTATCCACAGCCCCACCTATCTTAGTATCATCTGCATACTTACTAATCCAATTTACCACACCATCATCCAGATCATTGATGTACATGACAAACAACAGTGGACCCAACACAGATCCCTGTGGCACCCCACTAGTCACTGGCCTCCAACCTGACAAACAGCCATCCACCATTACTCTCTGGCATCTCCCATTCAGCCACTGTTGAATCCACTCATGAACAGAGTGCAAGAGGACCAGTAATTCCTCCCACCCTACCAAGTACCCATTTCTCCCACCATCTCTATCACACTGCCCCTTCCCCTACCTCTCCCCTTCATAAGGTCATTAGTTCTAGAAGCAGAATTAGGCCATTCTGCCCATCAAGTCTACTCCACTGTTCAATCATGGTTGATCTATCATATCCCACCCTCCAGTTTTATAAATCACTCCTCCTTTCCTCTCCTTATCTGACATCTTTTTGCCTCTTTCACCCCTAGCCTTACACTACATATCTGCCAATCACCCCCCCCCCCCTCGCCTCTATCCATCTATCACTGGGCAGCTTGCCAGGCTTTGCCCCAACCTCCCACCCCTCTCCTCCAACTGTCTCTCCCATATTCCATCAGTCTGAAGAATGGTTCTGAACTGAAACGCTGTTGGTCCATTTCCCTCCACAGATGCTGCCCGACCCACTTAGTTCCTCCAGCATTTTGTGTTTGAGGATCAGTAATGAGTCTGATATATGCTAGGACAATAGCATCTAACCTTGGGGGAATCACCAAGAGAAAAAAATGGACTCATAAAGGCACTTGACACATTTTGATGCATATTTGTGGACAGGATAGAGTAACAAAAAAATTCCGGTGTTCAAATAGCGTCATGCTAAGGGAAAGGTTAGAAACTGTTGCACGAGACTCTTTTACGAATGTTTATTTATTTGGCATCAGCAAAAAAGTTGGTAGCACACTGTGGAATGTGGATGGTGGTGTAAAATAAAATAACAAAGTTGTTCAAAAAATCAAATATCAAACGAGGCCTGGAATTAAAACAAGGATAGCAACTAGAAGCAAGTTTGATTTATTATATCAGTGATAAATCCACATTTTCTAATACTTACATTGCATGGAAATGTTTGATTTTATAGTTGAAAAATGTAGTTCAGTCCGAAACAATTTTCAGAAAGTCAGCACACACAAAACCCGTGCCATTTAGTTCTTTCTTTGCAACCATTCTCAAATAATATTGTCATCCAAAATTCCATTTTGCATGTTTTTAAACTTCGATTCGAAAGCAACGCTATTCACAACATCTGAGTTGCCTACTCAACTCTATTGATATGGAGTGATTTTGCAGAATAAAGTTATCCTCAACCTAGGTCAGAGCCAATTAAACCGTCTTTTCCTTTCATATCAGTAATAGCTAATAATTAAGTACCAGCTACCAGTCATAGAATATATTACAATATGTAAACATTTAAATGCAAACTATGCCAGAAAATAGCAGCAACAAAACCAAGTTGAACAGAATGTTTAAATGTTATTAATGAGGTGATGGCATAAAGTCTCAACTTAACTCTCCAGGGTCTCTCTGCTTAGAATTTTTTTCTCCCCCCCCCCCTCCCCAGGGGAGGGACTAATGTTTTTTTCACCAGTAACATGTGGTCCATTTATAAATAGAACGATAAATAACTACCTGATCCATCAACCAGCATGTCATGGAGAACATTGTGACACAGAAGCTCGCTCCTATGATCACTTATGGGTTGGTAATTCCTTGACCAAACGTCTATATATAACAACTATTTGCAGGTTTGGGAGGTAACAGGAGGAGTAGGGGGAGGAATTGATAAATATTGTCCTTGTGGGCAGTGCATGTTGCTTTGGCATTTCTCCCATTTCAGTTCGGATATATAGTTTAATGCCATTCCATGAGACGTTCCAACCACAGTGTTAAATTAGCCAAATTATACATTAGCCAGCATCAGTACATTTAAAGCAGTTTATGGTTCTTAAAAAAGGAAGCGTTTCATGTTTAAATTCCAGTACTTGGCCAAAGGGTTGTCGCCAAAATGGAACAGAGAGAAAAAAAATTTAAATCCTCCATTGAACTTAATAATACAAGGCATACAGCAACACAGGGATAGTTTGGCAGCTACATTCCTCTCATAAGTGACAGCATTGCCTGCCCCAAGGTGCAGCCAAATCTTTCTAACCCACTTTAGTTAGAGGCATGTTATGACTTGAGAACTACCTGCACCGTGATCCTTTCCCATGGCAGTCTTTCACATAGCACTTATTTTCTTCTAAACTACAAGTACAAGCGCATCTCAAGAGGAAATAAGAACAATGTTTTGGACTTTGTGCAAAAGCCGATTTACTGAGAGTGCACCTCTGTTATTTACAAATCTCATCACTTAAAAAGCTAGCTGATTCTTCAGAAGCTGATTTAAAAAAGGGAGGTAAAACCCATGTACAAATGGAAGAATCTTTTAGAACAAAGTAGACATAAATATTATCCTTAACTAAACTAATGATTTACCTGGGTCAGCAAAACTTTATCCAGTCCAGTATCTACCTGCAGATCATTGCTTTTCATTGCTTTTCTATTTATTAACTCTGCTTAACATTTCATTAGTCTGTTCATAGCCTATTTAACTGCTTACTGTTGCCCGAGCTGTGATTTAGTGTTTCCGCTCTCAATTTGTGGTCTGGTCAGAAAATATTTTATCAAAAGGATATAATGACTAAGTGCTTCATTGAGTTATTTGCTCTCCACTCTTATATTCTGGGTGACATATTTGAGACTAGGCACTCAGTGTGATGGGAGATTCTAGGCAAAGACACACGTTAATCATTCTTTGCTCCATAATGTTGGTGTTTACCTGAGAATGCCCTTCAGTAAGATAGAAGAAACAATGAACTGCAGATCCTGATTAATACACAAAAGGTCACAAAGTACTGAAGTAACTCAGCTGCTCAGGCAACATCTCTGGAGAACATGGATAGGTGATATGTATGAAGGAACTGCAGATGCTGGTTTAAACCGACGATAGACACAAAAAGCTGGAGTAACTCAGCGGGACAGGCAGCATCTCTGGAGAGGAGGAATGGGTAACATTTCGGGTCGAGACCCTTCTTCAGATGGATAGGTGATGTTTGTTTTGGACTTTGGATACGACGCAGAAACAGGCCCTTCAGCCCACCGAGTTCATACCGACCGGCGATCGACCCGTATACTATACATGTGGGACAATTTACAATTACAGAAGCCAAATTAATCTAAAAAACCTGCACGTTCTTGGAGTGTGGGATGAAACCGGAGCACCTGGAGAAAACCCATGCAGTCACAGGGAGAACGTACAAACTCCGTACAGACAGCACCTGTAGTCAGGATTGAACCCGGATCTCTGGCGCTGTAAGGCAGCAACTCTACCGCTGCAACACTGTGCTGCTGTGTATTCTGAAGAAGGTTCTCGACATGAAATGTCACCTATCCATGTTCACCCTGAGATGCTGCCTGACCTCCTGAGTTACTCCAGCACATTATGTCCTTCAGTAAGATAGCATGGGGAATCACAGAGAAATTATTTAGAACAGCAGTAACTCAAACCAACAGCCTACATGCTACAATGCTTCCAGTGTGATTGTGGGATCGTTTTTCAGTGGAGAGGCCCAACTGGTGAAATGCATTAAATAATGAGCAAGGAGAAAGTTCCTGAGAAAATACCTATTGAAATATTGCAATAACAGGGAGCATTTTAATGGGTTTCCGTAAATAGAATTTAAGGTTCAAGTACAAAAGGGGAATAAATTCAGTCATATCAGAAGGAAAATATATTGGAAACATTTCTCTTGATTCATGTTATTGAACCCACTAAGTGCAACATCAGTATTTAATAGGTGTTTTGATTTGGCAATTAAGACCCTAAAATGTCTTTTTTTTGCACAAAGTGCTCTTTCATTTAAGCTTCTTGCCTCCGAGTCGAGACCGAAGTGTCAGCGAGCCTGGGATCCACTCGTTTGGATTGGACATCATTTCTTGCCAGAGAGCCGCCTCTTCTTCTGTAGAGTCCATCCATTCCACTGGGATCCCATAACTATATCCTGCAAAACAGGAGCAGGTGGTGAAGGTCTCCTCACCTCACAGGCCAGATACGTCCACTAAAACATCAACTTTTACAATGAATGCTAGTCCCATCACCAGGATCATATCAAGCAATCTCACACACAGCACCATTCTTCATTTGATTAGTACGGGTGTCAGGGGTTATGGGACAAAGGCAGGAGAATGGGGTTGAGAGGGAAAGATAGGTAAGCCATGATTGAATGGCGAAGTAGACATGATGGGGCGAATGGCCTAATTCTGCTCCTATCACTTATGAACTCCATTTGAGGTCACAATCTCATGACTAATGCGAGTAGTGAAAGTAGGGCCCACTTACAACTCTAAGCTGTGCTCTGAGGAATAACCCGAGAACATTTTTACCCAGGAAATCAAAAACCAGAGGGTAAAGGTTTAAGGTGAGAGGGGCAACTTTTTCACTCAGAGGGTGGGAGGTATATGGAACGAGTTGCCAGAGGAGTGATTGAGGCAGGTGCTATTGTAACATTTAAGAAACATTTAGACAGGTACATGATAGGATATGTTGAGAGGCATATGGGCCAAATGCAGGCAGGTAGGACTACTGTAGTCAGGGCATTTTGGTATTGGTTGATGGACAATAGTCCATCCATTATTGTCACCTTTACTTTCCCATCTACTAAGCCTGCTCTTATTTCAAGAATGACAAGTCTAGTTACGCAAGGAGTAGCAAAACAAATGTTAGTTTAGTTTAGTGTAGAGATACAGCACAGAAACAAGCCCTTTGGCCCACAGAGTCTGCACCGACCAGTCATCCCCGCACACTAATACTATCCTACATACACTAGGGACAATTTACAATTTTGTTTACAGCCAATTAGCCTACAAACTTGAACGTCTTTGGAGTTTGGGAGGAGACCTGAGCACCTGGAGAAAACTCACACAGGTCACGGGGAGAACGTACAAACTCCATACAGACAGCACCCATAGTCAGGATCGAACCCGGGTCTCTGCTGCTGTGAGGCAGCAACTCTACCGCTGCACCACCATGCCGCCTGAATATAATTTAATATAATATAATTTAATAGATAATGGCTCGGGAGACTCTTTTTGAAATGAATTGTTATTTGTGGAATGATCAACAAAATGGTAATGGTTTTTTCGAACAATATGGGATGGCAATGTGGAATTGTTCTGGGTTTCTGCTTTCTCCATCAGCATTCTGTGTATGCCACCCACTTATGAAAGGAATCTGCAGTGGTAATGCTGCGATCCATCAATAGATGGCACTGTAGTCACTAGATGGCATTAACACAGCGCAATAAATCTTGACTCCATTAGACAATTAAAATACAGAGGAGCTGTAGGACAGACGTGAATACTTTTGTATAAAATGTGCATGTACAGGCCAAGAAATTATAAATGCACTTTTCTTGGGAAACATCGACATTAAAATTTGCAGGTTTACTATCATCAACAGCACATGATGGATTAACGGTACATGTTCAGAAATTCTAACACAGGGCCATGCACATTTTCAAGATAGAATCTCTGTTCTATGGACAGCTCAGGAATGCTTGTGGCTACCGTCTTACTAGACCTGGACTGGGTTTGGGTTTGGGTGGGAAGATCCATCTGCCGATCAAACCCAACCCATCCCCCCCCCCCCCACCCCTCCCTTACCTGTGTTCACCTATTACCTGCCTTGCTTGGTCCTGCCCCTCCTCTCTGCTAAGTTTCTTCCCCACACCCCTCACTTCCCCCACAATCAGCCTGAAGAAGGGTCCCAAACAAAAATGTGATCTATCCACATTCTCCAGAGATGCTGCCTGTCCCGCTCAGTTACTGCAGCATTGTCTTTTTTTTAAAAACACTGAAGTAGGGTCCCGACCCAAAGTGTCATCTGTCAATTCTGTCCACAGATGCTGCCTGACTGGTTGAGTTACTCCAACACTTCAACTTTTTTTACACTGAGGAAGGGTCCCGATCCGAAGTATCACCTGCCATTCCCTCCACAGATGCTGCCTGACTCGCTGAATTACTCTAGCACTTTGTGTCCTGGTCTTTGGTGGGAAGAGATGCTTTAAAGCCTGGCTTGGTACTAATGATAATCTCAGATGGTGGGACAGGTACAAAACTCAACACTGGTCCTTGTGAATGAATGCTGAGAGATAGGATAGTGAATGGATGGCGGTGGAATCAATATTTACCTGTACCAAGACCCAGCCGGAGTCCACCGAGAAACTGATTGCTCAGTTTCTCATGGTCCCAGACAGTCAGCTCCACACAAGCTTCCTTGAGATCCTGTGTTCTGAAGCCATCGTATACAATGGTGTGGTTGTAAGTTGGATTGATGTCCTTCTTCACTATCCGGGTCTTCTGGTAGCTTTTCTTACTTGTGTCAGGGAGCACGTAACTAGGAGAGAGGCAATTGAATAACATTAACCAAATACCACGGGGCAGCATAGCGGTAGAGTTGCTGCCTCAAGACATTTTTAAGGCAGAGATAGACAGATTCTTGATTAGAACGAGTGTCAAGGGTTAGGAGGAGAAGGCAGGTAAATGGGATTATGAGGCAGAGATCAGCCATGATTGAATGGCAGAGTAGACTTGATGGGCCTAATTCTACTCCCAGAACTTGTGAACGTGAACTTACAGCGTCAGAGACCCGGGTTTGATTCTGACTATGGGGACTGTCCATATGGAGTTTGTATGTTCTCCCTGTGACCACTTGGGTTTTCTCCGGGTGCTCCGGTTTCCTCCCACATTCCAAAGACATGCAGGTTAATTGGCTTCTGTAATTTGGCCCTAGTGTGTAGGATAGAACCAGTGTACCGGTGATCGTTGGTTGGTGTGGTCTGTGGGCTGAAGGGCCTGTTTCCACGCTGTATCTCTAAACTAAACACACAAATCACTCTGGAATTTGAAGACAGAACCTCACGCCCTTTCCGATTGAACAAAGAATCAAAGGATAGCAGGGTACATTGAGTATATGTTACATGGATTAAAGCTTAAAATAGGTTAAAAAATTCCAACAAATCTCTTTGTAGGCATTTAAGTAGCAGCAACACAAGCAGCAAAATACAAACGCTGGAGTAACTCAACAGGTCAGGCAGCATCTGTGGAGGGCATGGTCAGGTATCGTTTATGTCGGGACCCTTCCTCGTTCTGGTAGTTTGAAGAAGGGTCCCAACCAACCCTTCCATTACCAGTTGCTTATCCAATCCCTCCACAGATGCTGCCTGACCTGCTGAGTTGCTCCAGCACTTTGTCTTTCAAGTAGTGCTGCGATGATAGTGGACATAACCGTTGAAATACCATTTCACAAATGAGTCCACTCCGGAAGATCGCAGCTGTAGCAGGTCCCTGGCATTTTTCATCCAGATGTGAACCTCCCCAGTAGGTGGGTCACCAGTGCCTTAATAAACGACAACAAAAAAACTAAAATCAATCTCTTCAATGCAAATTCTAATTTGTTAAACATCCTGAAAATTAAAGCTACACTCGGAGGAAGTGAAAACGCATGCCAACGTATCCCTAGCCTTCTACCTTGATCAGTCCAAATTCCTCATCGATCAACCAGAACAGGATTCTGGACAAAATGTATGTTTTCCTAGATCACGGGTTGCACCTTAACTGGAGGGGGACCAACAGCTACACGTGCGGGATTAAACTAAATAGCGGGGGGGAGGGGTTGACAAATTGGGAGTATAAGGATGGAGTTAAAAGGGAAGTGAGTACAGGAAAAGCTACAAAAGACTCCCAAATGAATAGGAAGAAAAGTTCAAGAAGGGATAAGAGAGTAAGGTCAGGGGCAATAGTGAGAGGGGAGGTCAATATCAATATCAGTTTTACACGTAAAGTGAAATGAATTTGCCAGCAGCGATACAATGAGAAAGAACACACAAAAACACAATAAAAAATGAACACAAACATCCACCACAGCATTCATCACTGTGGTGGAAGGCACAAAAATTGGCCAGTCCTCCGCCATTTTCCCCCATGATCGGGACCTCAACCCTCCGCAGTCGCCGCTGCGGGCGTCCAGATGAGTAGACAAGGTAAAGTCCCGGTAAGTCCAGAATCGGTGCTTCCCCACCGGAGACCAGCGGCTTCAAGATGGTGTCGGCCGAAGATTTAAAGTCCCCGCCGCGCCGCAGCCAGAAGCACCGCAGACTGCAGGGCCGGCGGTCGGAGCTCCTCTCCAGGGGTCCCCGGCGAGGGACCCCGCTCCTGATGGTAAGTCCCCGCTGTGCCCGCGGTAGAAGTAGGCCGCGGGCCGGCGGTCGGAGCTCTTCTCCCGGGTCCCCAACGAGCGACCCCAGGCTGCGGACTCTGCGCCAGCTGAAGCTCCGCAGACCGCTGCTTCAGTCTGCCTCGGGCCAGCGAACGGAGCGCTCCCCTCCGGCGACCCCCGGCGAGGGCTCGCCCGCTCCGCGACGAGAGTCCGCCGCTGAAGCCGCAGGCACGGCTCCAGGAAAGGCCGCACCGATCCTCGATGTTAGGCCACGGGGGAGGCGACATGGAAAAAATCGCCTCTTCGTGGAGGAGGCGACCAAAACGGTTTCCCCCTTACCTCCCCCACACCACCCCCCACACAAGACACACAGAGAGACACCAAAAACACACATTAACACACATTAGGTGAATACCAAAGCTAAAGTGTTGTATATGAATGCGCGAAGTATGAGAAATAAAGTGGATGAGCTTGAGGCTCAGTTGGAGATTGGCAAGTATGATGGCGTGGGAATTACAGAGACATCGCTGCAAGAGGACCAGGGCTGGGAACTGAATATTCAGGGATATACATCCTATCGAAAAGACAGACAGGTGGGCAGAGGGATTGGGGTAGCTCTGTTAGTAAGGAATGAAATTTAGTCCCATGCAAGGGGTGACATAGAATCAGGAGATGTGGAGTCAGTATCGATAGATCTGAGGAATTGTATGGGTAAAAAGACCCTAAAGGGGGTTAACCTACAAGCCCCCAAACAGTAGCCTGGATATAGGCTGCAAGTTGAATCAAGAGTTAAATTTGTCATTTAACAAAGGTAATGCTACGGTGGTTATGGGAGATTTCAGCAGACTGGGAAAATCAGGTTTGTACTGGACCCCACGAAAGGGAGTTTGTGGAGTGCTTCTGTGATGGATTCTTAGAGCAGCTTGTGCTGGAGCCTACCAGGGAGAAGGCAATTCTGGATTTAGTGTTATGTAATGAACCGGATTTGATAAGGGAACTCCAGGTAAAGGAGCCATTAGGAGGTAGTGACCATAATATTACAAGTTTTAATCTATAATTCGAGAGAGAAAACGGAAAATCGGAAGTGTCAGTGTTACAGTTGAGCAAAGGGGGCTATGGAGGCATGAGGGAGGAGCTGGCCAAAGTTGACTGGAAAGAGAGCCTAGCAAGGGTGAAGTTCCAAGTGGAACAACAATGGGAGGTATTTCTGGGAACAATACAGAAGGTACAGGATCAGTTCATTCCAAAGAGGAAGAAAGATTCTAAGGGGAGTAAGAGGCGACTGTGGCTGGCAAGGGAAGTCAGGGACAGTATAAAAATAAAAGAGAAGAAGTGTAACATAGCAAAGATGAGCAGGAAGTCAGAGGATTGAGAAACTTTTAAAGAGCAACAGAAGATAACTAAAAAGGCAATACAGGGAGAAAAAAAAGGTGGGAAGATAAGTTAGCCAAGAATATAAAGGAGGATAGTAAAAGCTTCTTTTGGTATGCGAAGAGGAAAAAAATTAGTTAAGCCAAATGTGGGTTCCTCGAAGTCAGAAACAGGTGAATTTATTATGGGGACCAAGGAAATGGCAGATGAGTTGAACAGATACTTTGGATCTGTCTTCACTAAGGAAGACACAAACAAACTCCCAGATGTACTAGTGGCCAGAGAACCTAGGGTGACGGAGGAACTGAAGGAAATTCACATTACGCAGGAAATGGTGTTGGATAGACTGATGGGACCGAAGGCTGATAAATCCCCAGGGCCTGGTGGTCTGCATCCCAGGATACTTAAGGTGGTGGCTCTAGAAATCGTGGACGTATTGGTGATCATTTTCCAATGTTCTATAGATTCAGGATCAGTTCCTGTGGATTGGAGGTTAGCTAATGTTATCCCATTTTTTAAGAAAGGAGGGGGAGAGAAAACAGGGAATTATAGACCAGTTAGCCTGACATCGGTGATGGGGAAGATGCTGGAGTCAATTATAAAAGATGAAATGGGCTTGTATACACTGGAATTCAGAAAACATTTGGATAGCAGTAACAGGATCGGTCCGAGTCAACATGGATTTACCAAGGGGAAATCATGCTTGACTAATCTTCTGGAATTTTTTGAGGATGTAACTAGGAAAATGGACAAGGGAGAGCCAGTGGATGTAGTGTACCTGGGCTTTCAGAAAGCCTTTGATAAGGTCCCATAGGAGATTCGTGGGCAAAATTAGAACACATGGTATAGGGGGTAGGGTACTGAGATGGATAGAAAATGGACAGGAAACAAAGAGTAGGGATTAACGAGTCCCTTTCAGAATGGCAGGCAGTGACTAGTAGGGTACCACAAAGCTGGGTGACAGTGTGAACTGTGAGGAGGATGCTATGAGGAGGCAGGATAACTTGGACAGGTTGGGTGAGTGAGCAGATGCATGGCAGATGAAGTTTTTATGTGGATAAATGTGAGGTTATCCACTTTGGTGGCAAGAACAGGAAGGCAGATTATTATCTGAATGGTGTCAGAATGGGAAAAGGGGAAGTACAACGAGACCTGGGTGTTCTTGTACATCAGTCACTGAAAGTAAGAATGCAGGTACAGCAGGCAGTGAAGAAAGCTAATGGCATGATGGCCTTCATAACAAGAGGAGTATAGGAGCAAAGAGGTTTTATCTCCAGATTTGAGGAATTACATTCTTGCTATTGACGAAGTGCAGCGTAGGTTCACGAGGTTAATTCCCGGGATGGCTGGACTGTCATATGTTGAAAGAATGGAGCGACTGGGCTTGTATACACTGGAATTTAGAAGGATGAGAGGGGATCTCATTGAAACATATAAGATTATTACGGGCTTGGACACACTAGAGGCAGGAAACATGTTCCCGATGTTGCAGAACCAGGGGCCACAGTTTAAGAATAAGGGGTAGGACATTTAGAACGGAGATGAGGACAAACTTTTTCACGCAGAGAGTTGTGAATCTGTGGAATTCTCTGCCTCAGAGGGCAGTGGAGGCCGGTTCTCTGGATGCTTTCAAGAGAGAGTTAGATTCAAGAAAGTTTATTGTCATGTGTCCCAGATAGGACTGAAATTCTTGCTTTGCTTCAGCACAACAGAATATAGAAGTTAGATAGAGCTCTTAAAGATAGCGGAGTCAAGGGATATGGTGAAAAGGCAGGAATGGGGTACTGATTGTGGATGATCAGCCATGATCACAGTGAATGGTGGTACTGGCTCAAAGGGCCGAATGGCCTACTCCTGCACCTATTGTCTATTAACACGGATACTGATATAATACAAAAAGTGCTGGAGGAACTCAGCAGGTCAGACACCATCAGTGGAGGAGAATGGACAGGTGACGTTTCGGGTTGGGACCCTTCTTCAGACGGATTGTAGTAGGGGTTGGAATAAAGCTGGAAAAGAGAAGTGGGGGCAGCACAACAGATAAGTGATAAATCGATGCATGTGAGGAGGATTGGATTGACAAATGGGTGGAGTAAGTATCAAAGGCTAGAGGTGGAAAGGAGACAAAAGGCCTAACAAGTCTGTGCAGGTACATGGAGCAATCCATTACACTACAGAGCTGCCAACTCTCACCCAATTCTCACGCACTCACGCTGATCACAGATTTCTCTGTCGTGAGAAATTCTGTGATCAACGAGAATTTCAAAACTAATATCAACTGCTTGTGTGTGCGTCTGTTGACAACACAGCAGCATTCTTATTCTCTGTTATTCTCACTTGACTTCTCACCCACAAACCATGTCCCCATGCAAATTTACATTGAAAGACACGGACCGGGCAGTGAATGAGTGTCACCCAGTGCAGCAAGTAAGGCCATGTCTTGCTCCCGGCGGCAGTCGGAATTTAAGGATTTGTGGGAAGCGGCTGTCATGACCGAGGCCGGCGAGCGGCAGGAGAGAGGTACGTGGGCCGCGGAACCAGGGGGGCTGGGGGGGCTGCAGCACCTCCACTTTTTTGGCTAGACATGTTTCAATTTCTCCAGCTTTGGACGAGGTGCTGCTGTAATCTGAGCAACTTGTTCGTGGGTGTGGAGAGCCGTGGCGCAGGAAGAGATGGAAGCAGAAGCAGCGGCGGGGGAAGATGCGGACGGGGTGCCAGGGCTGGCGAGTGTTTGCCGGGCTGGGCGAGTCGCTCACTGCAGCTCCGGCCATGGAGCAGCCTCAGTGCAAGAGTCCCGGGCCGTCAGAGGCGTCGGAAGCGTTGCACTTCTGCCGTGAGGATCTCTGCGCCAAATTCGCCCTGGTGACCGGCATGGACCAGGCTGTCCTAGAGGACAACCAGTGACTGCTGGAAGTAGGTACCAAGCACTGGGTAGAAGCAGTGGAAGATAGTGGCCTTCAAATGGGGGTGGTTGGAGAAAGCATCCTGCTTGCCTGCTAGATTTTCACTTACTGTAACTGAAGGAAAATGTTCCCGATGTTGGGGGAGTTCAGAACCAGGGATCACAGTTTAAGAATAAGGGGTAGGCCATTTAGGACTGAGATGAGGACAAACTTTCTTCACCCAGAGAGATGTGAATCTGGAATTCTCTGCCACATAAGACAGTGGAGGCCAATTCACGATGTTTTCAAGAGAGAGTTACATTTTTCTCTTGGGGCTAGCGAAATCAAGGGATATGGGGAAATAACAAGAAAGAGGTACTGATTTTAGATGAACAGCCATGATCATATTGAATGGCAGTGCTGGCTCGAAGGGCCGAATGGCCTATTCCTGCACCTATTTTCTATGTTCTATGCTTGAGTATATGGCAATAAGACTCGGCCACTTGATTTTGAAGCATTCATGCATGGTGGAGGTATAATGTCGTCATAGAGTGATACAGTGTGAAAACAGGCCCTTCGGCCCAACTTGCCCACACCCGCCAACATGTCCCAGCTACAGTACCTGCTTTTGGTCCATATCCCTCCAAACCTGTCTAACTGTTTCTTAAATGTTGGGATGGTCCCTGCCTCAACTACCTCCTCTGGCAGCTTGTTCCATACACCCACCACCCTTTGTGTGGAAAAAGTTACCCCTTAAAAAGATACCTCTTAAAAATACTTTAAACAAAAAACATTGAAATCATACTTCTACAATGCACTAAAACATGATTTTAATACATCAAATTTCAAAAAGTCCCTACCGTGGGAGGGGGGACACCCCACTTCCACACCCTCTCCCCCACTCGGTTGCTCCACTCCCTCGCCGGGTACCCCCAATGCCAGTGATCAGTGATCGCTCAGCCCCCCCACTTTCCACAGCCCCTGGTTCAGATGGAGAGTACTGCCAGATGTGCCCGGGGAACTGAGGCCCGTTGTCCGTGATGCCTGGATCCCAATTCTCAGCGCTTCATGTTTTGGAGTTGGCTAATGTTATTGAATTGTAATTAGCCTGATTTGTAATTAGTTGACAAAACCTTAATTTATTAATCCAGTATATCCAGGGGAATGTGATAAGTGTGATATTAAAATGACATGCAAGGTGTCAGGCTGTCTGTCACAACATACAGCCCCAATAACCCATTATTTCCTTCAGTTAAATATTGGGAAGGTAGCACTATTGTCATTTGCCACTCAACTATTATGTTTGTTTACCTCACAGACTATTTCTAACCCCCCTACCCCCAAATTCATTTGACAGGTTGAATAGAAATGTCCCCAATCTCGTTGTTTTATTAATTGAACATGTAGATGAACATCCTCAAGGAGTGAAATCAGATGGAAATTGATTCAGATGCGATGTTGAAGAGCTGTTCAAAGAAGGGGCATATTTTAAAGGAGTGACAGAGATACTTGTAGGGAATGTGTGAGGAGGTTATTATTTGTCTTTTAGTTTTAGCTTGAACCAGGACATCTGAAGATTCAAAGTTTAATATAGTAATTGTGCTGATACTGACTCCAACCAACCACATAATGAATATCATCCATTCCGGAGGTTTTATTTTCTGATGCCATTTAAACTTCACATGGATTTCAATCACTTCAATGTAAAAGTAATTGGGAATGGGGAGCATTGGAACAAACATTTGTCCTCGGTACATATTAACTGTAATATAGTAATGTATGCATGTTGGTAGGTGCAATCAAAACAAAGACATTTTTATCATTGTTGTGTTATGAATACCACAGAAAATATTATGTATTCTCAAGATCACATTAAATAGAATATTATTGCTTAAATATATATTGATATTGGACTTTGCATTTCGGAAAAGTCCCAGCTGAGAGGAAGACAGCAAAATACTGAAAATATTGGGGGTGAAAATGACTTCAGGACAGTTTGTTAGGAAAATGAAGGAAATGGTAACAGAATACTTAAACAGCTGAATGAGTATAATTTTATGGATGAGAAATTGTATTCAACCAATTGACGAGTTCTTTGACAAAGTAACTAGCATGTTAGATGACAAGGAACCCAATGGATGTAGCAAATTTGGTCTGTGAAGTGTCCCACAAATGATTACCGCATTAGATAAGCCACCTGTGGACTTGAACATAACTGGTTAAGTCCAGGGGGTCAGATATGGGTCTTTATGTGTGGGCCAGATATATTGTCAGTGCAGAGGGGCTAGGAGCAAGGCCAAGTGTGCATCCAGAGTCAAGGTCTGGAATAGTACTAGATGTGCAGTCAAAGCTGGGACAACGGGAGCATCCAGCACTGGGAACCTAAGCAGGTAAGCAGCTATGATCAGAGTAGAATAGGGGGCCAGGTGCAAGGCTGGACTCAGGATCAGGAATGAGAGAAGGTATGCAACTGGAGTCAGGGTCAGGAGTAGTAAAGGTGTGCAGTGAGACCCAGGTTGGTCAACAAGGGCCAAGTGCTTGATTATAATCTGATTTCCATACATGAATACACTAAGATCATTCATGTGCTGCACCTGTTGATCAGAGCCTGGCTCTACTGTGGAATGTAATTAGGAATGTAATTTAGCCAAAACTTATTCATAGTTAATCCAATTTAAAGCATAAATATTGCATTCAAATGTAAATTAAAAGACTCGCTACAGTATGCACCAGATTGCACAATTTCAAGCTGAAAAATGCAAAAGCTCCGTACCATGGGAGGGGGGACAACATTAAATAGAATATTATTGCTTAAATATATATTGATTGGTCTCTCGCAATTTCTCACTCCCAACTCTCACCCAATGTTGGCAGCCCTGACACTCAGGGCTCTCACTTAACTTTTTTTCCCTGTTGCCAGCCGGGCAACCTTGGCAGCTTTTTAGGTTGCCAAATGACAGTTTAGGTGGTCATTTAAGACGGTTTGCATGACGTGTGCGATAATGTGCTCGGACGAAGTGCGTAGTTACCAGTCGGATTATGCTCAATGAAGAATTCACATATTATTTCTGCTTCAAATAAAGTCACAAACTAAACATATTCACCAATCAAGACGTGATATATACCACAATTACATGCAGCAACATTATAATACAGTATCTCAACTCTTTTTACACATTGCAATTAATGCAATTTCTATTAGTGCTTTCCACTTCCAAACAAAAATGTGGTTGGATTATTCAGCGTATGATCAACCTGTGTCAATAAATCCTGGACCGTGGTAACATATATGCTTAACCTTGCACACTACAGATTGATGCAAGCAGATTTCTGTGAAGGACCGAAAATTACCATGACATGGCAATAGCATGGGTCGTTATTGCTATTGGTACAGAAACACTCTCGCTTCCCACATAATTTATCCATAACAAAATATACAAGTTGCAAGGAAATTTCTAAAGGCATTTTATGATAATAGCTGTTAAAACTGACTATACCCATCTGACAGGTTAAACATTACACTTCTTGACAAGAGATGGCCAAAGGACATAAATGCAGCAAATGTTCTTTTGGTAATATGTTTAAAGGTGTCAAAACACCACATTACTGGACATTCAGATTAGATGTACGTGTTGTGAACAGCAATGAAGATATCCAGTTTGTACGCACCAGATTTAAATTTTTTTTTTGATAAATGCTGTTTCCATCATTCCCACTTCAGAATTAACGTTAAAATTTCAACTGAAATATCTCCTGACCAAATTTGTGATGTATATGACTGACTGTAGAAGTAAAACCTGGATAAATCCAACGTATAGTTGTGAATGTTGCTCATTAAATAACTACAGTACTGATACTCCATATTAAGACCATTGATTTGCCGTTAAAATGAATTGTGTAATGACGTGTCAACGGTAGCAGTGACAATCGAACACTGCGGTTCTTTATGATGGATTCATTAAATTAATTATCTTTAAAACAAATAATAACATTGGGAATTAAAACACATTTGATTGCATTCCGTTATCAAACATAGTCAATGTTCGCTCTGAAGACATTTCCAGCACAATTGGGTCAGGGAGGGGGTGTGTGTGAATCAGTGTGGGGTGGATAGATGGCGGGGGGGGGGGGAGCTGTTGAGAAGGCAATCGGTGCGGAATGGATGGATTGAGGCAGGTGAATTACTACGTGTTGGTTGGAGTATGTAAAATTGTGAGGGGAGAGCACGGGGGATGTCAGTGGTATTGAATGGGGGGATCAGTACGAGATGGATGGGGGATCAGTACAGGATGAATGGGGAGGATCAGTACAGGATGAATGGGGGTAGACAAAAATGCTGGAGAAACTCAGCGGGTGAGGCAGCATCTATGGAGCGAAGGAAATAGGCAATGTTTCGGGTCGAGACCCTTCTTCAGACTGTTCCCCCCATTCTTCTTTAATGGGGGATCAGTACAGGATGGATGGGAGGGGGATCAGAGCACGATGAATGGGGGGGAT
Organism: Malacoraja senta; assembly: GCA_038087875.1. Taxonomy (NCBI): domain Eukaryota; kingdom Metazoa; phylum Chordata; class Chondrichthyes; order Rajiformes; family Rajidae; genus Malacoraja; species Malacoraja senta. The sequence continues at coordinate 13,566,246 of CM075983.1, read as the reverse complement.
CAGTACAGGATGAATGGGCGGATCAGTACAGTGTGGATCAGAGGGTCTGTGCAGGATGAATGGGGATCACTACAGGATGAATGAGGGGATCAGTATAGGATGAATGGGGGATCAGTACAGGATGAATGAGGGGATCAGTATAGGATGAATGAGGGGATCAGTATAGGATGAATGAGGGGATCAGTATAGGATGAATGAGGGGATCAGTATAGGATGAATGGGGAGGATCAGTAAAAGATGAATGGGGGAACACTACAGCAAGGATGGGGGGATCGGTGCAGGGTAAATGGAGGGTGGGTCAGTGCGGGATGAATGGGCGGATCAGTGCAGGGTGAATGGAGGAAAAGTGCAGGATGGATGAGAAGGAGGGTAATTTCAGGATGAATTGTGGGACCAGTGTAGGATGGATGGGGAGTATCAATGCAAGGTGGATAGGGTGATCAGCGCAGGATGAATAGATTAGGAGGGGGGGAGGGGTAGATCGGGAGAGGAGTACAGGGGATGTCAGTGAGGACTGAATGGAGGCGGGAATGGGGATCAGTGAGGGATGGTGAGGAGGGGTCTCAGGATAAGGGGGGGTGGAGGGGGGGCGTACAAGAGAGAGAGAGAGGGGGTAGGTGGGGAGGAAGGAAGGTCAGCGCTCCTCGGACAACATCGCCCCGCTGCCTTGGCCATCCCTGTCCACCGCCAAGTGCTGCTGCCAAAGGGGGAGGCGGTTGGGATCTCCTCGCCATCGCCTCCCCTCCTCCGCCAGCCAACAGCAATGTGCGGAGCCGAGCGGTGCAGCTCAAAGATCTCATAGCTGTAGGATCTTTGGTGCAGCTGCTTCAGACGGCGGAAGGAGGCCTCCCCCTCCCTCCCTCCTCCCGGCCTCGGCGTGCGAGAGGGTTTGATTTGAAAGCGGTTATCGCCGTTAGCAGCTTTGCAAGCAGCGGCCGCTATCAGGGCGGGCGGGGTGCAGGGGTGGAGCCGCAGTCGCTGCCGCTGCGGGTCCCATCATTTGCTCCGACCCTTCATCACCTCACACCCCGTATCTTTGCTCCGCACGACACGAAACGTCACGTTCCTTTTCTCCAGAAATGCTGCCTGACCCGTTGAGTTACTCCAGTTTTTTGTGTCTATCTGCAGTATAAACCAGTATCTGCAGTGCCGAGCCGGGCAAAATGACTCGACATTTAGGTTGCCAGGCGGCACTTTGGGTGGTCATTGGCACCCGGGCAACCGTTAATTTCGAGCCCTGACACTATTAATTTTCTTTGTCACCAATTTACCCCATATTCGCATTAATTCAATCACCCGCTCACACTAAAGACCAGTTGGATATTTATCATCTGAATCCAAAGCTTTCTGTCACAGCTTCCCTGGAAAGATTTTCCCCCAGGTTTCAATCTGGACCTGACAAAATGTCAGTGTGACAATACTGGGCTATTTTTGACATAATTGGAGTAGTTTTATGCAAGAACCATATTTCTAATTCTAACAAAATCTCACTGGAACACGAGGGGTTGAATTTCCCACAGGAAATTCTCCTACTAAGAGACCGGGAAAAGGGTGCAAAATTGCACTACCTCAGACTTAAGGGGCTGTACCAGTTGGGCGACCTAATCCGCTAGTTCTGGTGAGTTTGCCCTCGACTCACACTCGCAGCATGGTCGACACGAGGTCGTAGGATGTCTTTGTAACTCTCCTTCATGCTCGATAGTGGTCCCCGTGTACTCGAGGCCTCAGCTAGGTCGCGGCGTATTTTTCAACATGTTGAAAAATGCCCGCGAGTAAAAAAGGTGGCCATGGAAAAAATCGATACTTTTTTTACTCGCAGGTTTAGTAGGTCGTAGGTCGGCATGTTAGTCGTAGGTAATCGAGGGTAGTCGAAGGTAGTCGTAGATAGTCTTCATCATAGTCGAAGGGAGGTCGAAGGAGGTCGTCTTCACTCTCCACTATTCGGTGTCCAATTTTCCCGAAGTTAGTCGTAGCTAGTCGAAGCTAGTCTTCAACATAGTCGAAGGAGGTCGAAGGAGGTCTTCTACATAGTCGAAGGAGGTCTTCAGCATAACATTTTTTCAAACTCTCCTAAACTCTTCTAAACTTGCCAACTAGGTCGCCCAAGTGGGACAACCCCTTTAGCCTATGTTTAGCTACACTGTGCTGTTCTTTTCTGCATTTGCACACCTGGCCTGCAAGTCAAGGCCAATCCTTGGGTATGAGTCATGTTTGCAGAAAAGGTGGGAAAGGTTCTTGTGGGCAATAGAAAGCCAGAACAGAGAGATATCTTGGTAAAACGGGGATGAAAGATTGCAGGTGGAAAATATGAGATAACAAAAGATAATAGTGAGTCAGCTGGATAATGTGGAATTGGTGCGGTTGAGTAAAAGAAAATTCATTCAGGTTTATGTTTACCGAGGGTGCCAACTGGGATGTACTTGATAGCGAGGTTTATTTCCCCCCTGTGGTCCACTCCGTCTCCCACTGCCGGAATCTGCAAAAGACAGTTTGAAAAAATGGTCAAAATCATTAGCTCAGTCAAGTCGTTCCTCACTTGACGATCATTGGGAAATGGAGGGATTTCCAAAAGTTAGAACACAATTAATTTATATTTCATGCAACACAAGACATTATGGTATCTGTTGACAAATTCCTTCGAGTCATCAACATTTTATTAAGTCTACATAAGAGCAATCCAGACCGTGCCACTCCCCGCAAATTCTCTCTTTTCATTTTCCCTTTCAATGCCACTAATGAGTCTTTCTTTACTACTTTGTTAACAGTACATTCCAGAGCGTACTCACTTGCTGTGCAAAAGTTTATCCTTATGTTGTTGTTTTTTCTTGCCAATCACCTTTATTCTATGGTTAAGAAGGAACTGCAGATGCTGGAAAAATCAAAGGTAGAAAAAAATGCTGGAGAAACTCAGAGGGCGAGGCAGCATCTACGGAGCGAAGGAATGGTCTGAAGAAGGGTCTCGACCCGAAACTTCACCTATTCCTTCGCTCCATAGATGCTGCCTCACCCGCTGAGTTTCTCCAGCATTTTTGTCTACCTTTTATTCTATGGTTCATGAGTTTCACACAATAGGACATAGATAATCTCTATCTGTACTCCCACGATTTTAAATATTTTATTGGATCCAGTCTCAATTGAAGTGCCAGAACAACTCAGCTGGTCAGGCAGGATCTGTGGAGGCCATGCATAAGCTATGTTTCATGTTCATAAGTTCTAGGAGCAGAATTAGGCCATTCGGCCCATCAAGTCTACTCTGCCGTTTAATCATGGCCGATCTATCTTCCCCTCTCAACCCCACTCTCCTGCCTTCAGCCCATAACCCCTGACACCCTTAGTAATCAAGAATCTGTCAATCTCCGCCTTAAAAATATCCATTGACTTGGCCTCCACAGCCGTCTGTGGCAATGAATTCCACTGATTTGCCAACCTGAGTTTCAGGTCTAGACATATTCTGAGACTTTGAAGAAGGGTTCATGCCCAAAACGCCACCTATCCCATGTCCTCCAGAAATGCTGCCCAGCTGGCTGAGTTACTCTAACACTTTGTGTTTCACTCAAGATTCCAACATCTGCTGTTCCTTGTGTCTCATGTCTCACCTTACTTTGTTTCAGAATCAGAACCCCAGGTTCCCCAGTCTGTTATAACCATATAACCATATAACAATTACAGCACGGAAACAGGCCATCTCGACCCTTCTAGTCCGTGCCGAACACGTGTTCTCATAGCTAATGCCCCTCACCGTTCAAGTTCACCCCTGGCACAATCTCTTCAAAGCCTTAGCATTTCACTGATGTGATAAGAGTTTGCAGTAAAGACAAGAGCTTTTAATTGTCATTTGCACTGGGAAAAGAACATTTATATTCTTATTTGCTGCAGCATTACATGCACATTTAATGAAAACATTAAAGATTACGTTTAGAAAAAGCTTTGCGGCTTTTATTCGTTGCTGAGATTATGCAATACATGGCAACTTCTCAGAAGTTCATATGTTATAGGAACAGAATTAGGCCATTCGGCCCATCAAGTCTACTCCACCATTCAATCGTGGCTGATCTATCTTTCCCTCTCAACCCCATTCTCTTGCCTTCTCCCCATAACCACTGACACCCTTACTAATCAATTTGGATTTACAAAATTTTATATGTAATCTATATTTTTGTGTGTTTGATAAGTCTATGTTGCTGTCAGGAACAGTTTCTTCCCAGGTGTTATCTGGCAACTAAACCATCTATCACCAACTAGTGAGTGGTCCTGAACTATCATCTACCTCATTGGAGCCCCTCGGACTATCTTTAATCGGACTTTACCTTGCCCTAAAGTGACTAAACGTTATTCCCTTTATCCTGTACCTGGATGGCTCATTTGTAATCATGTGTAGTTTTTCCGCTGACTGGATAGCACGCAACAAAAAAGCTTTTCACTGTACCTCGGTACACGTGGGAAAAATATTAATTAAACCAAACAGCGTAGTTGTGCATCGGCAACAAACTCGACTTGCCTTCGTTTGACTTAATCTCTATAATTTTTACTCAAAGGACCGTATTGCTCTCACCAACGTTGTTGCTTGCACCCCCATTTTGACTAAACTGCAGCCGCACGCAGACAGACCATGGGTTTACAGGTAGATTTGCAACATTTTATGTTACTTACCCTTGATTTTAGAAGATACCAGTTTAGATCCCGATTACTCCAGTCCCAGCTGGCTAAATCCAGATCCACCTCTCCCAGAAAACTATTCCGGCCCAATGTGTCGTTATGCCAGATGGACAAATTAAGTCTTTGGATCAGGAGAACGCTCATCTCAATTTTATACTGTTGGGAAATAAATAAATTGTATAAAAACTCAATTATTCACCTAGTTACTAATGTGGTAAATTAAAGCATTTCCTCTTCATCTGTGAATTGGCCATTAGATGTCCCTTAATTAGATAAGACCAGGTACCAAATTAACTAGATATTAAGACAGACACAAAAAGCTGAAGTAACTCAGCAGGCCAGGCAGCATCTCTGGAGAGAAGGAATGAGTGATGTTTTGGGTCGAGACCCTTCTTCAGACAGATATTCATTCCAATGCTCTATGTAGAATCTGGAAGACAACACTTGCCGACAAACAGGGACCAGATTTGAAAAGGGATTAATTGTGGAAACACTGGAAGAACCCAAAGATGTGAAAAAAGACACAAAGTGTTGGAGTAATTCAAAGGGACAGGCAGCATCTCTGGAAGACATGGATAGGCGTTGATTCAAGTTGGGGACTTTCATCCAATTTATTGTAGTTATTGAGAAAAGAGGTTGGTGCGGGACATGGCATTCGGCCCTTCGAGCCAGCACCACCATTCATTATGAACATGGCTGATCATCCAGAATCAGTACCCTGTTCCTGCTTATTTCCCATGTCCCTTGATTTTGTTAGCCCTAAGAGCTATATCTAACTCTCTCTTGAATACATCCAGTGAATTGGCCTCCACTGCCTTATGTGGCAGAGAATTCCACAAATTCACAACTCTCTGGGTGAAAAAGATTTTCCCTCATCTGAGTCCTAAATGGTCTACCCCTTATTCTTAAAGTGTGACCCCTGGTTCAGGACTCCCCCAACATCGGGAACATTTTTCCTACATCTAGCCTGTCCAATCCCTTAAGAATCTTCGGCCTGGCAAGTGCAATCTGAAGGAGGCTCCAGACCTGAAACGTCACCTATCAATGTTCTCCAGGGATGCTGCCTGATACGCTGGGTTACTCCAGCATTCTGTGTCTTTTCTTGGTAAACCAGTACCCGCAATTGCTTGCTGCTACATTTTGCACTTCCAATACAAGGTTTGTAGCAAGTTGCTGTCTCAGTGTGGATAGAAATGACCCATCATTATACCTTCAATATTTCATTGTAGAATGGACTAGTGTTTCTCTTCTTGACAGAGGTCTTCCTCTTGCCCATGCGTGCCTTATCTGGAAGCAAGTAGGTCTTTACATACCTGTAATTAGCCAAAACAACATCCTTCAGCTGCAAAATCTATAATAAAGTCTAGCATTTCAAACAATTAGAATGCTATCACTTATCTTGCCACTTGCTCTACATCCTCTCAACATTAGTGGGAGTTTTTTTGTTTGTTTTAGAGATACAGCGCTGCAACAGGCCCTTCGGCCCACCGAGTCCACGCCAACCAGCGATCCCCGCACACCAACACTATCCTACACACACTGGGGACAATTTACAATTTTACCAAGCCAATTAGTCTACAAACCTGTACGTCTTTGGAGTACGTCTAACTCGATAGCACAAACAACCTGGAATGTTTACGTTCAATCTCAGTTTTGCCAAGTAAAGTGGTTTAAGTTAGTCAGTAAAAAGGAATGTTTGAGTGGCTAGGAGGGGGAGTAGAGTCATAGTCATACAGCACGGAAACAGGCCCTTCAGCCCAACTTGTCCATGCCATCCACGAAACCCTATCTCAGCTGTATCTCTCTAAACCTTTCTTATCTATGTACCTGTCCAAATTTCTTTTAAATGTTGTTATAGTACTTGCCGCAACTACCTCCTCTGTCAACTCATTCCATATACCCACCACCCCCTGAGTGAAAGTTGCCCCTCAAGTTCCTTTCACCTCTCATCTTAAACCCATGTCCTCTGGTTCTTGATTCCCCTACTCTGGGTAAAAGACACTGTACATTCACTCTATCTATTCCACACAAATAATGCCTTAAGGAGCTCCAAATATCGATTCATATTCAGTGATTCTCGCATTTGTACAAGTATTAACAAGGGTTTTGAAACATTATTTAGGCAAACGATAGAAAACTGCAATAGAGCTTTAAAATGAATCACAGATTCACTAGCATCTGTTTTGCATTACCAATCAGACCAAGAATATAATTTCACATGAATAATAAGCAATCAGGTGCCTTTTAGTGTAAACTTTATAGTCACTATGTTAATACAAGTGATTTTAGCTTCGGAAAGTAACTGGCAACTGAGTTGTCCCCTCATTGAAGAGAGGTGAAATCAAACATCAAGAGGCACTGAAGTGACACAGGATGCTTGCCTTGTCTCACATAAGTTAAAGAACTAATGTGAATAATGTCAGTGAGGGGGGGAACAGCAAGTGTAAATCTGGTGTAAACACAAGTGCAAAGTACAGACTATAGAGCCACTCTATCCCCACACAAAGAGGTAATGTTCAATCAGATATATTTATACCCCAATAATCAGCAATTCAGCAATACTTTATCTTACAGAGCATTGTACACCCTCTTGGCTGTTAGGATTGACAGGTTCTTCCGAGAGAGGAAAGGTTAGCCCATATATGGTTATGCTGAAGAAGATGCTTTTCTGCAGATCAAGCACTTGTTTTTTTTTACTTTGTTGACTCACATAATAATCTTATACAGTAAAGAGGCGTATCTGTTAGAACAGCTGCCTCACAGCGCAAGGGGCCAGGGTTCGATCCTGACCTCAGGTGCTGTCTGCGTGGAGTTTGATCTTTCTCAATGACCGCGTGGGTTTTCTTGGGGTTCTCCGGTTTCCTCCCACATCCCAAAGTCGTACAAATTTGTAGGTTAATTGGCGTCTGTAAATTAACCCTAATGAGTAGGGAGTGGAAAAGTGGGATAACATAGGACTACTGTGAACGGGTGGTCGGTGTGGACTCGGTGGGCTTGTTTGCACACTGTATCTCTAAAACTAAACAAAATAAAGCAATAATCCAGCATACATGCTGGACGGGTGCGATAAATACAACACAGAGAGAAGGGAAGTTGAGCCATCAGAGGAGGGATTGTTTCTCTATCAGTGTCACCTCTGCCATGATGGTGACACTGATAGTTTAAAAAGGAAAAGGAGGAACAATGGAAAAGACAAAGTCTACTTACGCATCTGTCCGACCCTTCTTCTCATCCACCACGGCAAGATCCTTACACTGACTCACATAGATTTGGAACTCTTTATTCTTCTCGTTGTAATCCAGAGCAAACCGAACGGAGCCCTGAGCATCAATGCTCCCAAAATCAGCACTGTAAACGCTCATGATGCTTCCACTCACCTGAAAATGGCATCAAATGTACTGTTATATCTACAAACCCATCATATCTCTGTTCCGACCGGGCCATGTATCTATAAAGTTACAAGAGCTCGCTAATACAGGGAATTTGTACACAGAAATATCATATTGTTATATTCTAACTGTAGTTGACCCATGAAAGAGTGAAACTCCTCAAATAATCTGCCATCGGGAAGCAAACTGCAAACTTAAATAACTTTATTTTCATCCAGAAATATTTAGACTGGTGCATGGATAGGACAGGTTTAGAGGAATAAGGGCCTAAAGCAGGCAGGTTGGACTAGTGTAGATGGGGCATGTTGCTCGGCGTGGGCAAGTTGGCTGAGAGACTTGTTTCCACATTGTATGACTGGATGATTCTATTATCTGGAAACAAAAATAATATTCTTTAGTAACTAACAGAATCTTTAATGAATAATCTAATTGTTTTTTCCAACAAAATAAAAGAGATATTGCTAATGTTTTTGAAATTATGACAAAATTTTCTATCCATGTCAGCACTCTACACCCAATACCATTTACCCTAATTTTGCCCACTAATCTCCTATGTGGGACCTTATCAAATGCTTTCTGAAAGTCCAGGTACACTACATCCACTGGCTTTCCCTTGTCCATTTTCCTAGTTACATCCTCTAAAAATTCCAGAAGATTAGTCAAGCATGATTTCCCCTTCGTAAATCCATGCTGACTCGGACCGATCCTGTTACTGCTATCCAAATGTGCCGCTATTTCATCTTTTATAATTGACTCCAGCATCTTCCCCACCACCGATGTCAGGCTAACTGGTCTATAATTCCCTGTTTCCTCTCTCCCGCCTTTCTTAAAAAGTGGGATAACATTAACTACCCTCCAAATACCCTGAATCTATAGCACATTGGAAAATTATCACCAATGCATCCACGATTTCTAGAGCCACTTCCTTAAGTACCCTGGGATGCAGACCATCAGGCCCTGGGGATTTATCAGCATTCAGTCCCATCAGTCCACCCAACACCATTTCCTGTCTAATGTGGATTTCCTTCAGTTCTTCTGTCACCCCAGATCCTCTGGCCACTAGTATATCGGGAAGATTGTTTGTGTCCTCCTTAGTGAAGATGGATCCAAAGTACCTGTTCAACTCATCTGCCATTTCCTTGTTCCCCATAATATATTCACCTATTTCAGTCTTCAAGGGTCCAACTTTGGTCTTAACTAATTTTTTCCTCTTCACATACCTAAATAAGCTTTTACTATCCTCCTTTAAATTCTTGGCTAGCTTACCTTCGTACCTCATCTTTTCTCCCCGTATTGCCTTTTTAGTTATCTTCTGTTGCTCTTTAAACATTACCCAAAATCATCTTGCTTCCCGCTCATCTTTGCTATGTTGTACTTCTTCTCTTTTATTGTTATACTGTCCCTGACATCCCTTGTCAGCCACGGTCGCCCCTTACTCCCCTTGAAATCTTTCTTCCTCTTTGGAATGAACTGATCCTGCACCTTCTGTATTATTCCCAGAAATACCTACCATTGTTGTTCCACTGTCATCCCTGCTAGGGTATCTTTCCAGTCAACTTTGGCGTGCTCCTACCTCATGGCCCCATAGTCCCCTTTATTCAACTGTAACACTGACACCTCCGATTTACCCTTCTCCCTCTCCAATAGTAGATTAAACTTGACCATATTATGGTCACGACCTCCTAATGGTTCCTTAACCTTAAGTTATTTTTATCAAATCTGGTTCATTACATAACATTAAATCCAGAATTGCCTTATCCCTGGTAGACTCCAAATACGAGCTGCTCTAAGAATCCATCACGGAGGCACTCTACAAACTCCCTTTCTTTCGGTCCCGTACCAACCTGATTTTCCCAGTCTACCGGCATGTTGAAATCTCCCATAACAACCGTAGCATTACCTTTGCTACATGCCAATGTTAACTCCTGATTCAACTTGCGCCCTATATCCAGGCTACTGTTTGGGGGCCTGTAGATAAGTCCCATTAGGGTATTTTTACCCTTACAATTCTTTAGTTCTATCCATGCTGACTCCACATCTCCTGTTTCAATGTTACCCCTTGCAAGGGACTGAATTTCATTCCTCACCAACAGGGCAACCCCACCCCCTTTGCCCACCTGTCTGTCTTTTCAATAGGAGGTATACCCTTGAATATTCAGTTCCAGCCCTGGCCCTCTTGCAGCCACGTCTCTGTAATTCCCACAACATCATATTTGCCAATTTCTAACTGAGCCTCAAGCTCGTCCACTTTATTTCTTATACTTCGCCAATTCATGTACAACACTTTGACCTCCGTATTCACCTCCCCTCTCACCGCTCGCAATTGGCCCTGACGTTACTCTCTTATCCCTTCTCGAACTTTCCTTCCCATTAAATCTACTCCAGCTTTTGATGTCGATCTCCATGTCTCTGTCGATGTGTGGTAGTAGCCCAATCAGTTGCGCCACTGTGCTGCCTAAATGAGGTATTACAATTACACATTGAGGAGTAATAGACAAAACACAATTGGCGAGCCAAAGCTCTCCAACAGTCAACTAGAAGCTGATGGAAATACTCCACTTGGTTTACCATTCCATCTACATTTACAGCAGCCTCTGGCAGACATGGAATATTCACCAACGGTGCCAGGAAGCACATTTTCTAACTCTTGCTCTTCATGGGGCTCGAGACTATCAAAACAACAAGGTCTTTTACTAGGGTGCACAATTTCTTTTTCCTTAAATAGCATTCACAGGTTGGAATTTGCAGCCTGGTTTGTACCTTTACTGTGCGAGTGCCATTCTGTGGCAGGTCAGGTAACCGAGGACTCTGGTTCAAATAAATCTGCTCGCAAATAACTGTTCTTCAGCCTGCGGTAACAACTGATGCCAAGGTCTTTTCAAAACACTGTGTACTCACCTGTGAATGCATTCCAACACCAAAATCTGTAGCAAATAATATACATCATAGACAGCTGATAGGACAAACAGTAGGTCAGGCAGCCTCTGTGGTGGAATGGACAGGTGACATTTCAGGTCAAGATGCTTATTCAGACTGAAGAAGGATCCTGACCTAAAATGCTGCGTCCATTCCATGTGACCTGGCCTGCTTAGACCTTCCAGCACTTTTTGTTTTGCTCAAGATTCCAGCATCTGCAGTTCCTTTGGACTTTAGAGATACTGCGCGGAAACAAGCCTTTCAGCTCACAGAGTCCGCGCCGAGCAGCGATCACCCTGTACACTAACCTACACAAACTAGGGACAATTTTACAACTTACCAAAGCCAATTAACCTACAAATCTGGACGTTTTTGAATTGTGGGAGGAAACCGGAGCACCTGGAGATAACCCACGGGTTCTCAAGAAGAACGTACAAACTCCGTACAGACAAAACCCATAGTCAGGATCGAACCCGGTTCTCTGGCACTGTAAGGGAGCAACTATACCATTGCGCCACCCCTCCTCTTTGTGTCTCCATTTTACTGACGATCATAGCCAGTAGAGTTAGCAGATTCATCAACAGGATACTCAGTGACAAAATAATCTGAATGTTTGTAGTACAAGATGTGCACATACAGCTTATGCTAGAATAATTAAAGCAGTTTCCAGCCAACAGATTTTCATGCTAAGATTTTGTATGCTACTTGTGAATAAATTCATACCGAAGATACAGATGCCATATCTGAAGAGTGGCTGGCATCGCTCGGAGTCTTCCTGTGCCATCCAACGTTGAAGCTGATCTCTGAAGCTGAATCAGATTCACTCTGACAAAACAAGACAAGCAAGTTGAATGAAGCTACTCAAAATCATTTCGAATAGAAATTTTTACCACAGCCAATTAACCTACAAACCAGTACATCTTTGGAGTGTGGAAGGAAACCAGGGCTCCCGAAGAAAACCCACAGAGGTCACGGGGAGAATGTACAAACTCCATACAGAAATCATCCGTAATCAGGATCGAACCCGGATCTCTGGTGCTGTATTGGTAGCAACTTTACTGCTGCAAAACCATGCCGCCACAAGATCCTTTGTCATAATTGAGGAAGAGCATCATTTCATACTCCGATTATTCATTTGTTTGTGCTTATCAAGTAATTTAAAAGCAGTTATAAAATTCTTGCATCCTTGCACAGAACAGGAGATTTATGTTGGTTTTGCTGACTCCAGCTCATGATGGATCAGCCTGAATATAGTGGACTCACCAGGGATAGCTACAAAGTGGGTAATTCAAGGAGCTTGCCTTTCCCAGCTACACAAGGCTCACACTGGGAAAAAACTCTGCACCGCTGCTCCCCATGGTATAAAGGCTGTTCAAGGTTAGTTTATCAAAGAAAACATATTGTTCTGGAAATTGCCTTGGAAATGCAATTGTTTTATTCTCTTAAGAAATACAGCAGCAATCATTCAACACCAGCCATTTCCCACAAATCGTTCACAGGAGGAATTATCCTGCAATTGTTTGCAGTTGGTTATTTATTTGAATGCGGAATAATAGCCAGTACATCAATGAAAACCCCACTGAATTAACAAGATGCATTTGACATCCAAACAATTGTCTTAACAGATAACTGGACACCTTGCTTTATGTGTCATGAGTAAATCAGTGTTGATTGGAAATGAGATCTGAAGCAGATTTGCCTCGCAGCGGAAATAACATATGAATGTTGGGTTTAAAATAGTTATCAAAATGAAAAATGTCCTGAATTCCATTCATTCAGTTATGCCCCAGCACTTACTTCAACATGCCTCCTATTCACATCGATGTTTCATACCTCAGATATCAGCATTGGGACAGACTTGCTCAGTTCTTTCACCCTGGTGTGCTCGAAGACTGGAGTCCTCATTACAGATGACTTATCATCAGCTGATGACTGGTCACTGCCTGCGGAAAATAATTAATATTGGCATTAAAATACAAAATCTTTTTAGACATCAACCAAGGACACTTAGCATAATGACATGCTTTGCCTGCATGTCCTTATGTAAAATCTTGCACATAACATTATAATGACAAAGAACCGGTTTGGACAAGGCCAAGACTTGGCTTAATCCTACCCACGCCTGACAAATATTACCTGTAAGAATCACAATGCCAAGATTAAGAGAGCAGGGGGAGGGTTGAACTAACTTTCTGAGATCATAAATAATGGTGTTAGAGAGCTGAATCAAACAGGTCAAGTCATTGTGTAGAAACAAGGAACTGCCGATGCTAGTTTAGAAACTAAAGTTTACAAAGAGTTGAAGTGACGCAACAGGTCAGGCAGCATCTCTGGAGAATGTGGATAGTTTAGTTTAGAGATACAGCGCGGAAACAGGCCCTTCAGCCCACCAGGTCCGCGCTGACCAGCGATCACCGTACATTAACACCATCCTACACCCACTAGGGACAATTTTTTTACATTTACCAAGCCAATTAACCTACAACCCTGTACGTCTTTGGAGTGTGGGAGGAAACCAAAGATCTCGGAGAAAACCCACGCAGGTCACGGGGAGAACGTTCAAACTCCGTGGTCGGGATCGAACCCGGGTCTCTCCGGCGCTGCATTCGCTGTAAGCAGCAACTCTTGCGCTCCGCCACCGTGACCGCCCGGTGTTGTTTCAGGACAGGACCTTTCTTCAGGGTCACCTATCCATGTTCTCCAGGTCAGGTCATTGCCCATGTCACTGAGCACCTACACTGATGCGAAATGCTTCTCTACTCTGAAGGCACAGTAAAAACACCTAATTCTATGATCCATTTCTACTGCCAGATTCAGTGGTTTTCTTTGGCCAATTGCCGAACTGGACATCACCAGCTAAAATAAAACAATTAAAGCATTTAAAAGGTGTTTGATAATTCGGCATCATTGCAAGTTAATTAACAAAGACTATTATGTACTTTAACTACATTCATACCTACTCCAAACATTGGAATATAGCAAAATGCAGTGGTTATTACAGTATACCGAAACTTACTCTGAATATCTGAAGTAGACCTTCCAGTCCAGATGTAATATCAAATGTTCACTTCACTCCACAGATGTTGTCTGACCCGCTGAGTTTAGTTTTAGTTTAGAGATGCAGCATGGAAACAGGCCCTTTGGCCCACCGAGTCCATGCTGACCAACAATCCCTGCACAATAACACTATCCTACACACTATAGGGACAATTTACAATTTTACTGAAGCCAATTAATCTACAAACCTACACGTCTTTGGAGTGTGGGAGGAAACCCGGAGAAAACCCACGCAGTGCCCAAGAATGTACAAACTCCATAGACAGCACCCATACCCAGGATCGAACCCGGGTCTCTGGTGCTGTATGGTTGCAAATCTACCTGCTGTGCCACCGTGTTCTTCCAGCTGTTCTCCATCCATGCTTTGCATAAAGTTAATGTTTCTTCAAAATATTTAGCATCATAGAGACAAACAGCATGGAAACAGTCCCTACTGCCCAATCTGTCCAGGTCGACCAACATGCCCACACCGACCAACTTGCCCACGCCGACCAACATGCCCCATCTATACTAGTCCCACCTGCCCGTGTTTGACCCATATATATCCTTCTAAACCTATCCTATCCTTTTCCTACCCATTTAATAACAATTAGCTCTCTGCAATTCTCTTACCGCCTTTTACTCCAGGGAAAATTCACATTGCCAATTACCACGCACACACGCGCACACACGCACACACACACACACACACACACACACACACACACACACATAATGAGGAGTCAAAATTATACCATAGAAAACAGAGCATACACTGTTAAAATTAACAGTCAAAGCTTGGACACAGTGAAATATTGCGATTGGGTTACTGCCTGAGTTAGATTTTAAAGATTCATTACACATTCATTAGGTCCCTTAAGGGTGTAATTCTCACAAGAAGGCCCGTTCTGGGATAGAGGGAACGTCTATTGTTTTCCCTACAATGCCGTTTGCACAAACATAATATTGGGTTAAAGGTCATCACGTCAAGAGTTTGGAAAAGGAAGTGGAAGAATGCTGACCATCCAGTCAGCAGCTGGTATTTCTAGATCAGGAGACTGAAAACAAAGTACAGAGTACAGAAAAGTTGGCTTCATTTTGGCAGAGCTCCATGCTAATTAACAGGCAACATTGTTAAACGGGTTGTGCCCAAATGCTGTGAATTGGGACTCAGACAATCCAGTCAACTTGAGAAGCAGACAGACACAATTCCAAGCCTCACATCAGTCTGAAACATACTGGGAATGGTTCCAAAACTTTACAGACTCACCAATGATCTGTGAAATTAAGAATTATATCTTCATATGAACCCAGTTCTAATAAAATGCAAGCCTTGTAAAGATGAATCGAAGAGAGAAAAAAAAACCCACCGGCTTTGGAATGCTGCCAAACCCGCAATGATTTACTGTTAGGAAATTTATAACATTAGATTAAATAGACTGCAACCAAAATGTCTATTGTTCTGTTCATATCAGGAAAACAAATAATTATTGTTTTGAGGTGTTATCTTGTATTATTCCTAAACATTATTTGGAGGGTGGTTCTGAATGACTTCCTGCAGTGGAGGAAACGGAGCACATCTCAGGTGCCATTTTCAGGTTCAGCCGAGAGAAAATCACTGTCGTGTGCAACAGAATTAGAAGTAAGACATACACAGAACTCATCTACAGGTAAAGGTTTTCATACTCAATCTCTCACCATCGCCTTTTGATTCGTTCTCATGCACCGAGGTAGCGATCGTTTCCCCTGTAAGAGAATAATGAATTGAGTTCAGCCAGTTTGTGAGTACATTCTGTGGAGTTCTCTGCCTCAGAGAGACCGCGGTGGAGGCAGGTCCTCTGGATGCTTTCAAGTGAGAGCTAGATAGGGCTCTTAAAAATAGCGGAGTCGGGGGATATGGGGAGAAGGCAGGAACGGGGTACTGATTGGGGATGATCAGCCATGATCACATTGAATGGCGGTGCTGGCTCGAAGGGCCAAATGGCCTACTCCTGCACCTAATGTCTATTGTCTATTGTCTATTGTCTATTCACCAAGTTGGCAAATGCGACAGGCAAATGTAATACCCTCCTATCACAGGAATTGATTGAAAGATACAGCATGGAAACAGGCCCGATCGATAATCCATGTTGACCATCACACGAGTTCTATGTTATCCCACTCATGGATCCATTCCCTACACACGTAGGTCAATTTACAGAGGCCAATCAACCTACAAACCTGCATGTCCTTGGAAGGAAACCAGAGCACCTGCAGTAAACCCACCCGGCCACAGGGAGAACATGTAAATTCCATACAGGCAGCACCCAAGGACAGCACCCAAGGTTAGATTTGAATGCTGGTCTCTGGTGCTTTGAGGCAGCCGCTTTACCAGCTGCGCCACTGTGCCGCCCAGGAAATTGGTTCAAAATACTCAGTTGGGCCAGGTAGTACTTGTACAGAGAGCATTTCATCTCTGCTTCTGTTTCAGAGTTCCATTCAGAATTATTCAGAGATTTCCCTAATTTGGCTTGAAGAGTACCGATCTCTTCATGACTCCCTCGTCTACATTTCTGGCCCCATCGACTCTCCCAATGGCATGGTACATTCCAGTGCAGCCGCACGAGGTGCAACACCTTCCATTTTACCCCCTTCCCTTCCCACCAAATGGGGACAAAACATAAACTTTGCAGCTATTTGCAATTCATTAGCATTTCTTCCTATCTAGCAGGCTGCATCCTGTGTTCACAATGTGGCCCTCAATACCTTGGAAAAACCCAGCCCAGATGGGGTGATCACTTTGTGAAACACTTGCGCTCAGGCCCACCGGACCTGACATTTCAATTCACAATCCCCATTGTCCACCCTTTTGAAAACTTCTCACACTTTGCATCTTCCAAGGGTCAGTACATTTCATTGATGGCATGGTGTCCACAGAAATCATTTGTTTCACTTTTGAAGTTGAAATAGAATCAGAAAAACTGCACATATTTTATTTTTACATGGTGCCACAACAGCAGAAAAGAAGAAAAAAGCAGGCGGAAGGGAAGAGAAAAGAATACATCTTTCCCAGGCACGAAACACGAGCAATAGCTACTCTGTCCAGAAACTTTTATCAAACACATGCACGTTGTGCTGACAAAGGTGAAAAATCAGAATAGATCTTCAAGCCAAATTAGGGAAAACTCTGAAAAATTCCTCTGTCCAAAACAATGGTCAACTAAGCTTCAAAAGAGAAGAGTGGTTGGCATTATCAACTCACTGACTCACCGCATTTCAGTTCAAAACATCTCATGAGACTTCATGTTCATAATTGATAGGAGCAGAATTAGGCCATTCAACCCATCAAGTCTACTCCTCCATTAAATCAAAGCTTATCTATCTTTCCCTCCTAACCCCATTCTCCTGCCTTCTCCCCATAGCCTTTGACATCTGTACTAATCAATAATCTATCTATCTATCTCTGCCTTAAATATATCCATTGACTTGGCTTGAGGTGCAGTGAAAGCTTTTATTGCGTCAGCAGAAAGACAAAACATGCTTACAATCGAGCCATCCACAGTGTATAGAAACATGTTAAAGGGAATAACGTTCAGTGCAAAGATAAAGCAATATTATGACCGGCAATAGATTGTGAACTCATTTGAACTCATTAATAGTTTAAATCTAATTACTATTTTCATGTAGGTAAACACAGCTACCAACTTTACACATTGCATACCTTGATGCAAAATAAATGCTGCACTAACAGACGGATCATTGTTCAGGTGAGATTTTAACCTTGTCCCTATTTTCCCCACTGGAGTTGAAGTTGAAGAATCAATTGCACTATTTAGAAATGGACCACAAAGATTTCCACTGCCTTGGCCAAAATCAATTGCACACCATTGCCACCAAGTCAGATTTTTAATCTTATCACCCGCTGTGGGATTTTACAGTATGCAAATTAACTTGTCCTCTTAACCTGGGCTGTAAGCATAACTTAATTCAACTGCAAAACAAAGTGCAAGTCTTCATATCTTGTAGCAAAAATACAGCACTATTTCCTCCGTATAAAATATCTGTGAAACTTTAAATCGCCAAATGAAAAAGGTAAAGTTAAATAAAATGTTAAAACTTACTGTCTAGAGTAGAGTTGAGGTTATCCATACTCTTAGCGTTAGCTTTCCTGGCTCTGGCTAAAGCCCTCATCACAGGAGACAATCCATAGGTAGGTCCTGAATCGGATTAGAACAATATTTTAAAACACACGGACAACACTTACGGGAAAGCACTCGTGGACTGACCTTCAGAGATTGGAACAGGGCATCTCATTCAGTGGAGAAAACTTGCAGAAGGATGAAAGAGGGCCTTAAGAAAACCCTTAAAAGGAGCAGAAATTGGGATGAGGAGAGTAAAATCACTCACATTTCTTTCTAATTCCTACGTTTGTTTACAGTATGTTAGCAAAAGCACATTTTGTTCGAAGTATTTGTACATCACAGTCCTGATTTGTTCAAAACTTGAACAGGGAATTCTTTAAGCCGAATAAACCTCAAAAACAAAAATCTGATGCATCAAGCCTGAGCCGATCAACCTCATCGTTTCATTTTTTAACCTAGTCTCCATTCTGTTGGTTACATAGAAACATTAAAAAAAATAGGTGCAGGAGTAGGCCATTCGGCCCTTCGAGCCAGCATCGCCATTCAATATGATCATGGCTGATCATCCAAAATCAGTATCCCGTTCCTGCTTTCTCCCCATATCCCTTGATTCCATTAGCCCTAAGAGCCAGATCTAACATATCATATAATACCAGAATATTTAATTGGCAATCCCCATTAATATTCCGCATGTCATCCCCTGCAGGTAGTGGCTCTGTTATCTTTTATGCTATTACTTTAACAGTTTCATTCAGTGGAGAAAACTTGCAGAAGGAAGAAAGCAGCCTTAAGAAAACCCTTAAAAGGAGTAGAAAGTGAGAAGAGGAGTTGAAATCCAACTTCAAATCACTCAAAAAGTACAATTGAATTGAATCATTGAATCATTGAAGCTTTTAAACTGACTTGTGCTTTGCCTTGGTGGACAATCTGTTTTTGCTAACTATCGATTCAAATTTAAAGTTAAGAAATATCTTCCCCCAAAAGAAAAACATTTCTTAACATTTTCTGTCAACTCTTTATACCGAGACTAATGTTTCTTTGCTCACCCTCGCTCCTTCCCAATTTACAAGTTAGGTTTTGTTTAATCAAATCAGTTTTCACATAATTAAATATGACCTTTTTTTAAAAACAAATTCAGAGCTGATATGGACAAGCAAGCAGGACAAACAATTAGAAATGGTTTGCAATTGGCAACAAAGCACACTTTTTGTTTGAGAATGCATACAAGAATTTTAGAGCATTATGTTAACATTTATAGTGTGTAAATTAGTAGCAGTTATGTAGCAGGATTTTTAATATTAAACCTTTGAGGAGAGATAGGCAACTAAATATGAAAAATCAAACCTGATTCTATCGTCTGAAAATCATTGTTACTCTCCGAATCATCCACACAATGAACGACTTTTGAAGAGTCCTTCTCCTGATTTCTGTTTGCTGCATTGCTTGGTGGGTCATCATCATTGTATGTATCACTGAGGCCGAGAGGCTTCTTATCCACAATGGGGAGCAAATTGGCTGGGCATTGGAGTTCTTCCGTAGGCAATGCTTTCACGTCTACATCTCCAGAACGCGCTTTCTTACTGTGTGTTGTTGATTCTTCACTTACACGTCTCGGCATCATGCGCTTATCAAAGTTCCTGACAGCCTCACGTTCAGTTATCTCTATATCTGGTGAGCGATTCACCAGGGCTTCCACCTGGCTCGTTGGAGAACTGTTGACCCATTCATCCTCTACCGGGACTGTTTCTGGTTCTAACATGGGCACGCTGGACACAACGTATGTTGTGGCTTCCTCTACTTTTTCCTTTGGAGAAGCACGGCATTCTTCTTGGAGGTTTATTGTGCCACCTTCCAAGGACGTCCTGATCTCGTGCTTGTGATTACTGTCAGAAGGTCCCGGGCTCTCCTTGCAAATGTCCTCATCGGCCTGTATCGCGGTGGGTTGCATCATGGGTGCTGGGTCACACAAGGCTGCTTCAGCTGCCAACTTCATTAGCTTTTCATGCATCTCCTTTCTCGCGTTCTCTTTCAGTGGGAGAACCTCCTCTTCCACGGTTTGCTCCTTCACATCAAGAGAAGCGCTTCGATTATTTTTCATGACGGGCAAAGATTCATCCAAACTGGAGTTGCTGGACAACCTTGTGGCTGTGGGTCTTGCATGCCCTATGGATTCCAGGACAACTGAATCTTTTGACTGATCATCACTGCTGTCAGTTCTTTGGACAATTGTTTCGGGTGCTTTAGCAACCATGGACGCATTTGCTTCTGAGTCTTTATCCCAGTTAGTCCCCGAGGCATCATTCTTCTTCAGTTTGATCGCTGTTCTGATTCTCGGAGTGGGAATTGGAGCCAACTTGCTGGTCCTAGCCAACGGCTCAACTTTTTCATCTTCCTCAGAGGAATAAGGACCTGACAAGTTTCCCCCTCGCTCCAACTTAGAAGGGATGCCAGTTGGGAGACTTTCCCTGCTCGGCACATCGGACTTTGATTCAACCTCTGTGGAGAGTTTCATTTTGGTCGGGCTGCTTCTGTGATCTGGTGATGTCACTTTTCTGAACGGAATTTTGGAAGTATCATTGTTTCCATTAGTGGAATCTACTCCTTTTTCCCAAAAATGCTTCAGGTTTTTAAAATGGCTGGGATCAGTGAGTGCTTCCTCTTCAGGATGCTTATTGCTTAAGGCACTTATGGTGAACATGGTACCTGGATTAAGACCTTTCTCTCCCTCGTCATCAGAGGATGTTGACTGATATTTAGCTATTCTGGTAGCAGGTTGGAAGGCAGCCTTTCCTTGCTCAGTCATTCTATCAGGTCTGTTCTTACCTGGCAACTCTTTACTTGATCGCTTCAGTTCTTCACTAGATGCTTTTGAATTTTCACCTGCTGTTTCTGAAGTATTTTTAAGTCTTGGAATCCGCGATGTTGGCGATAGATCCAGTCTTTCAGATGGCTGGAGGTCTTCACTAGCAATGGCTTCAGATAGTTGTTGCCAACCAACTGCATAAGAAAACAAGATTCAATTAATGACAAATCCAATCACTGGGGAGGGGCAAGGTTATACTAAAGTGAATGGAGCTGATAATAAAGCCAACATATTATAGTGGCTCTATTGGGTTTACTTCAACACTCGACTGTTGTAGAATTCCCAGAAATCTGGCCCTGCTTCAAATCAAAGCAAAGTTTCACATTCTATCTTTGGGCATTTCCCTACAGGAAAAAGTCAGGCTGTGTGAAAGAAATTATGTTGACATATGTATTTTCTTTATAATCAGATAAAGAATGGTCAGTTTTTCTCAAAAGACATTTGCATTTTTTTAAACCCTTACCCATGCAGGTCAGAGCCCAATAATCCTGCAGCCATGCCTCAGCATCAGTCACTCCAAAGCCTTTCCACCCACCTTCTCCACTTAGTGCAGCTCCAACAGCACTCGAGAAGCTTAACATCATCCAGGATTACGTGAGTAGTACTTCACCAACTATCCAAAGTATTAATTCCCGCCCCCACTGGCGTACAGAAGGTGCAGTGCAAGCCTTCATCAGCAAGAGTGCGATCCTGACCTCTCATCTATCTTAAAGGAGACCTTTGGAATATCTTTAATCAGACTTTATCTAGCAGTAATTGTTGTATCCTTTATCCTTTATCTATGCACGATGGACATGATTGTAATCATGTCATCATTCTTTGACCGGATAGCACACAAACAAAAGCTTTACTTTAGACTTCAGCAATACAATGTGGACACAGCTCCTTTGGCCTACTGAGTTTGTGTCCACCATTGATCACCCCATAACACTAGCACCATCCTACACCCTAGGGACAATTTTACAATTTACCAAAGCCAATTAACCTACAAACCTGTACACCTTTGGAGTGTGGGAGGAAACTGGAGCTCCCAGAGAAAACCCACATGGTCACAAGGAGAACATACAAACTCCGCACAGACAGCACCCATAATCAGGATCGAACCCGGCTCTCTGGCACTGCAAGGCAGCAACTCTACCCCTATACCACCCCTATGCCACTCTACTGTGCCACCCAAAAAAGCTTGTCACTGTGCCTCGTTATACATAACAATATAATCACAACTATCTGCAAGATGTACTGCAGTTACTAAACCAGCCAACACCACCTCCTAAACCTGCGATCTATCTCTGCCACCAAAGTTACTCCACCAGATTACTCCAACGTCATCCAACAAACCTGTGACCTTTATCATCAATGAAGAGGCTCGCAGACCCATGGGGACACCATCAATTGCAGAGTTTAGTTTAGTTTAGAGATACAGGCCCTTCGGCCCACCGGGTGCCTTTTGCATTTTGAGGTAAAAATAAGCATGTCTTAGTTGGAATATATCACCCTTTTCTCATCATTAGTGTTTCTAAATCCCAGAATGCTACGACAATAAGACATAGGAGCAGAATTAGGCCATTTGGCCCATCAAGTCTGCATTCTATTTTTCACTCTCAACCCAATTCTCCTGCCTTCTCCCTGTAACCTTTGATGCCCTTACTAATGAAGAGCATTATCTCTGCTTTAAAAATACCCAATGACTTGGTCTCTTTAGCCGTCTGTGGCAATGAATTCCACAGATTCACCACCCTCTGGCTAAAAAATTACTCCTCATCTCCATTCTGAAGGTACGCCCATTTATTCTACATCCATCCACTAGCACTATGAACAGGCATCAGTTCAAGATGGTGGCTTCCCAAAGACAATTAAGGATGGGGGATAAAGGTTATCCTTGCCACTGATGGCCGCACAGCAAAAAATTAACACATCTTAAATAGTTACAAGCATTCCTGATTAGTACAGGTGTCAGAGGTTATGGGGAGAAGGCAGGAGAATGGGGTTAGGAGGGAGAGAGATAGATCATCCATGATTGAATGGCGGAGTAGACTTGATGGGCCGAATGGCCTAATTCTACTCCTATCACTTATGGCCTTATGATCACACATTACCTGGCTCAGGAGCAAGATCTTCCAGTTTCTCAGCAGATACATTTTCACTTTCCTTCCATCGGTTTTTCCGTTTTGGAATGTGGGTAACGTTCGAGGAACCCATTTTCTTTTTGTCACCAGTTGCTGAGTTCTGGTAGGTTGGTGCGCCTTTATAACGAACCGCCACAGCCTTCTTTGGTTTTTGATTGTCCAGGACATTCTCCTGCACTGGAGACGGTACAGTGGTGGCGGCAAAGAGTCCTACACCTGCAACGAAAATATGACATTCCATTAACTTCCATCAAAACCTCCTCAGTTCACAGAATGTGCAATATATTCAATGCAATTTGACTTTCAGTACTGAAACACAGATCTGAGATGACTGGCTGATTGATTCGACAGTTGAATTGTATCCAGCTTAGAATGGAGACGTCTCCTCTCTATTTCAACTGAAAAGATCTACCTCAATACTCCAGTTGGCAGAACTAGTTGGTGAATTATACCAGTCTTAGCAGGAACGCAAGATGGCAAACGCATCAGGTCATAAGAGATAGGAGCAGAATCAGGTCATTCGGCCCATCAAGTCTACTCTTCCATTCAATCATGACTGATCTATCTCTCCCTCCTAATCCAATTCTCCTGCCATCTCCCCATATTACCCCCGACACCCGTGCTAATCAAGAATCTATCTCTGCTTTACAAATATCCATTGACAGCCTCTACAGCCGTCTGTGGCAATGAATTCCACCGATTCACCATCCTCTGACTAAAGAGATTCCGTCTCATCTCCTTCAATTCACTCAAAGAGGTGGCACGAGTCTCAGAAGAAGTGAAAACCAGAGAGTCAGAAGCAGTCAATAGGGAGGACAGAGACCGATGCGGCAACTGAACTGTGGCCTCAACGTACAAACTCCCTATACACAGCACCCGTAGTCAGGATCGAACGCGGTCTCTAACGCTGTAAGGCAGCAGCTCTACCGCTGTGCCACCATGCTACCCACTATTTGAGTAAAGCAATGGATGGACAATAAAGGCAGATCAAAATGGAACTCGTACAAGAGGTGAGGTGATGCCACACTTGGATTATAGTCTGCAGTGTTGGTCACCATGCTACAGGAAATTAAGCTGGAAAGGGCACAGAAAAGATTTACAAGGATGTTGCCAGGTAGGGTTACCAACTCTATCACTCCCAAATGAGGGACAAAAGGTCAAAATACGGGACAAATTCCCTATGGCAATTCGTTGACCGACTCGGCCATGGCTGGGTGAATGATGAGTTGGCCCGGGTGCTGGACTGCACACAAAGCCCAGCCGGCGGGCCAGCTGAGGAGTTTTGGCCCAGGCGCGCGACGTCGCACGCAAAGTCCGGCACCACATCCAACTCATGAACCGATGATCGGCCATGAGAAGGAGGGGTGGTGGTGTCGGCGGTAAGCGAAGGTCCCAAGGTCGGTCAGCTGGCCGGGCTGCCGACTGACGGGGCCACGGGCGAGGCGCTGCTGCTGCTGCACTCCATGGGCTGCACTACGTCGGGACGGGTGAGGCGGGGCCAGACGCTGCGTTCCAACCCGAAAGTCCCCTCGACCCGAGTAATACAGGACAAGGGCGGTCCCGTACAGGACAAAAAACGGGATATCCAGGCTAATACGGGACAGTTGGCAACCCTATTGCCAGAACTCAAGGCCCTGGCTATAGGGTTGAGCAGGCTAGGACTTTATTCCTTGGAGTGCAGCAGTCTGAGAGCTGATCAAATAGAGGAATATCAAACAAAGAGGGGAATAAATGGGATGAATTCATACAGTCTTTTTCCCCAGGGTAAGGGAATCAAGAAGTAAGGGGTATAGATTTAAGGGGAAAGATTTAATAGGAACTTGAGGGGCAACTTTCTCACACAGAGGATGAGCTACCGGAGGAAGTCGTTGAGGCAGGTACAATACATTTAAAAGATACTTGGACAGGTACATGAATAGGAACAGTAGAGGAATATGGGCCAAAAGCAGGTAAATGGAACTAGCTTAGATGGGACATCTTGATCGGCATGGACGAGCTGGGCCGAAGGGCCTGTTTCCGTGCTGTATGACTCAATGATTCTAGTCTTCAGCCTCAAAAATTGGCAATAAAACACATGTTCGGGATCTTCAAGTGCAAGAAAGATATCAGAACTACAAAGACACTCACCGTTCAGATCACTGTGTTCCGATTCTTCTGGAACCTTCCGCGCTTCTTCTGTGAACTCTAAATGGTTCTGCGCTCTCGGAATCCGTGTGTTGCTACCTAGTGAAGCGGAGGCCGGGTCCCTGCTCTCATTATTACCCAGGTTGGCTTGGATCACGTCAGGCTGGGTGTATTGAACTCTGACTGGTTTGGTTGGTCTGGAATCTGTAGGAGTTCCGTGACGACCTGTAATAGGGAATCAGTAACTCAATCCAACCAGCAGTCCACTTGTAAAACACTCTCAGATTCCCAGAACAGGCGAGCATACATTCTAATTTTAAATATTATTTTTTTCAAGTGGCGAAAAATCCCCCGGATATTTTGAAAAAATATCAGAAGTGGTTCGACTGCAAAATTTCGGACTCAATTCTAATTTTCTCCATTTTATAGGAGCACTACCAAGATCTGCAGTTGCTTTTCATTTCTTTAATTTCCACGTTCTCTCCCCGACCCTCTGCACTAAGCTCCCGGGAAGATGTGCAGAGAGTGATGTAAAGTGCCTTGGACCATTTAGTGAGCTTGGTCATTTAGGTACCACTCTGGTTCCAGTCCAAGTTTCATCCCGAGGTATTGGCCCAATGAATCTGGAGTACTTGTGTGCCAAATGGTATTGTGTGGTGTACTAACCCCAGACTTGATTGTGGGACTGTTTCTGCAAAATTTAGAGACACAACTGAAAGGCATTCTCAAAGACTGGAGCTGGATCTTGGGAGCGATGGTTAGAGATCAGAGGGGTGAGCTGTCAGAGAACTGGAACCAGAGTTAATAGAGACCTACCCCGGTGGCTGTGAATTAGATATGAGAATTTATACAGCGAAAAAAACTTTTACCAAAAGCAGTAACATTTTTAAGAAAGAAGGAATGGGGGAATGAATTGGATATGGATGCAATGAAGACGAGGAGATGTTCTGTGCAAAGGAGGACTTTGGACAAGAAATGAGATAACGTTTTGCCGTTTATTTCAGTGCTGTGAGGCATTTGCCACTTGGTGGCGCAGCGGTAGAGTTGCTGCCATACAGCATTTGCGGCACCGGAGACCCAGGTTCGAACCCGACTACGGGTGCTGTCTGTACGGAGTTTTACGTTCTCCCCGTGACTGCGTGGGTTTTCTCCGAGATCTTCGGCTTCCTCCCACACTCCAAAGACGTACAGGTTTGTAGGTTCATTGGGTGGTAAAAGTGTGTAAATTGTCCATAGTGTGTGTAGGATAGTGTTAATGAGGGGGGATTGCTGGTCAGTGCAGACTCAGTGGGCTGAAGGGCCTGTTTCCGCGCTGTATCTCTAAACTAAACTGTGTATTTAAAATTGTACTTTGGATGAAATTAAATGCCAGAGCAACCATTTCCGCTGTACTATAAAAACACAGTTGTCTCAAGAGAGATGAATAAGAGTTGTTCCTAAAACAACATGGGCTATTACCCCTAGCCACACTTCAAGAGAAGCACCACACAGGAAATATCATCACAAACATGACTCTTGCCAATGAGTGTCCAATGGTTTTCCAGAGTGACACGCAACTATCCTGATATGGTCATTATGACCCTTTACTTAAAGTACATTTTCAATTATGCAGAGCTCAAATATATCCACCATCCCATCTTTGACATTGTTCTCAATTTTCCCTTCCTTCTTTTCTATGATTTCAAGTGTTCTGCCTAAACATCTCCCCCTGATCAAACTCTAAGTTCATAAGGAATAGGAACAGATTTAGGTCATTTAACCCATCAAGTCTACTCCCACCATTCAGTCACGGCTGATCAATCTTTCCCCCCTGACACCGTACTAATCAAGAATCTATCAATCTCTGCCTTAAAAATATCCATTGACTTGGCCTTCATAGCCTTCTGTGGCAATGAATTCCACAGGTTAACCACCCTCTGACTAAAGAAGTTCCTCCTCATCTCCTTTTTAAAGGTACGTCCTTTTATTCTGATTCTGCGGCCTCTGGTCTTAGACTCTCCCACAATAAAGTTGAATCTGAATCTGAATCTGAATCTGAATCTAGTGGAAACATCCTCTCCACATCCACTTCTGCCCAGTTCAAAGCTATCTCTTTGACTCTGTTACTCCATAATGCTTCCCTATTATCTTGTGCACAGCCAAACCAATCTCCGGCTACTTTTCATCTTTTACTACTAACTGTTTCTTCCTTGTTCATCAAAAAAATGCAGCAGAGGCGCTTTTAAATTCCTTTTTGGTTTTCCATTCACCTAGGAGACCTTACCACCCAAGGAGCTTTCAGTCTGTTTACAATGTCTTTGTAACCTTGCAAACCTTACACCTCGTCTCCAGTAAAGGTGCATCCATCTTGGTTGGTCTCTCTAGTGTGGGTGCCATCCTTGCTCACTCGAGTTCAAGGTGTCCACTCTTAAAAACATTCTGGTCAGAAATAGTTTTACTATCCATCAATAAATCCATTGCAGCAAAGCTTCAGTATCACATGCCATATGAAAGGCGCTGAACTGGAGCTATAACTAATTCTACATCAGAAAGGGACTAAGATATACATGCAGATCAAGCCCACTCAAAATTAATGATAATTTATAGCAATTTATTTGGATTGATTAGTATTGCTTAATTTATTTTGTGAAGTAATTCAATTTATTAAAGTTTGAAGCAATGGATACATCAGTAGACTGTGCTATGAATTCAGTAATTATGGAGTAGCTCAAAGTAATACTCTTAAAGCTACTCACCACTTAAGTGGACCTGCTCTAAGGTATTGCCATTTGGAGATGCTGGTTCCCCAGTTCTGCACAACTCTTCTGAAGTACCCACAGAATTAATTCTCCTTGGTATTCGAGAAACATTGGAAGTGGATTTTATCGGCAATTGGGTGGAGTTGTCCGAACTGCTGCGTGTCCGGTAGATTTGTGGATGCTGAATACTTATAGTCTTGTTTTGCCTCTGCCATTCAGAAATAGGCTCAGATATCGTAGCGGAGACATTAGGTTCTGCGAAATCTCTTTGCTGGCCTGCAACATTTCGAAAAGTTATCAAAACTTAAAAGATTTAAGCCAAGATGAGGTGATGTGACCTTGATTTAAAATAGGTCACGTTCAGATAGCCAAAAAGGCTCTTCATTGTGTTAATCAATCCACATTATAAAGAGTTTCCCAATATGATTAAAATGGAACAATATTCATGTAAGGAGGAACACCTTGCCCATAAACACTATTCTGTTATTGTTTTCTCAATTCCATTCAATTTTCCTTGATTCCTACCTCTTTAAACCTATATCTAACAAGATTCAATTGATCCCAAGGGACAAATCAAATGGCAAAACCAAACGCATGTAGATCATTGTGGATCAATTCTGAAGGGGATTTCAGACTAGGTTGATTGCATTTGGTGAGGAAGCAAAAGGAATGCAGTACAGGGAGGAGGAAGAATCACTGAATCACATAATTTACTAGTAAATAAAACACTAGCAGAATGAGGGGTAGAGAATTAATCCTTCAATAATGAATCCATACATTAACCATAGAGCCAATTTTGACGGAGCAGTAACCTATAACATGATCTCAATCTCCCTCTCTATAGATGCTGCCTGATTTGTTGGGTATTACTTACAATTTGTGCTTCTTGCTTTCTGGCAGGCAGTCTGTGACAATTGCTGCGATTGGCCACCCAGCCTGTTTGGTGGCATCACAACTGCAAGGATTAAGCAACGACTGGCTCCAACAGACATTAAAAAGAGGAAGGCCTCACCGCAGACATTCCTCGATCTTTGTGGGGAGTTTAGTTAACATCAGTGGGAAGCACTATCACTTCCCCGCTGACCACAAATCACCTTTGAGAATACAGGCACCTCGCGTAAATCAAAAAGCGCGCAGGTCAAACATATGCCAGGCATCGCATGTGGCGTTGATGCCAATAGAAATAAATGAGGGCAAATCATATCAGACAACATTGTAAAGCTCACTCTTCCATCTATACAATTATTACCTGAAATGCCTGATGCTAACTATCTGAGCATAAAACTGAGAAAATTACCCATTTATGCCCCGTAGTTGGATAGATTTATCCCAAGGTAGAAACATTTAAACACATAACTTATGCTGCAGGCAGTCATTTGAGTTTTCTATTCTGTTACGCAAAGGTGAACCTACGAGATAACTTTGAACGCTGATGCGCAGGATGGCCAGGTATAAATTTGAGTGCTTTATTACGGAAACAGGAGCACGTAAATAAAACTTCGGTAGTAATTAGACAAGCACATTATTCTAAAAATGCGCAAGTCAAGCACGCTTCAAAGATGAGATGCCTGTAGTTCAAATAGGCAGCTCCTTCAATAGACAAGAGGGTTTAATTGTCAAGGGTACCAAAATGGAATAATGAAGTCCTGGAGTATTTTCTCTACTCCTTGTATAGAAAATTACGTGTTTATGTCCAACAGGATTGATTGCACAAGTATGCATCATCTTGACTATCTTGTTGTTTTAGCATGTATTCTTCGATCTCCTACATGTAGGTCAAAAGGCTGATAATATCATCATCATCATCATCATCGGCGGTCACTCGAAACGAGTATGACTATCCTCTCCACTCCATAGGGTCGTCTACTTGTGGGTCTGCAGATGTCTGTGGAGGCCGACCCGCGATCCACACACCTTGGTGCAACGTGGCCAGTGGAGACTGGCGGTGGTTGGCGACGTGCAGCTCCTTCCTGCACAGATTTCCTCCAGGAGAGCCTGTCCAGTGCAATGTGCTCCCAGTTGCTCGATGTGATGTGGAATTTCTTCAGACTGTTCTTGATGTTGTCCTTGAAGTGTTTCTTTGGCCCGCTGGGGCCTCGCCGACCTTCCTTCAATTGAGAGTACAGGATTTGTTTAGGGAGACGTGTGTTGGACATGCGGATGACATGGCTAGTCCATCGAAGTTGGTGCTGCATTATTGTGGTGGTGATGCTGGTCATGTTGGCTTCCTCCAAAACCCTGATGTTGGTGCGTTTGTCCTCCCAGCTGATCATCAGAATCTTTCGTAAGGGTCTTTGATGGTATTGTTCCAGGGCTCTCTGGTGCCTGCTGTAGGTGGTCCATGACTCGGCTCCATACAACAGGGTGGAGAGGACAACGGCTCTGTAGACCAGCAGTTTTGATTGAGCCTTTAGGTCTCGGTCTTCAAAGACTCTTTTCCTGAGTCTGGCGTAGGCTCCACTGGCACAACTCAGGCGATGGTTGACCTCAGAGTCGATGTCAGCTTTTGAGGAAAAAATGCTGCCAAGGTTGGGGAAGTGGTCAACGTTTTCAAGAGTGGTGTCGTCCACCTTTATAGTGGGCTAGGTAGACGGCTGGTTGGGTGGAGGTTGATGTATGACCCGGGTCTTCTTGATGTTTAAGGCTAGGCCCATGGCTCTGTATGCCTTGGCAAAGGCATTCAAGATGCCCTGGAGATCTTCTGCAGAGTGTGCTGCAATGGCCCAGTCGTCCGCGTACTGAAGCTCCATGATGGCGGTGTTACTGATTTTGCTCTTGGCCTTCAACCTATTAAGGTTGAAGAGCCCACCGTCAGTTCTGTAGAGGATTGGGATCCCCTGTGGCAGCTCTTCACCAATGAGGTGAAGTATGGCAGCAATGAAGACGACAAACAGGGTGGGTGCGATGGTGCTTCCCTGTTTGACTCCCGTTTCCACAGTGAAGGGCTTGGACTCAGCCGCAGTTGCTGAACACTGTGACTGACATGCCATCATGTAGAAGCCTCAATATTCTGCTGTATATATGGCCTTATTAGTTACCATATATATTGCCTTATTAGTTACCATATTACAGCAGTCAGTGAAGCAGCAACCAATCAGTTTCAACTTTGATGTATCCCAAAGCAACATGAATCTATAGGAAATCTGATACCAGAATGAACGGAAAAGCAATTAATCTGCATCTGTAAATCAGCTACATAAGCCTGCTCTGACACTTCTATTATACAATGCCAAACAAAGTGGTCCAACCATTAGATTTGAATGTTTTTCTGCATGAATAGGCATTTAATGGAAAGCAAGATAACATTGGCCAGAGTAGGTGAATCGAGGACCGGAGAACATAGGATTAAGGTGAAGGGTAAAAGATTTAATAGGAATCTGGGGGATAGCTTTTTCACACAAAGGGCAGTAGGTGTATGGAACAAGCTGCCAGAGGAGGTAGTTGAAGCAGGGATGATCCCAGCATTCAAGAAAGAGTTGGACGGGTACATGGATAGGTCAGGTTTAGAAGGATATGGACCAGAGGCGGGCAGGTGGGATTAGTGTAGCTTGGACATGTTGGCCGGTGTGGTAATATGGCTGGATGAAGGGGAGAAAGTGGAGCCTTCTTGGATGGCATAAGTGGTGTGGTAGAACAGTTGGAGTCAATGACCAATTTCTCTGCTATAAATTATATGTAACTGCACACATCATGGGTAATGCGACTGGCAGGACGCTCTGGTGTGAATTAACCTACACGTACAATATACCGCCCTTCACAATATACATATCTACCCTTTTTGAGTGTTTCGGGGGTAACTTGTATTGTACTTGACTCATCGATGCTGCTTTCTGAAGAATCGCTTTGTGACGTGCTCTAAGGAACAAAGAGAAAACAAGCGTCAAATTCAGGCTCCACGTTACAGTATACACATCACCCACATGACAAGGAAGAGGAGTTGTGTATTTGGAAACAGGACTGTGTGACTATTTTTGTAATGCAAAGCTGCATCATCTGTGTATGAAATGCACGTTGAATTTTGTTTTTTAATTTACTTTTTTTCACGTAAATTCCATAAGAGGCCATTTTATTCAATATCCTTGGCTTCCTTCATTAACCTTAGAAACTTTGAGTTCTTCCCACCTCCTTTATCTCACATCGAAAACTCTGACTCATGAGAGAAATAGATTGTGTAGATGCACAGAGTCTATTGCCTGGAGTATGTGAATCGAGGACCAGAGGACATAGGTTTATGGTGTAGGGAGGGGAAAAGATTTAATAGCAATCTGATTGATAACTTTTTCATACAAAGTGTGGCGGGTGTATGGAACAAGCTGCCAGAGGAGGTAGTTGAGGCTGGGACTATCCCAACATTTAAGAAACAGTTCGGCAAGTGCATGGATAGGACAGGTTTGGATGAATGAGGACCAAATGCAGGCAGGTGGGACCAGTGCAGCTGGGACATGTTAGCCAGTGTGGGCAAGTTGGGCCAAAGGACCTGTTTCCATGCTGTATGACAATGACTTTCAAGAGAGAGCTAGATAGGGCTCTTAAAAATAGCGGAGTCAGGGGATATGGGGAGAAGGCAGGAACGGGGTACTGATTGGGGATGATCAGCCATGATCACAATGAATGGCGGTGCTGGCTCGAAGGGCCGAATGGCCTACTCCTGCACCTATTGTCTATTGTCTAAGACTCATTTATGCATCTGAGTTCAGATCACGTTGCCACATCTGATCTTTATCAAGATTTGGTGTTTCTAGCAGTTCGATACTAAGTTTACATTTTTTAATTTTAGGCAATTGTTTCTAGATTTTATACATGATGCACACAGTTATTTAACAGTCCCTTAACCGCATATAAAGTTTGAAAAACTCAAAACCTGTTAAAAAAAATCCAAGGGACAAAATTCTGAACTATTGATATAAGGAGCAGCCATTTGAATTACCACAAAAGTAACAGACTAAAAGTGTTACATCCCTGGGTGATGGAGCAATGGGCTGGGTACCACAATTGATCATTTCCCTGTCAAATGCAAGGAACTGCAGATTTACAAAAAACAACACAATATGTTGGTTACTCAGTGGGTTAGGCAGCAGCCCCGGGGAACATGAATAGATGATATTTTGGGTCAGGAACCTTCTTCAGACTGATCGTAGGGGAGGGGGAAGAAAGCTGTAATTAGAGGAGGGACAGGTCAAAATGTGGCAGATAACAGGTGAACACAGGCAGGGGAGGGGTTTGATAAGCAGATGGTCGGACAAAACCTAGAGATGAAAAAAGGATTGAAGAGTTCGGAATTGTGAAGTCAAAGTTAGGAATGAAGGTGGAGGGGGAGGGGAGAAATCGGTGCGAGTCCGGATGGGGAACAGGGAAGGGGGGAGAGAAAAGGGAAAATCAAACATAGTGATAACTATGCAAGTTTGCTATTAGAATGGAAGATCATTTGCAAATTTCACTACTGGATCATTACACTCCAGCAACACCATATTTACCTGAGCTTCTTGTGCGGATGTTGACCATGGTTTAGTTTGTTGTTTTGCTGTGATTTTTTCTCCCTCACCTGGAGATTCTTCAGTAGTTTCCTCAGTTGAAACGCTAATAAAAAATAAACAAATGCATATATTTAGCCCTTACGTGGAAGTGTCAAAGACTTTTTTAAGGCAAGAGAGGGAAAAATCTAAAGGGTGAGAGAGGGGGGGGGGAGAGAGTGGTGAGTGGGGGGGGGAGAGGGGGGAGGGGGTGAGAGGGGGGAGAGAGGGTGGAGGGGGGAGAGGGCGGGGGAGAGGGGGGAGGGGTGAGAGGGGGGAGAGAGGGGGAGGGGGAGAGGGCGGGGGAGAGGGGGGAAGAGGGGGGGGAGAGGGGGAGGGTGAGAGAGGGGGAGGGGGAGAGCATGGGGAGAGGGACGAGGGGTGAGAGGGGGAGAGAGGGGGAGGGGGGAGAGGGGGGAGAGAGGGGGGGAGAGAGGGGGGGAGAGAGGGAGGGGGAGGGGGAGGGGGAGGGGGGAAGAGAGAGAGGGGGAGAGAGAGAGGGGGAGGGGGAGGGGGAGGGGGAGGGGGGGAGGCCTGGGCTGAGCAGGGGGGACAGAGAGGAGGAGAGAGAGAGGGGGGGAGAGAGGGGAGGGGGAGAGAGAGGGGAGGGGGGAGGCCCGGGCCGAGGGGGAAAGAGAGAGGGGAGGGAGAGGGGTGGTGGAGAGAGGAGCGGGGGAGAGAGGAGTGGGGGAGAGACCCGGGCTGAGACGCGAGCGGATGAACAACAGGGAGGTGACGTCAGTCGCAGCATGAGCAGATGGCAGGAAGATCCATTGTCACGTCATCAGCGAAAAAAACAAAAATAAGAGTTTTGAATAGAAGGTTGGATCGGATTTGTGAACATTTTAATTAATTACTCAAGAAATAAAGCAGGAAATTTTCAGGTAAGCCGATTTTTGACTCCAGGGGGTAAATCTCTACCGGAATATGTAAAAATGTTCCCGTTAGCGCGTCGTTTCTTCGAATAGATGTGAACAAACACACACACACACACACAGTTTTATAGTCATAAGGATGTGCAGGGCAAAACAGGGTGCTGTGGGTGCCTGGAACGCGCTGCCAGGGGAGGTGGTGGAGGCAGATACGAGAATGACATTGAAGAGGCTTTTAGATAGACACGCAGACAAGCAGGAGATGGAGATCACGTGCAGGCAAAGGAGATTCATTTAACGGCATCATATTTGGCATGGATATTGTGGGCCGAAGGGCCTGTTCCTGTGCTGTAATGGCACTTAAATTTACTCAGTTCCCCTACAACCAGGAACCTCCTGCAGCATTACATCACATTATTGTAGAAGAGTAGCAAGAGGTCTTATTTTGTTCTCAAGCTCCCCATTATTTCTTAAATTGACAATTCTTTAAAATCAAATTAGATTCCAAAAATAGTCCTGCAAAGGAACACATCCTTTCCCAGGTTTTGACAAAAGAGTGCTGACACCCAAAGTTTCTTCCCCTTTAAGTTTTTTTCTAAACGTAAAGAGCACAAAATAAAAAATAGCAACTTTTTTTTAAAAACGTGAAAGTTCCCCATTATTAAGAGAAACTTAACAAAGAAGCCCTGGGTTCTGCAGAAGGTCAACATGTAGGTAGAAGACTGGGCGAAACCAAATAACTGGTAATTGACTCAAGGAAAACAAGCTTATTTGCTTTTAAATTACGTCATGAGAATCTAGCTGTGATAATTGCCCTTAAATATTGACAGAAGCCCGTGTTATCAAGGCTGTGCTTATGTACCAAGGAGTGCTATGATCCGGGGTTACGTCCATGCCCGAGAGGAACTATGGTGGTGTTAGAGAGGAACTATGCGCTGTCCACGGCCGCCCTGGGGGATTTCCGGGACCGCTGGGCACCTGGGGGGGGGGGGGGGTTGACTGCATCTGACAAGGAGTGTAAGACAGTTGTATAAGAGTTAATCTTTTGTCGTGTACAAAGGTGGTGGGTTCTGTTTTGTTTTTTACTGTACTGTATATACTATTTTAATATTTGAATTTTTTGATTTAAAAAAGAGTGCTATGAACAACCTGTGTTGGTAAAATTACCTTCACTCTCTTTAGCTCAGCAGGAATTGTCCATCAATGGAACAGTAAATGACAGAAATGTTAGCGAACAACAGAAATTTATCAGGATCCTCAAAAAAAGTACATATTTAGTAGAAGCTATAAAATGGAAAATAAACTGTGATAACCGCTGGTGTTTGCTAGTAAAAGACTTTAAGACTTTTGCCTCCATCACAGTGAGGAGGTGCCTGGTGAACTCACTGTGGTGGATGTTAATTTGTGTTTATTGTGTGTTTTGTTATTTATTATATTATATGTATGACTGCAGGCAACGAAATTTCGTTCAGACCGAAAGGTCTGAATGACAATAAAGGAATCTAAGTCTAAGTCTAAGTCTAAAACGGAAGATCATTTACTACCGATTCATTTATCCTCCAGCACTATCTTGTCTGTCTGTCATAGAGTCACTCAGCATGGAAACAGGCCCTTTGGTCTAACTCGTCCACACTGACCAACATGTCCACTCTTCACTAGTCCCACCTCCCTCTGTTTGGCCCATCTCCTTCTAAACCTATCCCATCCAGGTACCTATCTAAATGTTTCGATAGTAACTTCTTGTCCAGATGTTGACTTTAGTTCAATTTGTTGCATTGCTGTGATTTTTTTCTACCTCCTCTTCAGATTCTTCAATTGCTTGATCTGGGAAAGCAGAAGTAAGCCAGCGCTTGATGTTTCGATTGATCCTTTTTCCATGAAAGGCAGAAAGTAGCACTCTCTCCTCTACTAAGTAGCACGTTGCTTGGTTCACTTCCCACACAAACAACTACACAGCAGGCAGATGTTCATCTACATACAACTCAGCAAAATCACCTACCATGCCACCTCAAACGTACCATTCCACAAATAATAATGTCTCACACTGACAGAATATGGAAAGGTTTACAGCACTGCTCAATAGCATGACATAAAGGATGGTGTGGGTGCGGCAGTGTGTGAGTGGAAAGAGAGAGAGTGGATTATGACTATTTTCAGGATCAATAAACAATGTAGGTGTGGGAAATGAGAGAAAGACTAGCAAAAATTACTATAACCATAAAATAACATGAAAGTCTTTTCCCCCATAGATTGTCTGTTGTACTCATTAATATTGAAGTACAATGACCAAATGGTGCCTAATGGCACCTGTATGGCACAGTGGCAGAGTTGCTGCCTTACAGCACAAGAGATACGGGTTCAACCCGGACTACTGGTGTTGTCTGCACGGAGTGTGTACATTCTCCCTGCGACCACGTGGCTTTTCTCCAGGTGTTCCGGTTTTCTCCCACACTCCAAAGATGTACAGGTTTGTAGGTTAATTGGCTTTGATGAACATTTCAAATTGTCCCTAGTGTGTAGGATAGTGGCAGTGTACGGCGATCGCTAGTTGGTGCGGACTCTGTGGGCCAATGGGCCTGTTTCCATGCTCTAACTCTAAACTAAAAAAGTCTCAAAATAATTGTTTTCAGTCCACTTCATGGACAGCAAATTAATAGGTTAAACTGTGTGAAACATATTAATTAATCATCTTCCCCTATTGCATATTTACAAGTAGAAGTCACAGGAAGTGACTGGGCAACACTTGTTAAATGACTTGAGAAAACTAACCTTGTATTTCGATATTTTGACCCCTGAGACAATATTCGACTTGATGGAGCTTGATGAACTTGCTGTAGTTCAGTCTTTTCAGTAGTCTCTGGATAGAGAAAAAAAATAAAGCATTTAAAGGGAAAGATGACTATTTGTTCAATACAAACCCATGCATTAATTCCAAGTAACGTTTTATACCTTCTTCCTATTTGCATTTCACAATTTCAGGATCAATGCTGATTCCAAAGTATTGGTTTAAACAATTCACAAGATTTGCATTATTCACAAGGTGAAAGTTTGCAACTATAATTACATTGAGAGCTCTTCTATGTAAGGCCTTCATTGGAACTAATTGTGCTAGAAGGTGGACTAAAACCATCCTGGTCTGTTGACTGAAGCCACCTTGTTCCTAAAGAGCATAAACAAATTATAAAAACGTATTAAAGACTAATATGTTACCAGGTTTTTTAAGCACTGGTCAGACCGCATCTGGAGCATTGTGAGCAGTTTTGGGCCCGATATCTGAGGAAGGATGTGCCGGCGTTGGAGAGGGTCCAGAGGAGGTTTACAAGAATTATCCCAGGAATGATTGGGTTAACATATGATGAGCGTTTGATGGCACTGGACCTGCACTCGCTGGAGTTTAGAAGGATGAGGGAGAACCTCATTGTAATTTACTGAATAGTGAAAGGCCTGGATAGAGTGGACAGGATGTTTCCACTAGTGGGAGAGTCCAGGACTAGAGGTTGTAGCCTCAGAATGAAAGGACGTAAAATGCAAGGCCATGCAAGGAAATTACTTCGGCATTTTACTGAATGGGCAGAAGATGACAATGAGGAAGCAAAGGAGAAGACAGCACATGAAAGAAACAATTTTGTTCAATGCATTTGGAAGTACTGTAGTGTAGAATGATAACAAGGCAAAAGCCTGAGAAAAATTGTACTGAGATTTCATAAAATATACAGACAATTATATATACGCAGCAATCATCTTACTGTTGTACAGCAGCTTGACCAGGGCATTACCAAACAAACTTCAACCTCAAGGCACAAGGGGAAATACTAATGCAGGTGGACAAAAGCTTGGTTGAAAGATTAAATTTAATGAGGATATAAAGGCCTTGGGAGAGGTGGAAGAATTTGGATAGGGAATTCCATGGCATACAGCCAAGGTCATCTGGGCAACGGTTGCCATCGGTGGAACAAGAATGTGCATGGGATTAGATGTTTGGAGGAGATTATACAGCGATAGGGGACGGACAGGACCATGGAAGTATTTGGAAACAAGCAGGAGTGTGTAGTTTGAGTACAAACCAGAGAAGTTGCTGACCCAGGGATCAATATGGATCAATGAGCACAGAATGATGGGTGAACATGAACCATTGAGTCAGGACAGAGAATAACATTAATTGACAATGTTAAGTACATATAGGGTACAAGATGGGGAATCAGACAAGAACGTTGGAAAAGTTGACTTGGAGCAAATCTAAAAGTATGCTAAAAGAACTAAAAGATGTGCCGGTTGGTAGGATAAATGGTCACTGTAAATAGTGCCAACTGTAGGTGGGTGATGGGAGTCTGAGGGGAATTACTGGGAGCATGGGGAGAATTAAATGGGATCGGTGTAAAATGGGTGCTTGATGGTCAGGAAGAACTCAGTAGGCCAGCGGGCTTGTTTTCATGTTGTATACGCTATGATTCTAAGACCAGTGGAAAATATTTAAGCCAAGATAAACAGAAGAAACACTCGGCAATGTTTGTTGCACAAGCATAATTGAATGAACCGTTGTAATATACACACAGTCAAAACAAATTCCTGGCATTGGGGCCCCAGGATCACTGATTCTGCTTCATTCCCTTAATCACTACTACATCAAGACATCAGGTATCATATTCTGTCTCAGTCTCACCCTGCACTTTAGCAATTAGCTTAAACTTAATTTCAGCTTATTATTAGATAACTAAAACTTACTCACTTTAGAGATACAATGCGGAAACACCGAGCCACTAAGTCCGCGCCGACCAGCAATCACCCCGCACGCCAGCACTATCCTACACACCAGGGCCAATTTACAATTTTACCAAAGTTTAATTAACTTGCAAACCTGTACACCGTTCGAGTGTGGGGGGGAACCGGTGCACACTGAGAAAACCCACGCAGTCACAGGGGAGAATAGAGTCATAGAGTAATACAGTGTGGAAACAGGCCCTTCAGCCCAACTCGCCCACACCGGCCAACAATGTCCCAGCTACCCTAGTCCCACTTGCCTGCGCTTGGTCCATATCCCTCCAAACCTGTCCTATCCATGTACCTGTCCAACTGTTTCTTAAACGGTGGGATAATCCCAGCCTCAACTACCTCCTCTGGCAGTTTGTTCCATACACCCACCTGTGTGAAAAAGTTACCTCTCGGATTCCTATTAAATCTTTTCCCCTTCATCTTGAACCTATGTCCTCTGGTCCTCAATTTCCCTACTCTGGGTAAAAGACTCCATACAGACAGCACCCATAGTCAGGATCGAACCCTGGTCTCCAACACTGTAAGGCAGCAACTCTACCGCTGCACTACTGCGCCACCCTTTAGGAATCATTTTGGCAACAAATATTTTTAGGAGAATCAGAACTAGAAAGAAAAATAACTCCAACATGGGTTATATATTATTAATTTATAAAGGTTAAATACACCAGGTCAGGCAGTCTATGAACAAGGGAACACCAACAGTTTGGGATCCTGCTTGCCATCCTGTACGTATATGAATTCCCTCCACCACTGATGCACCTTGACTGTCATGTGTACCAATTACACACAATGTTGTAAGAAAAACTAGCCTCGGCATCTTCGAGTACACATCACAAACAAACAACCAGCACTACCTTAACCTGTTCACTGCCAAGTTTTTTTTCACTATTGGGCATGACCCGAGTACATTTGCGAATGGCACTGAACAGATTAAAGAATGTAAAAACCACCATATACAATTTTCCTTCTAAGTCTCATATCATCCTGACTTGGAAATATGATTACTGGTCCGCCATTGTCACTGGGTTCCAAATCCTGGAGTTCCCTACCCAATAACATCCTTGCCATAGCTTCATCAAAGTTGCTTTGAGAACGCAGGTCACCAGAGACTAGTTAAGGGCAATTAAGGATAGGCAATAAATGCCATAAATGCCCTTATTCTATATTGAACATAATTTTAAAAAGTTATCAATGTCACAGTAGGTCGAATCAGAGAGCAAGGGAACCGTCGAGAGCTAACCAGTGGGGGGGGGGGGGGGGGCGCCGAGAACGAAGGGGGGCCCAGCGGGGGGCCACATGTTGCCACGTGCGATGGCGGACCAGAAGATAGGTTTGACCGGTCGGTGAACCTTTGT
This sequence comes from Malacoraja senta, assembly GCA_038087875.1. NCBI lineage: Eukaryota > Metazoa > Chordata > Chondrichthyes > Rajiformes > Rajidae > Malacoraja > Malacoraja senta. The sequence goes on along the minus strand of CM075983.1, from coordinate 13,525,770 downwards.
AACTTTGTCGATGCCAGAAACATGGCGACTCTTGGGAACTGCTTAGGTGAGGTCTGCTACATAATTCTAGCGGGTTGTGTGCAAATCAAATCATTTCACAGTACGTAGGTACACGTGACAATAAAGTATCCTTGAATCATTGAGTCCTGAGTCCGAGGCATTCCTGTGCAGAAAATCCATCTCAGGATTTCATTTCCTCCATTTCAGCTTTGGGGAAGTCATCTGATTCCCACAAAAGCATAAACCAATCAAATTATAGGGAATTAGTTAATATTTGCACTGGCATGACTACAAACTAACATAACCTTTCCATTGTATGATTTTCAAGCAGGGAAAAAAATCTTAAGACTAAACTCTCTAACCTAAATGTAAATTTTTGAGCTAATGGAAAGATTCTTCCCAGGTGTCCATAAGATATTAAACATTCATGTAAAAGGTATTTCCATTGCTGGGCAGAAATGCATGAAAGAGTTTTGTGCTGGGGGAACTAAGTATTATTCCCTCATGAAGGATGCATCTGCCTGTATTGTCACTGATTATTCCTTTCAACAGGACCATGTCATATCACAGGACCCAAATGGAAACATTTGTGTATAACAAAGAGATAGACACAAAATGCTGGAGTAACTCAGGGGGTCAGGCAGCATCTCTGGAGAAAAGGGTGGCACGGTGGCGTAGCGGTAGAGTTGCTGCCTTACAGCGCTTGCAGCGACGGAGACCCGAGCTCGATCTACACTACAGTTGCTGTCTGTACGGAGTTTGTACGTTCTCCCCGTGACCGCGTGGGTTTTCTCTGAGATCATTTGTTTCCTCCCACTCTCCAAAGACGTACAGGTATGTAGGTAAATTGGCTTGGAATAAGTGTAGATTGTCCCTAGTGTGTGTAGGATAGTGTTAATGTGCAGGGATCTCCGGTCGCTGTGGACTCGGTGGGCCGAAGGGCCTGTTTCCGCACTGTATCTCTAAACTAAACTGAAAGGAATTGGTGATGTCTCAGTTAGAGACCCTTCTTCAGACTCAGTGTCAGAGGAGAGGGAAAGGAGAGATATGAAGAGGTATAAAAAACAAATGAATGAAAGTTATGCAAAAGGACAAATCAAAGTCAGCAACGTATTGTAGAACAATATGATGGAGGGTCTCGACCAAAATGTCACCTATTTCTTTTCCCCATAGATGGTGCCTGAACCGCTGACTTACTCCAGCATTTTGTGTCGATCTATTGTACAACAATATCTCTGGACAGAATCAGTGAATGTCCTCAGGGCTTTCAAGAAAGGAACACGGTGGATCGTTGTCTCAGCAGTGTCTCTGTCTTGAACTGATACAGCCCGGGTGAAGGTCCCCATCACAGTATTGGGAAGAGTGTTCCGAGATTTAGACTCGGCTATGAAGAGGGACTGCCAGCAGGATAGTCTGGGACTTGAATGGGAACCTGCAACAGGTGGTGTTCCCTTGTGTCCGCTACCCTAGTCCTTCTTAGTTATAGAGGTTGTTGCCTTGGTGGGTCAGTATGATGTTTCACTGGTGAGTAACTGCAGTGCTATTGATAGATGTTGCACTCTGGAGCTTTGATATGCAGGAGTGTGGAACATTTGGTATGTGGAGTGAAATAATGTTTAAGCTTGTGGTTGGAGTACCAAGCAAGTGTGCTACTTTGCCCTGGGTTGCGTTCATCATCTTGAGTGTTGTCGAAGCAGCACATATCTAGGCAACTAAAGGATATTCCATCGCGCTCCTCTGTGGAGCCCAGTGGAAGGTGGAAAGGCTTCGGGAGATCAGGAGGTGAATCACCAAACCCGTGATCTGCTCTTGAAGCCACAGTTGTTGTGTGGCTGTTCCAGTTAAGTTTCTACTCAATGGCAACCCCCCAAGACACAGATCGAGGGTTCAGTAACGCTAATGGTGTTGAATATCAAGGATAGATACAAGAAACTGCAGTTGCTGGAATCTTGTGTAGAACACATAAAGTGCTGGAGTAACTCCTTTTGGGCAGTGCAGTGGTGCAGTGGTGCAGCAGTAGAGTAACTGCCTTATGGCGGCAGAGACCCGGGTTCAATCCTTACTATGGGTGCTGTCTGTACGGAGTTTGTACGCTCTCCCTGTGACCTGCGTGGGTTTTCTCTGGGTGCTCCAATTTCCTCCCACACACCAAAGACATGCAGGTTTGTAGGTCAAAAGTGTTAATGGTCCCTAGTGTGTGTAGGATAGTGCTAGTGTACGAGGTGATCGCTGGACGGCACAGACTCTGTGGGCCGAAGGGCCTGTATCAATGCTGTATCTCTAAAGTCTAAAGTAAGTGTGCTGAATTGCAAACAGTAGACAAAGGGGCAGAATTGAGTACAATCTCGCTCTATTCCAGGCTGGGCATATTTTCAAGTGCACTCATTTTTTTTCAGAGCTGTGGGAACAAATGTCAAAGTCAGTAATAACTTCTGGAACACTGGCTGAGACCCAATCTACACTGCCTATGTTAAAGGACAAAAATTAGTTTTTCCAAAACTTTGTTCCACCGAAGCTAGTCGACATCCACATTCAATGACTCTGAGAGTTCCTGTCCTTTCGTATGTTTGAGTAATAAGCAAGGAGAATTATTGTAATGACACATGGGTTTAATTGCTTTAATCTCGGACTGGCTTGAGGAAAGTTTTAAAGCCATAACAGTTAGGGTGAAAGCCACAGGAAACTGCAAATGAATTGACGCTTCACCGTTTTCAAAATGCTGCCCAACAGGTTTGCCCTGCCGTGTTGTCATGCACTCTGACAGAGACGGAATATACACTTCTGTGAAAGCCTGATTCGAAGTTTCCAGAACACTGGAACTTAGAAGGGGAACTGGTTCCGGATTATCAAGGATCTTGGAGTTAAATATCATGCCACGCCAGCAGCCTCGCCAGCAGTTTGTCCGTCCTTTCACCCTTTTTGTTATTTTTAGTCTGTCTTAAAAAGGATGCTTTTGGAGGTTTCTTAGTCTCTTTTATGTGAGGGGTGGGAGGCGAAGAGGGGAAACCGTTTTCCCAGTCACTACCTGGTCAAGGATGCGTCCTCTCCGAGTCGCGTCTATTCTCCGAGTCGCATCTTCGTCCTTCCCCCCCCCCCCCCCCCCCCGTCATCTGGATTGGCGCGGTCTTTCCTGCCGGAGACCGGCCAGAGCTCCAGCAGTGGCACAGCACTGTATTCCATCGCGGAGCGGGACGATGCCTTACCAGGGATCGCCGTGTTGGAGCTCCGGAGTGTTGGGCCTGCTGATTAACACCGTGGATCTTTGGTCTGTGGAGATTCCAGCCGCAGGCGGCGCTGACTTTAACAGTCCTGGGATCTTTCGCCAAGGGTCGCCCGCTTTGAATCTCCGTCCAGCTCGGCCTGTGGACTTCGGGTGCCGCGGTCTCCGGTAGGAAGTGGCCGATTCGGAAACTCCAAGCCGCTGAGTGTGTTCTTCCGTTCCGACGTCGGAGTTCCATCTCCCGGCGAGAGGGCCTGAAGATCGGGCCGCCGTAGCGGTGACTGGGGAGGGTTCAAAGGCCCCGACCACGAGTGAACAAAGAGGAAGATGACTGAACTTTATTGCCTTCCCTCACAGTGGGAAATGTTGATTCCGCTGTGGGGGGGTGTTTATGTTAAACTCTATCGGGTATTGTGTTCTTTTTTATTCGTGTGGCTGTATGGTAACTCAAATCTCACTGTACCAATTGGTGCATGTGACCATAAATGTAAGGGACTTGAACTTGAAGCTGTTAGTGCCTAGTAGATCATATCCTCAAAGCGGATGCTTCAATTATAAAAATTGAGTGTACAACTTTATAAACAATATTGCAATGTAAACATCATGATGGAAGTGAGCTAAAGTCAAAGGGGTTTTCATTTTTTCACTTTGTAAACAGCTTTGAAATTTAAGCAGAAATATACTTCATTGCAACACTCGTACTGAGCACACAGCTGAGGGCCCAGTTCATTTTGTGAAGAAAACACAAAAATTCAACTTATGTGGCAAATCCTTCACCACCCACCTTCTGAGGAGCTAGAAAGGCACCGATTTTCATATGAAGGATGCAACTTGATATTGCCTCTTGATCTCATGCTGGGGATGGTAAGTTAATGCAATTCAAAAGCCTTTGACAATTTGGGATGCACGGATTCATTTACGACCATCATGAATTGATCCTCGATACGCAAAGAAAGATCGTCGTGGTGATCAACCACTTAATGAACGAGCAACAATTTACCATGTGTTACAGGTTCCCCCCTTCTGATCGAGGCCTTGATCAGATCCACTCCAATTACAGCATTCCTGTATCGTATTGCTTTAACCTCGTCAAACCACTGTCCGGTGACCAGCTTCCTTTGCTTCTCATCTTGAATGGATTTCTGTACTGTCCTGGAGAAAATAAATGCAGAGAGTTTGCAATTGGGCTCCATATAGTCAATTACCTCAAACCATAAACTATATTCAGTCATGCTCATACGATCTAGGAGCAGAATTAGGCTATTCAGCCCATTAAGTCTACTCTGCCACTCAATCATGGCCAATCTATCTTTCCCATTCAACCCCACTCTCCTGCCTTTGCCCTGTAACTGGAGTCTTTCAGCAAAGTATAGTTATTTATTTCATGGCTAGTAATGTTCAGGGAGGTGCAAAGGAATGGGGATAGAGAAGGAAGCTTCGTGCAAATAAAAACATTACAATTAGTGCAATTATGAATTAAACATTTAGTGGCGGCACAGTGGCATGGCGATAGAGTTGCTGCCTTACAGCACCAGAGACCTGCATTCAATCCTGTCTACGGGTGCTATCTGTATGGAGTATGTATGTTCTCCCTGTGACTGCATGGGTTTTCTCCGGGAGCTCCGGTTTCCTTCTACATTCCAATGACGTGCGGGTTTAAGGGTTAATTGGCTTCTGTGAATTGTCTCTAGTGTGTAGGATGGAACTAGTGTACGGGTGATTGTTGGTCAGCATCAACTCAATGGGCCAAAGAGCCGGTTTCCACACTGTATCTCTAAACTAAACATCAAAATTCATAAGTATACACTGGTTACTTTGATCATACTGTGTATCTGAGATTTTTCAAAATGCGAGATAGAATCTATAGCCTACGTGGCTTTGATCTTGACTGAGTTTCCCATTACAGTACTCAGATCCAAATCTGAATTACTTAAAGCTCAAAGCAGAGCATTGTAATTGACCAAACCTGGGAAATAACATGTGCAGACATCGTAATTTCTTTAATGCTAAATATTATAACACCAGATAGCGTCAAATACCCTTTGTTACAAACTTGAGGACAAAAATACAAATCTATCAGCTGATTAACATTTGGACTGGGATGGACAGCGTTTGAAATGAGAACATTTTTGGAAGGGACCTTTGCAGTAGAAACTGGCAATGTTAACAATATACTAAATTTACCTCTCCCTGTGGGAAAAAGGCTTGTTGACAATGCAATAATTCATCAGACATAAACTACATGATGTAGTACTGAGCCACACAGACCAAGATGACTAAATAAAGATTGAGTGTTAAGAGACACGCACATACACGCACGCATGCACACATTTAACTTCAGCAAATTGTTGCTGTAATATGCTACCTATGAAGTCCACTTCCATGCATCCAAAGTTAGTTTAGTTTAGTTTATTGTCACGTGTACCGAGGTACAGTGTAAAGCTTTTGATGCATGCTAACCAGTTGGTGGAAAGACGATGCATGATTACAATCGAGCCTTCCACAGTGTACAGATATGTGTCGGAAGAAACTGCAGATACTGCTTTAAACTGAAGATAGACTGGAGTAACTCAGCGGGTCAGACAGCATCTCTGGAGAAAAGGAATAGGTGACGTTTCGGGTCGAGACGCTTCTTCAGACTGAGAGTCAGTGTACAGATACATGATAAGGGATTGGAGAGAAGTTGGTCATGGTTAAAAAGTAAGAAATGCTGCTGTCAGAGTAGAGTTTTAATCGTGTGGAGCGTTTGTAAGAATAAATTAGGCTGAGAAGATTGAGGATGAGAAGCGAAAGAATATCATAAAAAGATGATGGAAATAAGATAAGATAAGATGATGGAAATAAGAAGATAGACGCAAAAAGCTGGAGTAACTCAGCGGGACAGGTAGCATCTCTGGAGAGAAGGAATGGGACCCTTCTTCAGACTAGAAGGGTAGTCTGAAGAAGGGTCACCCATCATCCCTTCTCTCCAAAGATGCTGCCTGTCCCGCTGAGTTACTCCAGCTGTTTGTGTCTATCTTTGGTTTAAACCAGCATCTGCAGTTCCTTCCTACACATGGGAACAAGGAGGTTTGCAGCTGCAGGGCTTCCACGCTACATTTGAGAGGAATTTCAGACACACAAACATTTTTGACGTCAGCAGTAATTTCTCTTTGAAGCCAGCAGCATTTCCCCAGGGACGGCAAGCCTACACTTGCCATGTAGGTGTGGGAACTACACTGCAGCATGAAGTAGTTATCAGCAGATTGCATTACAGCCGCTCAGTAAATGAAAGCCGAGAGGCAAGCATCTCACCTAATCCGCTCACCGTCCTTGTGCTTGAGATCCAAATCCCTCTGAATGACCTTCAGCACCACCTGATACTCGTCGTCAGTCAGAAAACTGAGGTCCAGATTATTAGCCATCGCGTCCTTCATTCCGTTATTGCATCTCGCGGGCGTAAAGGCTGGGTGTGGCGATGTTGCAGGAAACACAGGCCAGCGCACCACTCCTTCCAACTTTACTGGATTCACAGAGAATGCTCAAACCAATTCCGCCATTCAAAGATCACCATGTAAGCAATTGGGTCACAAATTCCAGCAATATATATCCCCCTCCTCACCCAAAGAGATTCACTTTCATTTATTACGTTCAGTCTTCTGCTTCGAAGATGGAAGCCGACTTGTCCATCTCCAAGAATAACGAGGATTTACTTCAGATGAAAGCAACTTCAGTGACAACTTTGGTAGATTTCTTCGTGGGTATTCGCAAGTCTGTAAATTGAATATAAATAGATTAGCTGCAGGAAGTAAATGATTACGTGCAGCTACAGGAAGAGAGGGAGTACCTTCAAGATTAGAAACGATTAACGATTATTGCAAAGGGAATATAATTAACATGTGGCAATTTACATATAAGTAACCTAGGGCAGCACAGTGGCGCAGCGGTAGAGTTGCTGCCCTACAGCGCCGGAGACCCGGGTTCGATTCTGACTACAGATGACGTTTTGTACGGAGTTTGTACGTTCTCCCCGTGACCTGCGCGGGTTTTCTCCGTGCGCTCCGGTTACCTCTCACACTCCAAAGATGTAAAGGTTTGTAGGCTAATTGGCTTCTGTAAAATTGTAAATTGTAAATCATCCCTAGTGTGTGTAGGAATGTGTTAAGTGAGGATCGTTGGTCCGCGCGGACTCGGTGGGCCGAAGGGCCTGTTTCCACGCTGTATCTTTACACCGAACTAAACATGCACCGAAGGGATGCACACAACATTTCATTTTAACTTCAACTCGGTAACATAAAACACTGCAAGAGTACAATCGGTACTCGTTCCTAAACTACTTAATTCAATACATTCATAAGGGTTAGTCAAAACTCACATGAATGAGACAGTGAAGGCAAAGAAGATGCTACAATTACAGATGCCGAGTTTTGACAGGTACATGACCAATGAGATTTGTCCAATTCCCTTCAAATGCAAGATTCACCAGATACAGGAATCACAATGAATAACAGTATCTGCTGGAGGAACTCAGCGGGGTGGGGTGAGGGGAACCAAAGGAACTGTTGATGTTCAGGTCGAAATGCTGCATCAGAACATAGAAAGTAGAACAGTATAACACAGGAACAGGCCCTTCAGCACACAACATTTGTGTGAAAAATGATGTCAAATGGATGTGATACCTGCCATCTCACCTAAATCTCACCTGCATCCTGTAAAGTGGTGACCAGATGTCAATGAAGTACTAAAGCTGTGAACTAACTTACTTGGTTGAAGCAACCCCCCCCCCCCCTGTTCTCTCTTCAATAGAGTTCCTCTTGCAGCCTTGTGTGTTGTTTTCTTAACACAGGATTGATTGTCCAATGATTAAAATCTATCCCACCTTGACAACAAGAGATGAGGGAGGGTTGAAAATTGAAACAATATCATTGAAACATTGCTTCCCTCTTCCCGCTCTCTTTTTACATATTTATCAAGCTGGGAAGGGTGCAGAGAAGATTTACGAGGATGTAGCCAGGACTCAAGGGTCTGAGCTACAGGGTGAGGTTATTCCTTGGAGCGCAGGAGAATGTGGGATGATTTTATCGAGGGGTGCAAAATCATGAGAGGAATAGATCGGGTAAACGCACATTTTTTTTGCCCAGAATAGGGAAATCGAGAACCAGCGGACAAAGGTTTAAAATGAGGGGTGGAGAGATTTAATAGGAACCTGAGGGATAACTTTTTTGACACAAGGATGGTGGGTGTATGGAACGAGCTGCTGGAGGAGGTAGTTGAGGCAGGTACTATCCTATCGCAATATTTAAGAAGCATTTGGACAGGTACATGGATAGGATGGGTTTAGAGGGATGTGGGCCAAACGCAGGCAGGTGGGACTAGTGTAGATGGGGCATGTTGGTCAGCGTGGGCAAGTTGGGTCGAAGGGCCTGTTTCCATGCTGTATGACTCGATATTTCTAACAAAGGAGATTTTGGAAAAAACTGAAGCAAGCTGACTGAAGTCCAGCAGGGACCTTAATTTACTTTTGGATCCATACCTGGTACTTGTAAACCTGATATAAACTTCCACTTTAATACTCTATCAGAAAGCAAGCAGCACTTAAAGTGTTGGGAAAACTTCCACATAATGTTATAATAAGGTCATAAGTGATAGGAGTAGAATTGGGCCATTTGGCCCATCAAGTCTACTCCACCATTCAATCGTGGCTGATCTATCTCTCTCTCCTAATTATCCCTCCCATTCTCCTGCCTTCTCCCCTTAACCTCTGGCACCTGTACTAAACGATAATCTATCCATCTCTGCCATAAAAATATCCACTGACTTGGCCTCCACAGCCTTCTGTGGCAAAGAATTCCACAGATTCACCACCCTCTGACAAGAAATTTCTCCTCATCTCCTTCCTAAAATGTCGCATTCAGCAGCCAATGTGACACCACACTCTGCAACAATTCAAATTGAAAAATAATATGAAAATATCCCCCCCCCTCTCCTTTACTGTGTAAATCACAAGCAGTAATTTCAGATTACAAGCACAGGCACAGATGCCAATCCCAAGGGTGTACAGATGAAGGCATCTTAAATTCAGAAATGTAATCACTCTGAATATGTTCCGGCAATGTGGCTGTGTACACCCTTCCTTCCTAACACTTTCCCAGAACAGGCTGTCAAGTCCAAAATACACAACTATACCAGCAACACTTGGAGATTGAATTGCCTTCTTATTTTCTGATATTGTGGCTTGTAACGTTATGGCCATTTTAACTCAGGGAGGAGACCTCATTAAAAAATTGCTTCAAAGAGCACTAACAGCTGGCTGATGTTGCTGATTTAGTCCCACAGTGGAACCAGATGTGGGAGGCCAATGCAACTGGTAATGATCCTGTGTCTGAAGAAGGGTTTTGGCCGAAACGTTGCCTATTTCTGTCGCTCCATAGATGCTGCCGCACCCGCTGAGTTTCTCCAGCACTTTTGTCTACCTTCGATTTTCCAGCATCTGCAGTTCCTTCTTGAACAGGATCCTACATGTATTTGGTCGAAGGAACCAAAGGCAAATCTGTCCCCCCCCCCCAGGATGTTGATTTCATTCAGAATCGGAATCCAAGAGAAGTGCAAATCTATAGTCACAGTGTGAAGCCGCCTCTTTACACAGTCACAGTGTAAAGATGCCCCTTTAAATAGTCACAGTGTGATGTTGGCGGCTTGATACAATCAGAGTGTGAAGATGTCCGTTTACATAGTCACAGTGTGAAGTTGCTCCATTACATAGTCACAGTGTGAAAATGCCCCCTTTACACAGTCACAGTGTGAAGCCACCTCCTTAAACAGTCACAGTGTGAAGCCACCTCCTTAAACAGTCACAGTGTGAAGCCACCTCTTTAAACAGTCACGGTGTGAATCTGCCCCTTTAGACAGAGTCTATTTGCACCACTTCAGCACCCAGCGTCTCCTTTAAAGTGCCCCAGCTAAAAGAAAAATTCAGTATTCAGTATTCAATATTCACTTTATTGTCATTTCACCGAGTACTTGCATACACAGAAGAAACAAAAAATTGTTTCTCATCAGTTTTGTCGTCAGTGCAATTAATAAAAACAGAAATAAATACTTACAAGTTACAAATTATCATCTCTAAAATAGAACTAAAACAGACATTCAGACAGACCAATCGATCCCTAACATAGGAACATAGAAACATAGAAAACAGGTGCAGGAGTAGGCCATTCGGCCCTTCGAGCCTGCACCGCCATTCAATATGATCATGGCTGATCATCCAACTCAGTATCCTGTACCTGCCTTCTCTCCATACCCCCTGATCCCTTTAGCCACAAGGGCCACATCTAACTCCTTCTTAAATATAGCCAATGAACTGGCCTCAACTACCTTTTGTGGCAGAGAATTCCAGAGATTCACCACTCTCTGTGTGAAAAATGTTTTTCTCATCTCGGTCCTAAAAGATTTCCCCCTTATCCTTAAACTGTGACCCCCTTGTTCTGGACTTCCCCAACATCGAGAACAATCTTCCTGCATCTAGCCTGTCCAACCCCTTAAGAATTTTGTACGTTTCTATAAGATCCCCCCTCAATCTTCTAAATTCCAGCGAATACAAGCCGAGTCTATCCAGTCTTTCTTCATATGAAAGTCCTGACATCCCAGGAATCAGTCTGGTGAACCTTCTCTGTACTCCCTCTATGGCAAGAATGTCTTTCCTCAGATTTGGAGACCAAAACTGTACGCAATACTCCAGGTGTGGTCTCACCAAGACCCTGTACAACTGCAGTAGAACCTCCCTGCTCCTATACTCAAATCCTTTTGCTATGAATGCTAACATACCATTCGCTTTCTTCACTGCCTGCTGCACCTGCATGCCTACTTTCTGAAGAAGGGTTTCGGCCTGAAACCTTGCCTATCTCATTCGCTCCATAGATGCTGCTGCACCCGCTGAGTTTCTCCAGCATTTTTGTGTACCTGCCTACTTTCAATGACTGGTGTACCATGACACCCAGGTCTCGTTGCATCTCCCCTTTTCCTAATCGGCCACCATTCTGATAATAGTCTACTTTCCTGTTTTTGCCACCAAAGTGGATAACCTCACATTTATCCACATTATACTGCATATGCCATGCATTTGCCCACTCACCCAGCCTATCCAAGTCACCTTGCAGCCTCCTAGCATCCTCCTCACAGCTAACACTGCCCCCCAGCTTAGTGTCATCCGCAAACTTGGAGATGTTGCATTCAATTCCCTCGTCCAAATCATTAATATATATTGTAAATAGCTGGGGTCCCTGCACTGAGCCTTGCGGTACCCCACTAGTCACTGCCTGCCATTCTGAAAAGGACCCGTTTACTCCTACTCTTTGCTTCCTGTCTGCCAGCCAGTTCTCTATCCACATCAATACTGAACCCCCAATACCGTGTGCTTTAAGTTTGTATACTAATCTCTTATGTGGGACCTTGTCGAAAGCCTTCTGAAAGTCCAGATATAACACATCCACTGGTTCTCCCTTATCCACTCTACTAGTTACATCCTCGAAAAATTCTATAAGATTCGTCAGACATGATTTACCTTTCTTCAATCCATGCTGACTTTGTCCAATGATTTCACCACTTTCCAAATGTGCTGCTATCCCATCTTTAATAACTGACTCTAGCAGTTCCCCACTACCGATGTTAGACTAACTGGTCTGGAACAATTTAAAGGTGCTGTTCAGTGGCTTTACCTTGACAGTTGACTAGCTGTCAAGGTGTTGGGCGAGGTTGAAAAATTGAAAAAGAAAAATTGAGTGTAAGTAACTGCTGGTGCTGGTTTAAACCAAAGGTGGACACAAAGTGCTGGAGTAACTCAGAGGGTCAAGCAGCATCTCTTGAGAAAAAGGATGGGTGACATTTCGGGTCGGGACCCTTCTTCAGACCGGTGACATTTCTGGTAGGGACTCTTCTTCAGACCAGTGGAAGGGTGAATGAAGAAGGGTCCCGACCTGAAACGTCATCCATCCTTTTTCCACAGAGATGCTGCCTGACCTGCCGAGTTACTCCAGCACTTTGCGTCTATCTTCAAATGAAAAGTTGATTTACCCGTATCAAAACACCGCAGAGGAGACTGGAATTGATTATACTTGCAGAATTAAATCGTGACATATTTTTCACTTACATTAAGTTACTTTTTCTCCTCAGAAGATGACTTCTGCACATTGTTCTGCTTGGTGTTTCAGTAAGGCATTTGATAAAGTTCCCCACAGTTGACTGATCTAGAAGAGTAAGATGCGTGGGATTCACCGTGACTTTGTTGTATGGATTCAGAAGTGGCTTACTGACAGAAGACAAGAGGGCTGTGGTGGAGGGTGTTGTTCAGGCTGGAGGTCTGTAACCAGTGGAGTTATGCAGAGATCTGTGCTGGGATCTCTATTGTTTGTGATATAGATAAATGACTTGGACATAAATGTAGACGGTTTGGTTAGTAAGTTTGCAGATGACACTAAGATTTGTAGATTTGCGGACTGTGAGAAAGAATGTCAAACTATGCGGTGGGATATAGATCAGCCACAAAAATGAGCGGAGAAATGGCAGACGGAGTTTAATCCGAGCAAGTGCAAGGTTTGGCACTTTGGGAGGTCAAATGCGAGGGGAAAGTATATGATTAATAGCAAGATTTTTAACAGAATTAATATACAGGGGGATCTTAGGTTCAAAGTCCATAGTGGTAAAGAAGATGTATGGTATGCTTGCCTTAATTGGTCGAGGTAATGAGTATAAGAGCCAGGAGGTCATGATGCAGCTTTATATAACTTTAGTTATGCGACATTTGGATAATTACTAACAGTTATGCTCACCCCATTACATAAAGGCATTGAGGCTTTGAAGTGAGTGCAGAGGAGGTTTACCAGAAGGCTGTCTGGATTAGGAGGATTAGCTACAAGGAGAGGTTGAACAGAACTTGAACATTTTCCCTGGAGTATCGGAGGCTGAGAAGAGACTTGTTAGAAGCATATAGAACTATGAGAGGCATAGATAGGGAAGACAGTTAGAACTTTTCCTTCTCCCCAGTGTGGAAATGTCAAAGAGTGGAGGGCTTAGTTTTAAAGTGAAAGGGGCAAAGTTTAAAGGAGAATGTGATGGTGCCTGGTATACACTGCCAAGGGTGGTGGAGGAGACAGATGTGAGAGTGAAGATAGACACAAAATTCTGGAGTACTCAGCGGGACAGGCAGCATCTCTGGAGAGAAGGAATGGGTAATGTTTCGGGTCGAGACCCTTCTTCAGACTTTTGTCAGGGGAGAGGGAGATACATAGATAAGGAAGTGTAAGGTGTAAAAATAGGACAAAGGGAATGGAGATCAAGGAAAATGTAGAATAGGTCATTGTTAGCTGGAAGAAGGTAACAAAGCAAGGAAAGATAAAATGTGGTCAGAGACAGTAAGACTGTCGGAGGAGGGAGAGGAGAAGCAAGGGTTTGGATATGAGAGTGACATTTTTTAGACTTTCAGATAGGCACAGGGAGTATGGACAATGGGCAGGCAGATGAGATTAGTTTAACTTGACATCATGTTCAGCACAGACATTGTGGGCTGAAGGGCCTGTTTGTTTGCCATACTGGTCTGTACATGTGCTATACTTGTGCATTCAGCAACAGGTGATGAGATCATTGGAACACGAGACCTAAATGTGCACGCTCTGTTCCGTTTAATTGTCTGAAACAGATTGAATTAAAGCCAATATCACATTCAAGGCACACATTTCAGAGGAACTTAGCTACTTTTGATGACATGCACCAATATTTATATACAAAGTGCAGACAGGAAATAGAGAATCATACAACAGTCCTCCTGTAAATTCCCAATGGAATATTGCATGAAATATTTTTCCTCATGCACCATCTAAATCTTTTATAAAAAAAGCTTGGAGGAGTTGCAGCCTCAAAATCCTTCCTTAATTTAGTTTAGTTTCGAGACACAGCATGGAAACAGGCTCTTCGGCCTACCGAGTCCGCGCTGACCAGCGATCCCCGTACATTAGCACTATCCTACACACTAGAGACAATTACTCGGTTATAACAGGCAATTGGCAATAATAATGGATGGGATTTATATAGCGCCTTTCTAATACTCAAGGCGCTTTACATCGCATTATTCATTCACTCCTCAGTCACACTCGGTGGTGGTGAGCTACTTCTGTAGCCACAGCTGCCCTGGGGCAGACTGACGGAAGCGTGGCTGCTAATCTGCACCTACGGCCCCTCCGACCACCACCAATCACTCACACACATTCACACGCAGGCAAAGGTGGGTGAAGTGTCTTGCCCAAGGACACAACGACAGTATGCACTCCAAGCGGGATTCGAACCGGCTACCTTCCGGTTGCCAGCCGAACACTTAGCCCATTGCGCTAAAGGGACGACAGATGGCGCAATAAGGGACACCATTCCCCCCACCCTCTACCCCCCCCCCCCCATGACACATTATAATGAGGGATTACTGTATAGGTTGGGATAGCAGGCAACAAAAAAGCTTTCCCACTGTAACTCAGTATAGGCAACAATAATAAACTAAAGAAGGTTTGATTATATTCAACTATCCTAAATCATTGGTTATTTCTTCTTTGATTATTAACTAGCGCCTTGCCAACAATAGAGTGTTACACCAACTGTCCTACAGTTCTCCGCCTTCTCTCTTCATGCAGTTTTAACCAGGTAACCAAGATGTTGATTGTTTTCCAATGTAGTGGTACCCTCCTGGAATTTAACAACTTTGAAAACTTCAACCAAATGGGTCCACAATCACAATAGACAATAGACAATAGGTGCAGGAGTAGGCCATTCAGCCCTTCGAGCCAGCACCACCATTCAATGTGACCATGGTTGATCATCCCTAATCAGTACCCCGTTCCTGCCTTCTCCCCATATCCCCTGACTCTGTTATCTTCAAGAGCCCTATCTAGCTCTCTCTTGAAAGTATCCAGAGAACCTGCCTCCACCGCCCTCTGAGGCAGAGAATTCCACAGAATCACAACTCTCTGTGAGAAAAAGTGTTTCCTCGTCTCCGTTCTAAATGGCTTACCCCTTATTCTTAAACTGTGGCCCCTGGTTCTGGACTCCAACATCGGGAACATGTTTCCTGCCTCTAGCGTGTCCAAACCCTTAACAATCTTATATGTTTCAATAAGATGCCCTCTCATCCTTCTAAACTCCAGAGTGTACAAGCTCCATTCTCTCAGCATATATAGCCACTTCCTTTAAATCCCTTAAGTGTAGGCCATCTACGCTTCTCTTAGGCCCCCTTTGGTCATGGCTGGTCATGGGTGTCTCCAGGGTGTTATTCCCTATATGGAGGTCGCCTGTGCGTGACTTTGTTTAACATGGGGTGACTGGTGCACAGACAGCCACCCCACGGTCCTTGACAGATCTGGGTCAAGATCCAGTGGCATGGATTCCAAGACGACCGGAGACCACTTTTCTGCTGCAGCCTTCATCTGCCTTCCCAGCCGTTGTGACGCTCCACTAAGGTCAGCCATCATCCTCCGCCTGTTCCACCGTTGAGGTCTTGGTTGGATTGCTCTTTGTCAGAGACTTCCCCCTCGACCTTATCGCATGGGTGGCCCTACCAGGAGCATAGCTCCAGACGGCATCACTCTCAGGATCTCAGGTCCACACAAGCTTCTCCACCACGACAAGGTGACAATCCACTGACAAGTCCGAGCTATTCATTAGCCCTGCGAGTTTCTCAAATATGTTATCCCATGTAATTCTTAGAAGCTTCTCCCCATTATGTGAAATAATTCTCCACAGTGAAGATTGATACTTGATTTAACATATCTGTCGTATCGTTAATTTCACGAGCCTTGTTCGCTAGAAGTCCCACACCTACATTAGCTGCTGTTTTGCTATCAATAGATCAACACAAACACTCATAGTTTGGTTTGACATTGTTAGGGACTGCTCAAGGGTTACAAATCATGTGGATAAAGCAGGCATTAATTCAAACAAGAACCAGTCTTCACAATATTTGGTTTAATGTACATTATAAGCAGCAATCAGTTTGAAATTAAAAGGACAGCTTTGTAAACAAACTGTGCTGTCTACTGACATAACCATGGCCCGTTCTCCGATGAATCAGCCAATCGTAAGACAATGGGACACAAAAATGCTGGAGAAACTCAACGGGTGCAGCAGCATTTATGGAGTGAAGGAAATAGGCAACGTTTCGGGCCAAAACCCTTCTTCAGACTGATGAAGGGTTTCGGCCCAAAACGTTGCCTATTTCCTTTGCTCCATAGATGCTGCTGCACCCGCTGAGTTTCTCCAGCATTTTTGTGTACCTTCGACTTTCCAGCATCTGCAGTTCCTTCTTAAACAGTAAGACAATGGGAGATGTTAATCGGCGTATATTTCAACCACGCACCTTCATCTTAAGTTATTTCACACCACAGTGATGGAGGAAACCTCCAGACCAGATTTACTTTGTCACCTGGCACATCAAACATGGTCGTGGACGTCTTTCTGTTCATCAATATTTGGGGTAGTTGTGTACTCGATGGAGGTAGCCTTGGCAACAGTATTTTTTGGGTGGAAACAAGGAACTGCAGATGCTGGTTTACAAAAAAAGACACAAAGTGCTGGAGTAACTCAGCGGGTCAGGCAGCATCCCTGGAGAACATGGATAAGTGACGTTTTGGGTCGGGACCCTTCTTCAGAGTCTGAAGAAGAGTCCCAACCCGAAACATCACCCATCCCTGTCCTCCAGAGATTCCGATGACCTGCTGAGTTACTCCAGCACTTTGTGTCTAATTATGGGTGACTGGGAAACTTTTTCAGTCCTCAGAAGAAAATAAAGAAAGTCTAATATCAAAGAAAGTTAACCGTTCCATCTGAAATGTTATCAAAAGTTGACTCCGTGTTGTTTGGAGTCCAGTTGAATCACCTGATCTGTGAAACTAGCAGTTCTGTGCACTCCCAAAAAAAACATACGTGAAATCATTATTTCAATAATTAAAATTTTGCTCAATTTGAGATGCAACACCACATGAGGTAAAACTGCACTGAATTTCTGGACCTTTGCAAATTAAGGTGTGTGGAGTAATGCTGAAGAACATTGTTACTTGATTTTATCATGATTCATTCTTGGGAGAGTTTGCATAAACAAATATTGTACTTTAGATAAACTAATTGACTGAGCCAATTTCCCAAATGTGTACAATGTTTCGATCGCAGAAGTGGAAAATTACCACCGTGGTTTTAGGGTCCATCGACTTTCAACTCAGTTCTGAATTTAGATATTGACAAGTTGCAAATAAAACAACACAACATATTAATCTGCAAACCTCTTGAGCTCACTGCTGATTCCACCCAACCTAATCTTGGCAAGATGTTACAAACCACCTGGCTAAAACTGAACAATTAAATCACATTTACAATCCAACAACCGCACTGGTCTCAGGGAAAGAGAGCAGAGAAATTCTGTTGCATAACACAATGATTTTGTATTATGCAACACTATAAAATAATATTTAAATATTTAGTGACTATTTATCGAACACTTCCAGAACAAGTTTCTTCCTAATTCTGCATGGTAGGTTTACCCATGCAGCGATCATCAAAGGTATAGGTAAATCATATCCAAATATGCCTTCACAGTGATCACAAGACCGGCTTCAATAGGGCTTAACTGGACCTGACTTACTTTGCCAAGGCCAGCAAGTCCAGTTCTTAATATATTCTCTCATGCCAGTTCTACTTTAGGCATCAGTGTACAACGTATTCCTTTCAACTACCCAAATCGTCCCATCCACCACAGCTTGTTTGCAGATAGATAGATAGAAAATAGGTGCAGGAGGAGGCCATTCGGCCCTTCGAGCCATTCATTGTGATCATGGCTGATCGTCCCCTATCAATAACCCGTGCCTGCCTTCTCCCCATATCCCTTGACTCCACTAGCCCTTAGAGCTCTATCTAACTCTCTCTTAAATCCATCCAGTGACTTGGCCTCCACTGCCCTCTGTGGCAGGGAATTCCATAAATTCACAACTCTCTGGGTGAAAAAGTTTTTTCTCACCTCAGTCTTAAATGACCTCCCCTTTATTCTAAGACTGTGGCCCCTGGTTCTGGACTCGCCCCACATTGTGAACATTTTTCCTGCATTTAGCTCTACCGAACAAACCTCTTATCGCTTCTAACTATCCTTGTATAACTTTTATACTGCAAGGTGTCAGCCAACTAATTCGCCACTTTTAACAGTTTTTTGCCCTCTCTTCATATTTCACCAATGTCGTCCATTCAGAGTTTGATATTCACTGAAAATATCTCCATCCTTGCTGAAGAATCATCATGGGTAATGTTTAATTTAAATAAAAGATATCATTGCATTGCAAGTTTCCACATAAGCACAATATTGATAGGATTTCTTGTACGGCCATTGCGGAATATGTGCCCAGGATGCGGCTACAGGTATAATAATAATAATGATGGATTGGATTTATATAGCGCCTTTCTAATACCCAAGGCGCTTTACATCGCATTATTCATTCACTCCTCAGTCACACTCGGTGATGGTGAGCTACTTCTGTAGCCACAGCTGCCCTGGGGAAGACTGACGGAAGCGTGGCTGCTAATCTGCACCTACGGCCCCTCCGACCACCACCAATCACTCACACGCATTCACACACATTCACACGCAGGCAAAGGTGGGTGAAGTGTCTTGCCCAAGGACACAATGACAGTATGCACTCCAAGCGGGATTCGAACCGGCTACCTTCCGGTTGCCAGCCGAACACTTAGCCCATTGCGCCATCTGCCGTATCTGTATCTGTACCTCATCGTACTTGTGCAGATGACAAGAAACTCAACTTGATTTGATCTTATCAATTACATTTCTCCAATTAAAGCTACTGGTTTGAGTTTTGACAGAATATTTGACAGTGTCTAAAAATTGCAATCCTGTAATCAGGGGTAATTAAAGAAAATCTCAGCCCTCCTTTTCCATATATCCAGTGCGAGACCACTGCTTCATGGAATGGATAGTAACCTCATCAGCATCACAACCAGCGGCACCAAATTAAGGAGACGAATGCAAGTGAAATGAATAGGACGAAAGAAGAGTCTGAGTGGAACTGAAGAAGGGGGTCGACCCGAAACGTCACCCATCCATGTTCTCCAGAGATGTTGCCTGACCCACTGAGTTACCCCAGCACTTTGTGTCCTTTTGTGTTTTTAACCAGCATTTGCAGCTTTTCATTTCTACTGTGTGAGGTTTAATATCAAAGCTCAGTCGTAGTTCTACACAAAATAAGAGATCACAATGAAAGTCTTGATTAAAACATGCAACTTTAGGACTGATATCAGAGATTTCTTCATTTAGAATTGTGAAATTTTTATCAGTGTGTCCAAATTCCTCCAAAGTTGGTTAGGTCCTTATGCCTTAATTTAATTATGCTTCATTCAGTACCTGTAATTTCTGTAATAAACAGATATGTTTCCCTGATACCCCCGAGTTATATCATACACTGTGGTACAAACATAAGGACCTCTACATCACATTGAATTGACTCCTACTATAAGGGTCGCATTTGCTAAAAAGGTGCCATGAAACAGAAAGGCAAAACTCTCACCCTATTGTGTTTGAACATCAAAAGCCAACTACAGGATCTTGAAATGGGAAAATTACAATCAATGGAAATCTGAATGTGACATCGTCGGCTTACATGGAGGCTGCGACATCAGTTAAATTATTTCACAATTATGTACACCGCTGCTGTGAGTCAAACATTGGAAAAATGCCGTTCCCTTCCGGCAGCAGTCATGGACTTACTCAAGTATGTTAAAATGAAATGCGTGATATTACCAAACCTAGTGACTCAGAGACACATCCTGAGATGTGCAGCAATACATCTGTTGCGACTCCAGTGACACCTACCTAATGAAAGAGTGTAGTAGAAAGCTTTTTCTACTCAGCGGCTGTGGAAAGCATCTTGTCCGGAAACATCACAATTTGGTTTGGGAACTGCTCTGCCCAGGACAAGAAGGCTCTGCAGAGAGTAGTGCGTTTGGCCGAACACACTATGGGAACTACACTCGTCCCCCTGCAGGAACTATACATCAGAAGGTGCAAATCCAGGGCCAGCAAAATCATGGGGGACCCCTTCCACCCCAGCAACAGATTGTTCCAGCTGCTACGGTCAGGCAAACGCCTCCGTTGCCATGCTGTGAAAACAGAGAGGATGAGAAGGAGTTTCTTCCCAGAGACCATTAGGACTGTAAACTCCTATCTTACCAGGGACTAACTTACTGTACCAATTTACTGTTGTGTGGTGTCTTTTTAAAATTGCTGTTTTTTCCTCCCACAAATATGTAATTACTGATTTTGTTCCATTCTGTTTTGTAGGGTTTTTTTGCACAATTCGCAAGCATTGCCACTTTTCATTTCACTGCACATCTCGTATGCGTATGTGACGAATAAACTTGATGACTTGACTTGACTTTTTGTTGCTTGCTATCCAGTCGGCAGAAAGACTATGCATGATTACATCCTTTTCACACAAAGGGTGGTGGGTGTGTGGAACAAGCTGTCAGAGGAGGTCGTTGAGGCAGAGACTATCCCAACATTTAATAACAGTTAGGTACATGGATAGGACAGGTTTGGAGGGATATGGGTCAAACGCAGGCAGGTGGGTCTAGTATAGTTGGGACATGTTGGCCGGTGTGGGCAAGTTGGGCCAAAGGGGCTGTTTCAACACTGTATGACTCTATGACTCTATGATTACAATTGAGCCGTCCACAGTGTACAGATATAGGATAAAGGGAATAATGTTTAGTGCAAGATAAAGTCCAGTCAAGTTCAATTAAAGATAGTTCGAGGGTCTCCAATGAGGTAGATGGTAGCTCAGGACCACTCTCTAGTTGTTGATAGTTGCCTGATGACAGCTGGGGAGAAACTGTCCTTAAATTTGGAGGTTTTGGTCCTCAATTCAGATTTGGTGCCAATGCTAGATGCAATATTGTTTTAGTGCATCAAAAATAGGCACAGTTCGATGTCTGGCAATGAATCTGTCCAAATGGCATTTGCCGATGACCAGTACTGAATTGCCCAAATTACAGATGCTGGAAATATCCCAAGTGATCCACATTATTGGGGACAAGGAAAGAGTACAAACAGAAATCTGAAAAAAAAACACAATTCTAACTCCTCTGCACCTGACCAACTCACTACTGGAAAAAGGCTGCATAATTACTGGGCACAGATAAAATTAAAGCTCAGCTCAAAAGTTTAGTTTAGTTTTTTGTCATGTGTACCGAGGCACAGTGAAAAGCTTTTTGGTGCATGCTAACCAGTCACCAGTCCCCTCTCCCATCAGGCAAGAGGTACAGAAGTGTGTAAACGCGCATCTCCAGAATCAGGGACAGTTTCTTTCTAGCTGAACCATGCTACCAACAACTAGAGAACAGTCCTGACCTACCATCTACACTCATAGGAGACCCTTGGACTATCTTCAATTAGACTTTATCTTGCACTAAATGTTATTCAAGTTAATCCCTTTATCGTGCCCCTTTTAATTCCTACACTGTGGATGACTCAATTGGAATCATGTATTGTCTTACTGCTGAATAGTTAGCACACAACAAAAGCTTTTCACTGTACCTCAGTACACGTGACATTAAACTAAACTAAAAATAAATATTATACAGGATTACAATTGAACCATCCACAATGTACATTATAAAAGGAATAATGTTTAGAGCATGATAAAAGGAACAATGATAAAGTCTGATTATAAATGGTGCAATGGTCTCCAATGTAGTACATAGCAGCTCAGGATTGCTCTCTAGTTGTTGGTAAGCATTGGTTGTTGGTAGAAAGCTGCAATAAGTCATTGCATGATCTCAGAATTGAGGAGAGGCATTTTGGAAAAGTGTTGGAAACTGCTCCTGTGCAAGTCTGCACATGTAGGACTGCTGTTAAAAAGGAGAGAGAACAGAAAATAAACATAGCAAAAAGTGTTGGAACAAATTTAAGGTCTATTATTATCTTTACAGCATACAACCAAAACCCATGTTCCTGTAAATCAATGTCACATGAATCCTACAAAATAACTTCATCTTTTTAGATGCAGAAATTTATAGCACTGTTGCATGAAAAAATAAATAGGTTCCAGCTTTTTAAAAAGACACCAAAATCCTACAAGACGGGCACATCAATGATTAGGTAACTCATGTTAATCCAATTCTTCTTGATTAATTGTACAGTGTCTCCTGGCAGCATCCACGTTCCAAACACTGGCACCTCATCGACTACATCATCGTACGATCCCGTGACCAACAAGATGTACTGAAAACAAGATTCGGCCCAAAAAGGAAACATCAAAACCAGAACACCAAGATATTCAATGTTGACATACTTCAAGACATCAACCATGTTCAGAAGTTTCAACAGAAACTTCCAGAACAACTGCCTCAACATATTCCACAGTCTGTCGAAGAACACTGGAATCTATTGAAGAACGCTATCATCGCCTCCTGCAAGGAAACAATTGGGTTCGTCAAAAAATCATCAGGATTGGTTCGACAATAATGACAAACAATTCCAACAACTCATCGATGAAAAGCGAAAAGCTTTCATCACCTTACAAAATGACCAACAGTCAGCTACAAAAAGGAAGTGCTATCAGGAATGCAAGGCTGCAGTCCAGCAGAGCACCCGAATCCTGAAAAGCCAATGGTGGAGGGAAAAAGCTCCAACAACAAGCAGACGCCAACAACACTCAAGGCTTTTTCAACGCCACCAAAGCCATTTTTGGTCCATCCACTCACGGTCAAGCCCCTCCCAAAAACAAAGATGGATCAACCATCCTGAAGAGCAATGCTGACATCAATTCTAGATGGAGGGAGCATTTTGAAGATCTTCTAAATCAAACCGCCTCATTTGTCAGGAACGTGATCAACAAGATTCCAAAGCAGCCTGTTGACGACTTCCTAAGCAGAATACAATCACTTGAAGAAGTCAAGGAAGCCATCAAAACCTTCAAATACAACAAGGCAGCTGTACTCGATGGAATACCAGCCGAGGTCTACAATCTTGGAGGTAACCTGCTCCATTACCAATTGCATCAACTTCTCATCAAGATCTGGATAAATGAAGACGTACCAGGAGACTTTAGAGACTCAGCAATCGTTACCATCTACAAAAGGAAAGGCGATCGATCTGACTGAGGAAACTATCGTGGAATTTCCCTGTTAGCAACAGCAGGCAAAGTCCTCGCCCACATCATGAACAACCGACTCAAGCCTTTAGCCGAGAAGATCCTTCCAGAGACACAAGCTGGTTTTAGACCATCACGTGGAACAGCCGACATGATATTCACAATGCGTCAACTACAAGAAAAATGTTGTGAACAACCTCAACCTTTGGTACATGGCATTCATCGACCTCACTAAGGCCTTCGACTCGGTATCAAGGGAACTCTTATGAGACATCCTATCCACCTACCCCCAGGAATCGAAATCATTTACAGAACAGATGGCAGACTTTTCAATCTTGCCCGTCTCAAGTCCTAAACTAAGACATCTATGAGCTCCCTCATGGAGTTCCAATACGCAGACGACAACTGTGTTGCAGCTCTCTCAAAAAATCATCTGCAACAGATCCTGACTGCCTTCAACAGTGCATACACGAAACTTGGACTTACCATCAACTCCAAGAAGACTCAGGTTATCTACCAATCGTCACCAACTGAGACAAATTGGAAAGAACCGTCAATCCAACTTGGTGAAACAACCCTGGAAAATGTGGATCACTTTCCGTACCTTGGAAGTCACCTCTCCTCCAATGTCGACCTTGATGACGAGATCCAACATCGTCTTAAGTGTGCTGGAACAGCTTTTGGACATCTTCGAACGAGAGTCTTTCAAAATCGTCACATCCGAACAGACACCAAAATGTTAGTGTACAAGGCAGTGGTGATTCCAACGCTCCTGTATGCATCAGAAACCTGGACACCATACCAACGCCATCTGAAAACACTTGAAAAGTTCCATCAACGATGTCTTCGAAGCAGCTTAAATATCAGTTGGGAAGACAGAAGAACCAACGTCAGCGTGCTGAATGAAGCAAACACATCTAGCATCGAAGCCTTCGTCATCAAGAACCAACTAAGATGGGTCGGTCATGTTCGGATGGAAGACGAGCGTCTACCAAAGCAAAGGTACACAAAAATGCTGGAGAAACTCAGCGGATGCAGCAGCATCTATGGAGCGAAGGAAATAGGCAACGCAACTTCAAGATCCTCCTCCATGTCTACAAAGCCCTCAATGGGCTTGCCCCCACCTACATAAAAAGTCTTCTCACCCACCACTCCACCTCCAGGCCCCTCAGATCGGCCGACTTGGGGTTGCTGAATATCCCACGGTCTAGGCATAAGCTCAGGGGCGACCGCGCCTTTGCGGTTGCAGCTCCTAGACTGTGGAACAGCATCCCCCTTCCCATCAGAACTGCCCCCTCCATCGACTCTTTTAAGTCAAGACTAAAAACTTATCTATACTCCCAAGCCTTTCCTGACGTCCTCTGAGTGAGGGCTACATGTATATATGTATGTAGTTTGTTTAGTTTATGCTATTCTTATAACAAATGTAAAGCACTTTGGCCAACGGGAGTTGTTTTTTAAATGTGCTATATAAATAAATGTGACTTGACTTGACTTGAACGTTATGCTGCTGCACCCGCTGAGTTTCTCCAGCATTTTTGTGTACCTGGGAATTTCCAGCATCTGCAGTTCCTTCTTAAACACTTTGTCTACCAAAGCAAACCTTATACTCCCAGCTTAAAGAAGGCAAACGGAAAAGAGGCGGACAAAAGAAGAGATTCAAAGACACCTTAAAAGCCAGCATGAAGAAATGTGCAATCGACATTGACAATTGGGAAACCAATGCCAAAGACAGGAAACTCTGGCGAACCATCATCCAAGAAGGAACAGCGACCTTCGAAGCCAAGAGATGCGCAGAATTAGAACAAAAGAGAAGAAAACATAAAGAGAGGCAGCAACAACCAAAGCCCGATCTGCCATCTGGAATTACCTGTCCTGAATGTCAAAGAACTTTTAAAGCCAGGATTGGACTCATAAGCCACCTGAGAGTCCATAAAAACAACAGAACGTAAAATCAACAGAACGTAGACCATCATCCTCGACCTCGAGGGATAGCCACGACAACGAGTGAACTGACAGCACCGAAATACATAAAGAATATTTAACAACATTTTAATTTTGGAAAGCGACACCAATAAAAATTTACTCTCCTCTTCCACTATCAACCATAACAAGTTCAAAATGAGGTAGAATACAACAAATACAGACAACAGAGATTTATGATGATGCCTAAATCGAGGGCAGAGGAAGAATGATAGTGTTTGTCACTGAGTTACTGCATGAAGACGTAATGTATGAAGACATGAGGGCATAATGGAAATGAGAAGATACAAATAACAAATGCATGGTTCAATAGTTAAATACAATGTCATGTGTGTGACTTCAGGCCAAACAGGCTAGGAAAGTTTCAATCATTTCTTTGTGATTGTGCAATTGATCAATGTCTTAGGAATACAGAGGATTTCAAAAAAAGGAATTAGCAATGTTTCCCACACTGCTGTCCAGAAATAAGTCAGAATGTGATATAACAGATGAGAGTTTTATTGCGCTCAACAATTGATAGTTCACCTCCTCTCCTTATCCCCTCAGCTCAGAGACACCTCTTCTGCAAGTCAATTGCCAATACTTCCAATTTACCTAGCATTTGTTTGGATGAGACATCAGAGGGGAGGCTGCCAGAATCCAATAACCAAACCAGCTTTACAGCTCCCACTATCTCAACATTAAGAAAATAACTTTAATTTATCTGTGAGCACGTTAACTAATCGTAAAAACCCCAGCAATAATGGAAGTGGTGTGGGAATTAATCACAGACATTAAACATAAGTGGGAGTATTTTGTACTGATGACTTATTTCTGGACGTTCAGTTCCACTGAGTTCAAATGGAACAAATGGACAGAAGGTGACATTAATGCTGATCAATCCTCTCATACACCATTAGAGTGGTGAATTTCAGAAAGAGGGAAGAAAAGATAGCTTTAGTCTCTTTTTAAAATGAACGAAAAAACATCTACCTCTCCAAATGCCTACAATAAACTCACATATCACCTGGAATTGATACCCAGGGAGGAACACCATTTCTATTGGAAAACTGTAGTGTATATATACAAACACACACATAGGCATACATACACATACATATATTATATATATGCACCCATATAACATGTACATATGTGTGCAGATACACACACACATGCGCATATACACACATGTGACCCCAAACATTATCTATCCATGTTCCCCAGAGATGCTGCCTGACCTGCTGAGTTACTCCAGCAGTTGTGTCTTTTTTTTGTATAGCTGCAGTTAGTATGTTGTCAGAAAAGTAGAATGCCTAAATATACATATAGATTTTTATGTTTACCAAATACTCCTTTTCTCCTTGTGAAAAGTGGATTATGCGATTGCTGGGGAAAAGGGTGACAATACCATATGTTTGATACGAAAAATTACTCAGGTCAAATTGAAATAATTGTCTTAATATTGAGAATCAAGAAGCTGCAGTGAAGCAAAGAAATTTCAAAACAAAATCAGGATGAATTGTCCAGAATTGAGCAAAGCACCCACTTTATAAAAAGATCCATTTTTGTATTAAATACAGTGCGTAAGAAGCCAAATAACAAAAGTGCCCACTCAACCATCACCCTAGCTTTTCATTGTACCTTGGTACACGTGGCAATAAAGTAAATTCAACTAAACTCAACCCGTTACCCTTGCCACTTTCCAAAGGATCAGCAATGTGCAATTCCAGAATTCTTTCTATTTGCATCTTCCTCTGATACTGGAAATATACATTTAACTCTTATCTCTCCACGCTGATGCTTTCAAAGTATTTTAGCACACATTCTGTAGTCAGGAGCCCTTCTGACACACTTCTGCCTCTGCTTTCTGACAATTTTAACCCCTCAATCATAATTTAGTCCAAAGAAAATCCAAAAGGCATTCTGAGCTGCTAAGGCAGGGTGTAAGAACCTTGTCCTTACACTATACTGTAACAGGATCTCTTTCCAAATGTTGTACTGACCTGTTAATCTCACTACAATCTTTTTTTTAAAATACATTTTGAATCTATCCTAATGCGTCCTGCATTCTATGCCTGACATTTGCCATCAATCTTCTTTGTTATTTTTATGTCAGCCTCTTGTTTGCTTTGGCGTGCAGGGAGTTCTGACATTGAAATCCCCAACTTTCTTCCTCATGAGCTTCTATGGTCTTTGCTCATGAGAGTCTGCTAGCTGTGTGCCTGCGTTTATATACCTCCCACTGTTGGTGCCCCGCCCTGCCTAAAGTCTGCCCCCTCCACCGTCTTGTTGCCGCATCACTTCACTCGGCCAGTTTGGGTCTGAAACCGCTGAGGGAGATATAATGGTCTTGGAAGTAGCAACGGCCTGTGTACTGAGCCCCCTCCTCTACTCCCTCTTCACCTTCACCGACTGCACACCTGTACATGGTTCTAACACCATCATCAAGTATGCAGATGATACAACGGTGATTGGCCTCATCAGCGACAACGATGAGTTGGCCTATAGGGAGGAGGTTCAGCTCCTAGCAGCATGGTGCACTGACAACAACCTGGCCCTTAACTCCAAGATGACCAAGGAGCTCATTGTGGACTACAGGAGGTCTAGGGGCTGCACGCACACTCCCATCCATATTAACGGGACGGAGGTGGAACGTGTTTCCAGCTTCAGGTTTCTGGGGGTCAACATCTCTGATGACCTCTCTTGGACCCACAATACATCAACACTGGTCAAGAAGGCTCACCAGCTTCTCTTCTTCCTGGGGAGACTAAAGAAGGTCCATCTGTCTCCTCAGATTCTGGTGAACTTCTACCGCTGCACCATCGAGAGCATCCTTACCAACTGTATCACAGTATGGTATGGCAACTGCTCTGTCTCTGACCGGAAAGCACTGCAGAGGGTGATGAAAACCGCCCAACGCATCACCGGTTCCTCACTCCCCTTCATTGAGTCTGTCCAAAGCAAGCGATGTCTGCGAAGGACGCGCAGCATCGTCAAGGACTGCTCTCACCCCAACCACAGACTGTTTACCCTCCTCCCATCCGGGAGGCGCTACAGGTCTCTCCGTTGCTGAACCAGCAGGTTCAGGAACAGCTGCTTCCCTGCGGTTGTTACACTACTGAAATCTGCACCTCGGTGATTGCCAGTCACCCCTCCCCCGGACACTATTTCCCCCAGAAAAATTGCACTACTGTACATATATATATTTTACTGCTCATTATTCCTAAGTTCGCTTTTCTGGGTGAGATGCTAACTGCATTTCGTTGTCTCTGTACTGTACACTGCACAATGACAATTAAAGATTGAATTGAATTGATTTGAATTTGTCAGGGTTAGCACAGTTAAAGTGTATGTAAATTGAGTTTCTATTCCCTTGAGATTAGACAGTCAAATGGAGATCTATTCAAGGTAATTACAATTATTCAGGAAGTAGGCTCAGAGAGTAAATCGCCTCTGGCGGTGTGAATCCAAACAATTGGGCATAATGGTAACATTAGAACTGGGTCATTCAGACGTGGAATCGGGAAACACCTTTTCACACGGAGGGTCTCACCGTCTGAACCTCTCACCGTCAAATAAAAGCTAGAGAGACCGTGTCACCTGAAGGTCACAGCCGCTGGCCATATTCCTAAATGCTAAAATAAAGTTGGGAAGAGGTGCTGACGTCCTTCTAACTGACTGAAGGAGAAGGAAAGATTGAGCTCATTTCCCCACTCCCCACACTTTACGAGGACGTTGAGGGCCTGAGCTAGAGGGAAAGGTTGCACAGGCTAGGATTTTATTCCTTGCGAGCGCAGGATGAGGGGTGATCTTATAGAGGTGTGCAAAATCATGAGAGGAACAGATCAGGTCTATTGGTCAGCTGGGCTGGTGTTTAGTTTAGTTTAGAGATACAGGGCGGAAACTGGCCCTTCGGCCCGCTGACCAGCGGATCCCCGCACACTAACACACACTGGGGTCAATTTACATTTATATCAAGGGAGGAAACCGAAGATCTCGGAGAAAACCCACGCGGTCAGGGGGAGAAGGTACAGGGTCTGTACAGACAACACCGGTAGTCAGGTGGAAGCCGGGTGGGTCTCTGGCGCTTCAGCGCTGTAACTAAGGCAGCAACTCTACCGCTGGTGGTTAAAATACACAGTCTTTTGCCCAGTGTAGGGGAATCGAGAAGAAGAGGACATGGGTTTAAGGTGAGGGGGAAAACATTTAATAGCAACCCGAGGGGCAACTTTTCTTTACACGAAGGGTGGTGCTTGTATGGAAGGAGCTGTCGAGGAGGTAGTTGAGGCAGGGACTTTCACAACGTTTAAGAGAGATTCGGACATGTACATGGACAGGGCAGGTTTAAGTTTAAAGGGTTATGGGCCAAGCGCGGGCAGGTGGGACTGGTGTAGATGGGGCATGTTGGTCGGCGTGGGCAAGTTGGGCTGAGGGGCCTGTTTCCACACTGTACGAGTCTATAAAGCTAAGATATTTCAAACACAAACAATGACATTTCCAAAGAAATCCACAAGCTTCGGTGAAAAGAGCGGGGATGGGGAGAGGCTGATACTTTGCAAGGGGTCAATAAACTAATTACTGTGGTCAGACTGACAACTTTTTGAAGAAGTGAAGGTAACCAGATAGGGCGAGTCCAGTCAAGTTCGTGAACTAAAGCAATTCGCGCTCAGTCTCCACATTCTTTCCCTTTTGGAAACGGGAGAACATTCATCAACTTGCCCTTTCGCGAAAGGCAAAACTTTCCAAACACGGATTCACAAAAAGTTAAACATTCATCAAAAGAACAGGAACCACGAAAGTTAAGGAACTTTTGGTTTTTTACCGTCTGCGATACCTTGAGTCAGGTGGCAGGAGGAAGTCACCGCACAAAACAACTTGTCTGCAAGCTGGATAGACGTCCAGCTACACCTCAAACCCTCCCTGAAACAGGATCGTTCACACCCAGCTCAATGATCAGCTAGCAGCAGCAGCAGCAAAACCTGACATGGATCTTGGCGACAGAGAGGAATTCTTAAATTCACCGCAAGATCTAACTGAGAGATAATTAAATTGGTAATGTTTCCAGAAGTATATGTAGAAACAAAGAACTGCGGACGATAGACACAAAATGCTGGAGTAACTCAGCGGGACAGGCAACATCTCTGGATTGAAGGAATTCCTTATACCAACAGATACTGACGGTCCCGCTGAGTTACTCCAACATTTTATGTCTATCTTCGTTGTAAACCTGCAGCTGCAGTTCCTTCCTACACAAAGATCTGCAGATGCTGGTTTGTACCAAAGATGGGCACAAATTGCCGGAGTAACTCAGCGGGCCAGGCAGCATCTCTGGAGAAAAAGGATGGGTGATGTTTTTGGGTTGGTAACCTTCTTCAGACTGAAAGAATGGGGAGGGGGAGGAGGTGAATAGCCGGAGGTGAGAGAAGACGAAGATAAATCAGGGTCGGCCACAAATGATTTCAGGCAAAGTGGAACCTGGTGCCAAAGTTGGCTCAGCAAGGTGTGAACCCAGTGTATGAACATTGAATTCTCTAATTTTAAGTAACTTCATCTTACACCCCCCCCCCCCCACACACACACACACACATACCCCTCACCTTCCCTCCCTCCTTGCCCCGTTCCTCCACCCTAGTCGTTTTACCAGTTGCACAGTTCTCCACATTGTTTCTCTTGATATCTCACCTTCCCTGGCCAACAATGGACCAACCAGGCATCGCCCTGCCTATGGCCGTTTGCGGCTGGCCCTGATTTGTCCTGGTCTTTTCTCATCTCCAGCTCTTTCCCCCCCACCCCCTACTTTCAGTCTGAAGAAGGGTCCCGACCTGAAATGTCGCCTGTCCATTCCCTCCACAGATGCTGCCTGTCCTGCTGCATTACTCCAGCACTTTGTGTTTGCCCAACAAATAAGTTGTTCTGCTGAAGATCATACAAAGTACTGCCTTAATTGTAGAAATAAGCAACTGCAGATGCTGGTTTACACAAAAGAACACAAAGTGCTGGAGTAATTCAGCGGGTCAGGCAGTATCTCTGGATAATATGAATAGGTGACGTTTGGGTTGGAACCCTTCTTCAGAGTTGTCCCTGGCCCATATTGCACATGTAATACTGTGTGAACAAATGTGGCAGTTGGGAAGACTGAAGTGGGAAGCCTATCCCATGGAATTTTAGATCACACCAAAAAAAATCCAATGAATTTCAATAGAAGTGCATTTATGTATGGAAATACTAAGGTTTCCTTTCAGGGCACCTGTCTAGGAAGTGACACGTTGGAATGAAATTAACCCCAAGATTCACCACCCTAGTGTCAGTAGAGGCTTTGCAAGGGCGCTAGTTATAAGTTAAAATGGAAAAATGAATAATCTACACGTAATGAGAATCTGAAATAAAAACAAGCTGCTGGAAGTATTCAGCAGATCAAGCAGCATCGGTAAAGAGAAAAGCAAGGTTAATTTTTCAGATAATTGGAATCCTAATTTGTACATCTCAATAAGCATCAGAATACAAGCAGCATACAGATTCTGTCTGGGAACATAACTGCTTGATGAAGCTGAAAGGTGGAATCAAGTGTGAAGTTACTAGAGGCACGGCAGCACAACGGTAAAGTTGCGGCCTTCCAGGCTCGATCCCGACTACGGGTGCTGTCTGTACGGAGTTTTACGTTCTCCCCGTGACCTGCCAGGGTTTTCTCCCTCCAAAGATGTAAGTTATTTGGCTTGGTATAAATGTCAAAATTTATATCCAGTGTAGGATAGTGTTAATGTGCGGTGATCGCTGGGCGGTGTGGACTCGATGGGCCGAAGGGCCTGGTTCCGCACTGTTTCTCTAAACTAAACTAGAGGGTAGGATTGGAGCAGTGTAGATGGCAGGGAGTGGACTTGGCAGACTGTGTCAGTGAGCTTGAGAAGTATGAGCAGCCTCAGCCTTGTTTCCTGGATGTGAACCGTGTGGAAATGTTCCTGAAAGTAAACAATATTGTCAAGGACTCAGGGGAGGACATAGAATAAAGCAATGAGGCCAACATACAAAACAGAGGAGGGCAATATTACTGCTGCTCTTTGTTAGGCCAGAGACAAATGAGACACAGTTTGAGTGCTGCAATCTACACTCAAAGCTTTTAACCAAGATATTGTAAAAGTGTCAATAGAACATTTTAATCCAGTGTCTTCAGAGGTATTAACAATTTACAAGTTTAGCATGTTTAACCGAGGACCAAAGGGAGCAATTAATGAATAAATGCTCAGGTCAGGTTTTGCCAAAAGGTGGAATTTCCAGTCTGTTAAATATCAGGTGGTTATGGTGCAGACGGATAAATGAGAGAAGTTATGCAAAACTATTCACCACTCCGGGCTTAGCATTCAAGAGAGCTTGCAGAACAGCTAGCAATGTGGAATTGCACTTAAAAATGTGAAGCAGGTTTACTCAGGGTATAAAGTTGGAGGTGCAGGCACAGAACAAGACCATAGAAATGGGAACCGCAGCAAGGTTTTCTACTTTGCAACTGACAGAATACTACTGTTAAGCCAAGCAAGTTCCTTGTATACTAACTGTGAATGGCAGAACATGTTTTGAAATTTGAGCCCATTGAAATTACCAATTACAGAAAACTGGTATTCCAAGGTGACCCGAGTACACGGTCTCCTGAGCAACTTTTCCTGTTATAGAGTCATAGAGTCATAGAGTGATACAGTGTGGAAACAGGCCCTTTGGCCCAACTCGCCCACACTAGTCCCACTTGCCTGCGCTTGGTCCATATCCCTCCAAACCTGTCCTATCCAAGTACCTGTCTAACTGTTTCCTAAATGATGGGATAGTCCCAGCCTCAACTACCTCCTCTGGCAGCTTGTTCCATACACCCACCACCCTTTGTGTGAAAAAGTTACCCCTCGGATTCCTATTAAATCTTTTCCCTTTCACCTTGAACCTATGTCCTCTGGTCCTCGATTCCCCTACTCTGGGTAAAAGACTCTGTGCATCTACTGGATCTATTCCTCATGATTTTGCATACCTCTATAAGATCATCTGTCATCTTCCTGCGCTCCATGGAATAGAGACCCAGCCTACTCAAATTCTCCCTATAGCTCACACCCTCTAGTCCTGGCAACATCCTTGTAAATCTTTTCTGAACCCGTTCAAGCTTGACAATATCTTTCCCTTAACACGGTGCCCAGAACTGAACACAATATTCGAAATGCGGTCTCAGCAACCTCTTATACAACTGCAACAATTGGCTCCCAACTTCTATACTCAATACTCTGACTGATGAAGGCCAAAGTGCCAAAAGTCTTTTTGACCACCTTATCTACCTGCGACTCAACCTCCAAGGAACCATGCACCTGTACTCCTAGATCGCTCTGCTCTACAACACTACCCAGAGGCCTACCATTCACTGTGTAGGTCCTGCCCTTGTTCAACGTCCCAAAATGCAACACCTCACACTTTTGTGTATTGAATTCCATCAACCATTCCTCCGACCACCTGGCCAATCGATCCAGATCCTGCTGCAATCGTTCACAACCATCTTCACTATCTGCAAAACCACTAACTTTGGTATCACCAGCAAACTTGCTAATCTTACCCTGTATGTTCTCATCCAAATCATTGACGTAGATGACAAACAGTAATGGGCCCAGCACCAAACCCTGATGCACACCACTAGTCACAGGCCTCCAGTCCGAGAAGCAACCTTCCACCATCACCCTCTGCTTCCTTCCATGGAGCCAATTCGCTATCCATTCAGCTATCTCTCCTTGGATCCCATGCGATCTAGCCTTCTAGTGCAGCCTATAATGCGGAATCTTGTCGAACGCCTTACTGAAGTCCATGT
This sequence comes from Malacoraja senta, assembly GCA_038087875.1. Taxonomy (NCBI): domain Eukaryota; kingdom Metazoa; phylum Chordata; class Chondrichthyes; order Rajiformes; family Rajidae; genus Malacoraja; species Malacoraja senta. Next base: position 13,491,608 of record CM075983.1, on the reverse strand, counting down.
ACACAACATCTACAGCTCTGCACTTATCAACCTTTTTGGTCACGTCTTCAAAAAAATCAATCAGATTTGTGAGACACGACCTCCCACGTACAAAACCATGCTGACTATCCCTAATCAGCCCTTGCCCATTCAAATGCCTGTATAACCTATCCCTCAGAATACTCTCCAGTAACTTACCAACTACAGATGTTAAGCTCACCAGCTTATAGTTCCCAGCATTTTCCCTGCAGTCCTTCTTGAAAAAAGGCACATTTGCCACCCTCCAGTCTTCCGGCACCTCTCCTGTATTTGAGGACGACTCGTAAATTTCAACCAGGGCTCCCGCAGTTTCCAATCTAGTTTTCCGCAATGTCCTTGGATATATCTATCTCACCCTGTTCTATCTCTTTTGGTGTAGGAAGGAACTACAGATGCTGATTTACACCAAAGATAGACACAAAGTGCTGGTATAACTCAGCGGGTCAGGCTGCATCTCAGTAGAAAAGAAATGGGTGATGTTTCCAGTTGAAACGGGTCAGGTTCCGGTCTGCTTGGGTCAAGTCTGGGTTCCGGCCCAGAGATATTACTTACGACACTCAACTAAACAGCTGCTGGATGAACAGTTCTTTAGTTTTGAGATACAGCACGGAAGCAGGCCCTTCGGCCCACCGAGTCCGTGCCAACCAGCAATCATCCCGTACACTAGTTCTATCCTACACACTAGGGAAACTTTACAGAAACCAATTAACCTACAAACCTGCACGTCTTTGGAATGAGGGAGGAGACTGGTGCACCCGGAGAAAACCCTCGTGGTCACAGGGAGAATGTACAAACTCCGTACAGACCACACCCATAGTCAGGATCAAACTTGAGTCTCTGGCGCTATAAAACAGCAATTCTACAGCTGCTCCACTGAGCTGGCTTAGGTTCTGTAGTTATTATCGTACCAGATGAAATGCAATTTTAACTATTATCTCCAATAGAAGATTTTTTTTTTAATGTCGATTTGCATAAAAAGAAATTCCTTAACTCCAAGACTGCTATTGTCAAAATTCTCGTATTATGTCATCACTGTGGTGGGATAATTACAGATTTAATGGCTTAATTGTTATTTTAAGGATGTAAGAGAGGCTTGCAGCAGGAGGCAACACTAAAAAAAAACAATGCGTAGTTTATCAAAGATAAATCAGAAAACACCCATTGATATACAATGCCATCAATTGAAAAATATTATCTTATTGTTGCAACCTGTTGATAGCTCAGTTCATTGTTGGTTACTCCCTCTTTAGCATAACAGTTGATGATTCATCCCTGCAACTTGCCACCAGCTAAACTCATTAGAAGTTTAATTGATTCCCATGTTGAACAAGGAGGTGGAGTGTTTGATGAAACAGTGTAGGAGCTGGCCTGATACTTCCAGAATTTTTTGTAAAGCTGCATCTCCCCCTATAGTTAAGCAGCAATAGTTAGAGCAGCCCAGTGGAGCAGCTGGTAGAGAGCAAAGATCGTATAGCGAGCAAGATAGTCCACTCCTGCTAAATCCAATGGGCTGACATGTAGTACGCAATGGAGCGGAAAGTGGGCCATTTATTCGGCCATTTCAGTAATCCCGACCCGACTTTGGTTATCCCTCTCGCAGTGTAATCAGCGTCGCAGGGGAACAGTTTGTGTGTGTGTGTGTGATATAGGGTTAGATTCATAATTCATAATTCTGTTCATTCATAATTCTGTTGATTTTTGTTAAAGATGAATATGTTTATAAATTATGATTCTGTTCATTTTCTTTTTTAATGGGTATTTGTAAATTTCTTTTGAAATGGCTCATGTGCTGTGTTTGAGTTGATTTTTGTATTAAACTTGCACTCTGTAATTCATCTAATCACACTGTTCACAACTGCGGTATTTGGTAAAATAATAGCAATATGAGGATTCCAGTTGCTCTACTCTTGGAATGTTCCTTGATGTTTTTTTTGTGTCTATGGAATTGCTTTTCAACAATAAAATGGGTCTGGTCTTCCCAATAGCCAGAGAGTGGAATGAGATCTGTCCGTAATGGTGGGGTTATCTAAATGAAGTGTTTAGCAAAATAACATTTGTTTTGAGCAAGATTTACAAATGATGTATAACTTAAGGATGGTTTTATTTAGCGAGCATACAACTGATTAGATTGTGTAGGAAAGAACACACATACACACATATATGAATGTGATATAGATGTATATAATCATATAACACACACATATATATTTCTCCAGATTTTTATATCTAATGATAAACTTTATTTCGGACTAGACAAGGGACAACATTAAAAAAAAAACATTGTAAATCTCCCCGCAACTTCACCCTGGTGTCCCAGCCGTGCTGATCCGGGCCAGACTCGGATCTTTGGATACGAGTGCGGAGACAGAAGCCGGTTACGGAAATGGGGCCGAAGATTACCCCTGACCCTACTACGTCTTTTTCGTCGAGTGGACTATCTTGCTCGCTATAGGATCTTTGGTAGAGAGACCAAAGATCGATCCTGATCATGGGTGCTAACTGTGTGGAGTTCGCAAGTTCTCTCTTTGATCACGTGGGTTTTCTTCACATGATCCAGTTTCCTCCCACATCCCAAAGACGTAGGTTTGTAGGTCAATTGGCCTCTGTAAATTGCCCCTAGTGAGTAGGGAGGGATACAAAAGTGGGAGCACATAGAACTCCTGTGCACGGGTGATCGATTTTCCGCTTGTGTGTCAGACGACGTTCTGCCATCGCTTTGCCACAGCCAGTGCCACATCTGTGCCTCTGCGGAGATTGTCCGCAGTGCATGCCTCCCCGCCGCAAGTCAGTAGGTGGGTCATTGTCTGTACCTCTCCACAGTTGCACTTGTCGGAGTCCGGGAAGCCCCACTTCTTCAGGTTGAGTACGCAACGTCCCACTCCAGTTCGGAAGTGGTTTAGGGCTTTCCAGGTAGTATAAGGCAGGTGGTGTCCTGGTGCCACTGTTGTTTGGCTTTGGTGCCTGGTACGGTTGGCTCTAGTTCCATGAAGCTGTTCCGACTCTTCAGGCGTTTCTTGGCATGTTGGTGATTGTGCAAAGGGTGGCGGGGTTCTGTTTCCACATTGAAGCGTTCTACTGCAGCTGCCCGATCACGTCTTCGAGATGGTTCATCGATGCCAGGGTGATCGATGGTCAGTGTGGACTCAGTGGGCCTTAAGGCTTGTTTCCATGCTGTATCTTTCAAGCAACCACTCTATTCCTTGGTGAGTTTTAAACTATTGGCATGTGAGAGCCGGCAATCCAGGAAATAATTAAATAGGCGGAGGGAAAATAAATTGCAGGATTGAGAGAAGCCATGGGGAACAGAGCTGAGGGATTGTTCTGTTATGCGTCAGCATAGATTGAACAAAATGATTGATGTCTTTCTGTGAACTAACAATTTTGTGATTCACTGATTCGAGTTACCCCTTTTGCAGCAACTTTTTCATTTAGTTGTAAAAGTGCTCACATTGGAATTCTTTTACACAAATAAATAGGAAAGTCGTTTGTTCACAGGATACCATTCATTTCACTTTCACGTCATTATTTAAGCCTTAGAGATAGTTTTGAAGTTTTCTCAAAATCGTATCCAAACACCAAACCATTTTGTAGACAACAAACACCCCATAATGACAGGTTGATGATAATATGATGATCTATTCTAGAAATATTGTTTGAGAGGTAATCCAGTGCCGACCGACGGAAGAGTATGGACCACGTGGGAGTGAGGACGCTGCTGCCAGGGGAAGAACAATGGTGGATCCGGCGTGGGTGGTCTGCCATGAGGGAGGGGGATGGGGGGAGAACAGAGTGGGTGGGGTGGAAGAACAAAGGTGGACCTGGAGCAGGATACTTTGTGTGCTCTTTATGTGGCGACTATTGCATACCTTGGGTAATGTATACAAGCAAAGAATTTCACTGTGACTTGTCACATGTGGCAATGAAGCATTCATTCAGATGTGGCCTCATCATTGCCCTATATGTCTGACGCATAGCTTCAATACTGTCTTGTACTTGTACTTTGGAAAGTATTAAGGTGATGAGTCCCCAGCACCTGTTGGGATCTATCCCAGGGTTATTGCTTTCTCTGCAACATCGGAGGCTGAAGAGGGAAGTGAGAGAAGTATGTAAAGTTATGATAGGCAGAGATAGGGTAGATAGTCAGCACCTTTTCCCCCAGAGTAGAAATGTCAAAGACTAGAGAGCATCACTTTAATGTGAGAAGGGCAAAGTTTAAAGATGTGTGCGGCACACATTTTACTCAAGACTGGTGGGTGCCTGAATGTTCTGCCAGTGGTGGTGGTGGAGGCAGACATGATAGTGGCATTTAAGAGGTTTTTAGGTAGGAACATGGATATGTAAGGAATGGAGGGATATGAATCATATGCAGCCAAAGGCTTGCTCCTGTGCTCCTCTGTTCTATATTATTTATATGTTCTCTGTGGAGAGGCAAGAGAGGAGATTGTTGGTCCTTGATTTAGGACCACATGCTGTTCCTTTATTTATGAAGGAAACAGGGATAAGCCAGGAAATTATAGACCGATGAGCCTCACATCCATCAGTGTAGGGAAGATATTTGAATAGATTTTTGTGGATGAGATTTACATGCATTTGGAAGAGAATGGCTAATTTGAGATAGTTATCATGGATTTTGTGTAGGGCATGCCATGACTTACAAACTAGATTGGATTTTTTGAGGAGGTGACAACGGTGATTGATGAAGGTAGGGCAGCGATTCTATCTTTTCCTGAGCCAACTAGATGTGCAGTTGCTGATAGATCAGACAGAGTGTGCCGTTGCTTAATCTCATGGTGTGAGTCAAGAATCATGAGTGTTTAATTGTCATATTCATCGAAAATGAAACAACAAAATTCTTACTCGCAGCAGCTTAACAGGCCAGCAAACCCAATGTACACATAACATATAATAATTTTAAAATTCAATAAATTAATAACCCTAACACCAGTGCAAAACCAAAAAACTGAAGTCCGCAATGCAGCCAAAACCAATCTATAGAAGTTCATTGATGGTGTAAAGCTTCTCATCTGTCCTTGTAGGCATGGTATTTATACAATATCTTCCAGAATGTCATGAATCTTTTCTCCTTCTTTGCTTGTTTTTGCACTTCAGGGGATTCTTGTATTTTTATCCATTAGCTCTCTCTCTACATACATATATACACATATATATATATATATATATATACACACACATACACAAATTTTAACCAACATGCATGCAACATATACTGAGCTTTTCTTTTGCTTATTATATTGTGAATTGTTTACAGAGTACTATGTTTACACACTATGTTGTGCTGTTGCAAGTAAGAATTTCATTGTTCTGTGTGGAACATATGATAATAAAACACTCATAATCATAATTTATTAGCCAAGCATGTTTTGCAACATACACGGAATTTGGTTTGCCATACAGTCATACCACAAAAGCAACAAGACACACAGCTACATAAAAATTGACATAAACATCCACCACAGCGGCTCCTCCACACTCCCCACAGTGATGGAAGGCAATAAAGTCTTATCTTCTTTCTTCCTTTCCTCCCGCGGTCAGGGGAGTTGAACCATCCGCAGCGGGTGATCGAACTCCCGCGTCGGGGCGGTCTAAGCTCCCGCATCGGGGCGGTCGAAAACTCCTGCGGCTTGGTGTGTGAAGTTCCAGAAGTCGGTCGCTAACCAGGGACTGTGAGCTGTGATGTTAAAGTCCGCAGCTCCCGCAGGTTGGAGAACCAAAGGCCTGGCAAACGGATCGCCCGCTCCGAGATGTTAAAGTCCCGCAGGCTCCACGATTTTGGGGCTTTAGAAGTCCCAGACATGAGGCCGCCAACTCCACGATGTTAGGCCGCAGTGCGGACAGAGATACGACATTGATATTGATAGTTATATTCTTAATGTTGATGCCTTTTCTGTTCAGATCATCAGTGTCTCTGAGGAGGGAGAAGTGTCTGGGCGACAATTTAACTTCTGTTTTTTTGGTCTAGAATTACCATTGAAAAGGTGGCAAAGTGCGCATCAGGATTTAACCAAGAAGCAATGAAACAGTGATAGAAGTGAATAAACATTTAAATGATTAATTTTGGTAGTCTTAAATTGTTTGCAAGAAAGATAATAGCATATTCAACATGTGTCCCCCATATTTTTGAGACACATAAGATTAAAATAGCATGTGAATAGTAATAGTATCCCACTCCAGACACCAACCAGAGGGCACAGCCTCCGAATAAATGGACGTACCTTTAGAAAGGAGATAAGGAGGAATTTCTTTAGTCAGAGGTAGGTGAATCTGTGGAATTCATTGCCACAGAAGGCTGTGGGCTAAGTCAATGGGAACTTTTAAAGCGGAGATTGACAAGTTATTGATTGGAAAGGGTGTCAAAGGTTATGGGGAGCAGGTAAGAGAATGGGGTTGAGAAGGAAAGATAGGTAGACCATGATTGAATGGCGGAGTAGACTTTGAGCTGAATGACCCAATTCTACTTATGAACTCTTAAGTGCTTTGATTGTTAATAGGATTGTATATTATTATATATTCGCCCTATATGTTTAATTTCTATTTAAATGTATATTTCTGCAAAGGAGAGTAATTTATGTATCTTTCTTCTCCTTTATTTAGTTTCAGTCGTTTTTCAATATTAAGAATGACAGCACTGGAAAATCATTAAACTTAAGAGCAGAGATGCTAACTTCCAGACTCGCGTCTGATTATTGAATCGAGTTTGGCTGGCTGTCAATCTACGTTCTACTGTTAAACAATCACGTAGGGAGGACAGTATGACCTATACCATCACATCTGTGGAATAAGAGTTCTGGTAATGAAACTAATTTCACTTTGGAATTCAATTTTTTAACTGTGAATTCAATAATTGATCAAACTGCTATTGTTGTTCCAAAGTGAACATTTTCTGATCAAGAAACAAGTACCTACTCATTGGGAGAAACAGATATATCGTCTATATTATGGATCACAACAAAGCATTTAAAAAATCTCTTTCTAACCTTCATATGTCTCCAGCACTGAAACTCAATTCAAGAAATTTGGTTACATTTTTAGTCTGAAGGAATAACAAAAGACGTCAGTTTAGATTGTAAACAAGACACTATGATGTGAGCCTTGAGTCTGTTACTATTTAATCCAGAGATTGCATATTGTCTCAAATTTGCAGACTGGATGAAAGTAGAAAAGAAGGGGATGGTGACTGAAAAAAAAATGTTGGAAATTTAGACATGATCCAAGATAAACATTGTGTGCCAATTTAGTTTTAGTTTTAATTTTAATGTTAGAGATACAGCATGGAAACAGGCCCTTCTGCCCGCTGAGTCCACTCCGAACATTGATCACCCGTTGACACTAGTTCTATGTTATCCCACGTTCGCTTCCACCTCCTGTACATTAGAGGCGATTTTTACAGAGGCCAATTAACCTAAAGACATACAGGTCTTTGGCATACGGGAGGAAACCGCAGCTACCCAAAGGAAGCCCACGCGATCACAGGAAGAACGTGCAAACTCCACACAGACAGCACCCAAGGTGAGGGTCGAACTTGAGCCTCTGGTGCTGTGAGGTAGCAGCTCAAACAGTTGTGTGGTCAAGCATTGAAAGTAATGTTAGGTTTTAAAGAAGGATTGAAGGTATTTTGAGAACCAAATAGAGAATGGCTAGGATTAAGAAAAAAGTAGTAAATTAATAAGTTATAAAGATGTTGTGTGCTTTCAACAAAAAGTAAATCCTTCAGTTAAATACAGGTTCACCACCAATATTCTGACAACCAATGGTGCGGCACCTGCTTTATACTGAGAGCATATTTAAAATACCCCTCACCGTAGTCTCCCCCCGAAAATGTGGTGCCTAGGTTAGGTGAGGCAGCCAAACCTAATCTGATGGGGTTTTCCACGCCGATCAGCATGTTGAATTTGCTCCCTGCAGCCGGGACTCTGGAACTCCAATCCCATAGATCTCAGCTCCGTTCCCATAGCAAACTTCCAAACTAGAATCATGACATGGATTCCATCCCCTAAATAAGATCACCTTGCAATAACACCTCTGAATTGGAAACATCGAAAATTGCCTTTCCTAAAATCTTTTCTGAAGTTTAAAAATGATACCTCAAAAATGTGGCATTGATATTTTATTTGCAATTATCAGAGGAGAGGCCCCTTACTGCGCTTGGTTGTAGAGATAGCGATTCTCCCACTTCTTGACTCGGTTAAAGGACGTTTCCCATTTGGAAGGCGTTACTCCCTCAATCGCGTTTTCAATCAAAGCCTTCAAGTGGATGCGCTTGTAGTCATCTATTTTTGGAAAGGCCGCAACAGTGAAATGTTTCCTATTGTTGATTAAAGCCCATTTAACCGAAGACCATGCTGATTCTAAAGGACTGAGATGAGGATAAGGGGGAGGAAGGTACAAGAACTCGTGGCCATGGTGTCTCGCAATCCTGGGACAAAAAACCTTTGTCATTTGGATGTCTGGAGATTGCGAAGGGGAATTGAGCTTGGCCTCTGGGTTCCACAGAGGGATCACTGACTGGTCTTCAGAGGAACTTTGAACCTGTGACTTAGTTGCAGGAACCCAATATTTGGATCTCATCACCACTGTGCATTTTCCGTAGGTTTCCCTGAGCACCTGACAGAATTCTTCAAAGATCCGCTCATTAGCATCTACAGGCTTTGGAGACGTCCATAGTTGCTGTGACTGGAAGAAGACTCTGTATTGCCACGGGACCCAGCCTCTTACTCCCCCAGCGTGGATTAATGTCAGTTCTTCAAGAGGTGATTTGGTTTTGACCACGCTGGAGTTCACATCGCCTGTTATCAGGTTCTCAGAAATATGCGTTTTACCCAAGTAAACCGTGTAAAATCCATCATTCTGAAAATTCCTCAGTGTCTTCAAGTATTGCAAGCATTGGAATTTCCCTGGACTGCTGATTGCATTTGAGTACGCCTTGGAGTGTAGGAATAATTTAGTTAAGATTCTCATATTGTTCCATTCTTATGAAATTAGTCTTTGAGTGAAGGGCTGCAGTAACATATTAACAGATGGGTTTCATTGGACATAACATGATTCAGGTGGGATCAGATGACAACATAATGCATGGGATGACCAGTGCATGACATCGCAATTGATGTGATGCACGTCGCGTGACATCGCAAAACAACATGAAAAGATCTGCTGCAGCGCCCAGTGGCTGTACGAGTCAACCTCTGGAGTTTCACTGTCCGAGGTTTCAAGACCAACAATGTTATCAGAACTTGCGTGCAAAATAATGAAGAGGGAGACTAAGACAAGGAGGATAAATAAATAAATAATAAATCATATCTCATAGTAGTGTTTCAGTAGGTGAGTTGGGCTCTGTAAGATTGAATAAACTGGATGCTTTGCAGGCTGTTTTAATTGTAGATTAACTCAACATGATTGAACTGTGTGTTACCATGTGAAAGAGGGATATAATAGTGTGGAGTCCTATATATCTGCGAGACCACGCGCTGACTGGGAGATCTTTTCGCTGAACACCCTTGCTTGGTCTGCTTTGGCCTAGTGATCTCCCGGTTGCCAAACACTAACTCCCCTTCCCATTCCCATACTGACCTTTCCGTCCTTAGCCTCCCCCAGACTCTATGGGCCGAATGGCCTAATTCTGCACCTATAACTTATGAACTTGTATGTTTCGGCAATGTTAACGCACGTTACATTATTTCAGAGGGCTTTGTGAAACTTTATTACTCATTGATCCACAAAGGTTATCCCCCAAGTCAATCCATCATAAGCACATTTCACTACCCAGCTATGACTTGCTGCTTAACGACAGATAATATTCTCCTCCAGAATAACCAAGGAACATTACGTTCCAAAGAAAATCCATCATTGCATCGCATCATCCTCATAGAAGACGGTGCTAGTTATTGGCCAGCATAAATTCTGGTATTGATTTGCCCTCATGTTAGAGATGAAAGTAGAATGACACCAAAAGTTTTATTTAAGAAGTTTATATTAATGCAATCCTATTTTTGTGCAGACATTATTGACTTCAGACTTTTTTTTTTACAGAATTGTAAAAATACACAGTTGATTAACTCTTTACGGTCTTAGTGGCAATAGAAGCAATGATTTAATCAAATATACATGATTTTAAAACAAATGCTTAACTTTTGACAGGCAAATCCATACAAAGGCAATTCATTAGAAAACATATTAAGAAAGCCACCTGCTTATTTAGAAATTGGAAATTCTGACAATCATCAGTCAACATCTAATATTTCAGGTGTCATTATCTTTTACACCAATTAACTGTATTGCAAAGATATAAGAAGAGATGGGTAGAAAAAATAAGCGTGTACAAAAAAGAAATTATTAATCTTCTTAAAGAAAAGAGAAGACCAAATAGTTGCAGCGATATTAAATGGTGAAACTTAAAATATTGAAGACATTTAGAAGGTACATTTAGCCTTTTTTTTCAGGCTTAGATTTTCTATCACTTATTACAAAATGTTTATGTGCACTTTGGAATAGAACTTAATCAAGAAAGCAAATGTGAAATGCAATCCGATATTTCTGCATTGATCTTGAAGAATGTAAATCTGTTTCCAGCTCAAGTATCTCTGACATAATGAACCTGACCTGCAAAATAATCTGTGACAAATCTGTGGAATTCATTGTCACAGAAGGCTATACAGGCCACATCAATGGATAGTCTTAAGGCAAAGCTTGATAGATTCTTGATTAGTAGGTGTGTCAGGGACTATGGGGAGAAAGCAGGAGAATGGGGTTGAGAAGGAAAGATAGATCAGCCATGATTGAATGGCAGAATAGTCCTGATGGGCCGAATGGCCTAATTCTGCTCCTATAATTTATGAACTTAATGCCCATTAAGGTGCCACACCTGCCTGGACACATGGCTTCTGTCAGCTACATGAGACATTCATGCAGCGGCAGGCAATTGCAAAACGTTAAAATATCTTTTACATCTGGCACTTGGAACTTGCTGCAGGTAGATGAATGTAAATTGAAAACTAATCAGTTAAAAATGAAATGTGGATCGCTCTCAGCTCCACCCTCCAAATTTTGATTCCAGACCCTAAGGTACAGTGAAAAGCTTTTGTTGTGTGCTATCCAGATTAGAAAGACCATATATGATTACAATCGAGCCATTGACACTTGGTAATTCTAAAGATCTATTCTAAAGCAATCTCTGTATCTTTCCCTTTTTACATACTTTGCTCATTCCTTCTAATTTATTTTCAAAAGAGATTCGTTATCTGAAAAGTGAATTAAATCCATATTAGGAGCAACTTCCTGCTGTTATATAAGCAGGATTTCTGTTAAGAGAATAGTGGGTAGTTTCTGTATTTCCAATGGGGACACGGGGCACATATCTTGAAACTCCAGCTCATTGCTGCCATTAATTAATAATGATGTAAAAAACGTGGCTGGGTGAGTGTGCATAACTACATAACGTCTGCTCCCTAAACCACGGGTTGTTCAACAACCAATTTTTCAATGGTATTTACTTCATACAAACATAAAACAAAAGAAACTATTTAGCAATCACGCATTGGTTAAACAGTGACATTTACAAAGTCACAATAATGACCATTAAGGACATTCCCATTGAATCCTTGGGACTTGGGTCCAAACCAGACCGATGAGACGTAAATTATTTGTCTGCGCTGAAGATAAGGATCTTGATAAAGAATGAATAGCTCAACGGAGCTTCATGCCGGAAAAAAACGATGTTTGTATTTTTAAAAACTATTTCCACAAGACATTTGCTGAGGAACTGTTCTGTGATCGATGGCGGTTCTACAATTTTACCCCAAAGTGACCACCCTTCCTCTATATATATCTTGTGTAGGTAAATGTCAGCTTAAAAGCAGAACATGCTGCAAATAATCCGAATGCCAAGCATCATCTATGGAAAGAAACAAAGTTAACCATTCAGTGAACTTTCATCTTGTTGAAAGGCCTTTGATCTAAAATGTTAATCCAACAACAAAATACTGCACCTGTTGGAAATCTGAATTAAAAATAGAAAATGCTGGGTATACTCAATGGGTGAAGCAGCAACTACAGAGAAACACATTTAACATTTTAGGATGATAATCTTTCAATAGTTAACTCTGTTTCTCTCTCCACATAGGCAGACAAATCTACTGAACATTTCCAGCATTTTTATTTCAGTTTTGCAACATTAGCAGTGTTTTGTTATGTATTCGTGAATGTCAATTTCCTACCGATCTTCAGGGCTTTAGGACCAACACTGATCTTGTTCATAGAATCATGGAATCATAAAATCCTACAGCATGGCAAGAGTCCATTCAGCCCAACACATCCATGCTATAATGGGATTCCATTATAATCCCATTGCCCAGCATTTAGTCCATAATCTCAACCAATGTAGCTGTGCAAATAATCAAATTGCCTTCATTTAAAATGTCAATTGCATGTGTCTAGGCTCAAAACCATACTTGTTATCATGTGTAAAGCTGCTTACAGATATATTTAAATCTACTTCACACCCGACCCAAAATGTCATCTATCCATGTTCTCCGGAGACGTTGCCTGACCCAGCGAGTTACTCCAGCACTTTTTGTCTTTTATTGTAAACCAACATCTGCAGCTCCTTGTATTTCTCAATGTAAAAGTATTGATCAACAAGCAAACTGCTGGAGGAATTTAACAGTTCAGGCAGCATTTGTGGAAAGAAATGGACAGATAAGGTTTTGTGTCCTGACCCTTCATCAAACTGATGAATTTCCTTTTACAGATGCTGCCTAACCTATTGAGTTCTTCCAACAGTTTGTTTATTGTTCAAGATTCCAGTACAAGGACTGATCTCTGGGTAGCGACTGAAAGAAGGATTATTTTCCCCGTCCTTAGTTGAAGAATCCCAAGATCCAGCGAGGCATCCTCATCCTTGACCCAATAAACTTGTCAAATGCAAAACGATTCATAAGTTCTAGGAGCATAATTAGGCCATTCGGCCCATCAAGTCTACTGTGCCAAAATTATGTATTTTCATCAATGAGGTGGGAAATTTAAGACAACAAATTATTCATTGCTTTGCACTCAAGTAAAATATATCTTGAAGCAGTTTTAAACCATGATAATAACGAGAATGGCTTTGGCTGGGATGCAATTGGCAATTCATATGAAAGGAAATTCTATTATGTGTACAGATTCACTCATAATATTGCGCTTGCAATATAAATTATTTTGATGTTTTACTTAGAGACCCTTCATAATCTCTTTTTTTTGGTATAAAATGATAGCTTCTGATTCTGACCCTGCTGGCTAACTAAGTCTCCTGTGGACCATCTCCCTCACTCTCCTTGCGTTCTGCTTGCCCGCTGCCCGATGGATCAGCATGTTCACTCAAGGGCAGATGTTCGTGCGGAGGTTGGTGGAGCTCAGGGGTGTCCGTGCTGTTTTGGCCCACATCTGGTGACTCAACATGGTTTGTACTTTCCGCAGCTGCAGCATCAGTGGGGACAGCCACATAGGTGGCAAGAGTGTTCTTGGATTCTTGTTTGGCCCTTGGAAGAAGAGAAATAAGGATTAGTGGCGATATTCACTAAATGTGACATGAAAGATGCAAGCAATATGGCTCAGCCTCAAACAGTGGTTTCCTTCCATCATAAGTTTAGAAGTGGAGACTTTTACTGATGATTGAATATTGTTCAACTCCTCAGAAAATGAAGCTGTTCACATCTACGTGCATACCCCCTGATCCTACACAACATTCAGACAGTAGTTGGGATTGTTCTGCCATTTGTAGGACATATTGGGAAGCATGGTGCGCAGCGGTAGAATTTCTGCCTTACAGTACTCACAGCGCCAGATACCCGAGTTTGATCCTGACTACGGGTGCTTGTCTGTATGGGGTTTGTACTTCTTCCCGTGACCTGCGTGGGTTTTTTCTGAGAACTTTGGTTTCCTCCCACACTCCAAAGACCAACAGATATGTCTGAAGAAGGGTTTCGGCCCGAAACGTTGCCTATTTCCTTTGCTCCATAGATGCTGCCTCACCCGCTGAGTTTCTCCAGCATTTATGTCTACCTTCGATGTTCCAGCATCTGCAGTTCCTTCTCAAAGGTTTGTAGGTAAATTGGCTTGGCATAAATGTAAAAATTGCCCTAATGTAGGATAGTACTAATGTGCAGGGATCATTGGTCGGCATGGACTTGATGGATCGAAGGGCCTGTTTCCGCGCTGGATCTCTGAACTAAACTAATATCTGGGCAATTTCCCACATTGTCAAGTCAATGTCTCCCAGATGTCTCCTTCTCTCCAGAGATGCTGTCCCGCTGAGTTACTCCAGCTATTTGTGTCATCTTTGGTTTAAACAAGCATCTGCAATTCCTTAGGTACACAAAAATGCTGGAGAAACTCAGCGGGTGCAGCAGCATCTATGGAGCAGGGTTTCGGCCCGAAACGTTGCCTGTTTCCTTCGCTCCATAGATGCTGCTGCACCCGCTGAGTTTCTCCAGCATTTTTGTGTACCTTCGATTTTCCAGCATCTGCAGTTCCTTCTTTAACACATCTGCAATTCCTTCCTACACAAGTAGATGTCAGTGATGTACCTTTAGTAGAACAACTTGGTTGGAGGCACAGCCGATTTTGGAGAGCAAGTATTCAGTACTGTGGCTGGGATGTTATCTGCTCCCATGCCTTTGACTGCATTCAGTGCTCTTAATAGTTTCCCTTGCCCATTATTGCAACTTAAGGCAGTTTTTTGCACCTAGCAGTTGCCAGGGTAAGATCAACTAATTGACGACAGATGGTGATTATTTGTAGGGTTATTGCCAGAAAATCAAAAGCTCAGGTGATGGTTAGACCAGGCATTTCATGGAAAATGCCAACTCATGATTCTTTTCCCTTGTGCTGATAAAAACAGACAACATAACATAGACAAAACCCAAGCATTTTCTCAAGGACTAAATATAAAGCATTTGGAACAACATGGAAAACGTCACACTCACTGAAGTTCAGTATCTTTTTGCGCATTTTTCTTTGCATTTTTCTTTGCTTTCTTTGTAACCATCCAGATGATAACTCCAATGATTGATGCTATCAGAACCGCCCCAATAATACCTCCGATGATGGCATCACTCTCAGAAGCTGAAGCAGAAAGGAAAGATCAATGAGTTAACTGTTTGATTCATTCAACGTATCTTTTGATAGAAGGAATTGCTTAATGTAAGTTTTTTAAGTTTAGTTTCGAGATAGAGTGGAAACAGGCCCTTCGGTCCACCAAGTCCGTGCCGACCAGCGATCCACACGCACGAACACTATCCTACACACACTAGAGACAATTCATAATTTTACCAAGCCAGTTAGCCTACAAACCTGCACGTCTTTTGAGTGTGGGACAAAAGCGGAGCACTCTTGAGAAAACCCTCGCAGGTCACGGGGAGAATGTACAAACTCCATACACACAGCACCAGTAGTCAGGATTGAACCCATGTCTCTGGTGCTGTACGGCAGCAACTCTACCACTGAGCCACCATGCCTCCCTTTTTTAGAGATTTATTTTTTAGAGATACAACTGTTCTAAAAACATGTTACCCTTAACATGATGTTTTCTGGGATTCCACTGCAATATTGGGAGTTCAATTTCACAGATTCAACGAACAAGAAAGCAAGACACAAATTGTAAATTTACAAAACTCCAGCATAACCATATTATGTAATTTCAGCTCAAACCCACCAGTTCAAATTCAAAATATCTAAACGCTACTATCAGGCAGAGTAATTCCATTAAAATAACAGTAGATATGCACAAGATCGGCACAAAGTGCTGGAGTAACTCACCGGGTCAGATAGCATCTCTGAAGAGAAAGAATGGGTGATGTTTCAGGACGGGACCTTTCTTCAGACTCAGAATCTGAAAAAGGGTCCTTACCCGTAATATCACCCATCCAGAGATGCTGCCTGACCCACTGAGTTACTCCAGCAATTTATGTCTATCTTTGGTATATACCAGCATCTGCAGTTCCTTTCTAAAACATAGATGTGCACTGTTCTTTTATTCTTATTCCATTATTGTAGGCCGTTGCTGGAGTCACCGAGCTGGTGGTGAACTAGTTGTACTAGTTGATTTTATCCCAAAATACCTCAAATTTGATTTTATCCCAAAATAAGCTTATCCACAATGTGAAGCATAAAACTGTGTTTATTTAGTGAATTAGTAGTTATCACTAGTACCATCTATGCAAAATACTAATGCAAACAATAAACAGTTTTATAAAATATAGAAAATTACAATCTTATGAGAAGAAATATAACATGAGATTTGTATCATGTGTATACTGCGGGGTATACCAATCTTGATTAATACGGGTGTCGGGGGTTATGGTGAGAAAGCAAGAGAATGGGGTTGAAAGGGAAAGATAAATCAGCCATGATTGAATGGCGGAGTAGAGTTGATGGGTCAAATGGCCTAATTATACTCCTATAACTTATGAACCTTTCTTCAAATGCACTAGAGGATAAAGGTTAGTGCATGAAAGCCTGAAAGAGAAAATCCAGATGTTGCAGGTTTAAAGTTGGGCAAGTAAAATTATGGTCACTCTGAACATGTTGAATTTTTATATTGGAATTTTATATTTGATCAATGTTCAAGGAAAGTGTAACATGACATTTAGATTTTGAATAAGGCAAGGGTTTCCCATAAGCTTTTGAACATTCACTCTCCTGGCTCCAATACTCCCATCCCGAAGTCACTTCTGACCAGCATTATACTCTCTTCCATTTAACGTTCTTACTCTCTTCACTATACACTCCCCAGCTCAAAAACTCTCAGCAGTTCTAGCTCTGTCTTCATTCTGTCTACAATCCTACAAAGTGATTTGCATCGTAAGGATGCCCAGCAGTTGAGCTCTCAGGAAATAGCAGAGAATTGTGGACGTAGCCCAGACCATCACACAAACCAACCTCCTTTCCATTGACTCCATCTACACCTCACACTGCCTTGGCAAGGCCAACAGCATAATCAAGGTCAAGTCGCACACTGGCCACTTCCTCTACTCCCCTCGTCCATCGGGCAAGAGGTATAGAAGTGTGAAAACACACACCTCCAGATTTAGGGACAGTTTCTTCCTAGCTGTTTTCAGGCAACTGAACCATCCTACCAACAACTAGTGAGCAGTCCTGAGCCAATATCTACCTAATTGGAGACCTTCGGACTATCTTTGTTTCTCTTTACACAGATGCTGCCTGATTATTGAGTGTTTCCAGCATGTTTTGTTTTTCTTTATCCCAAACTTAACAAGCTATCAAGGGATACTTACAAAGTTTTGTCAAGTCGACAGTGCATGTTTCATCTCCCAGTATATTGAATGCGATGCACTGGTAAATACCATTTTCATTATCAGAAATATTTGAAATGGTCAACATTCCGGTCCTTGGATCTGAAATATTAAACAAAATAGATTCCTACAGTAGAAACTGTTCACTCGCTGGTTAGGAAGAATCATGAGACAAAGAATAGATGGGAAAAGTTGAAAGGTATAAGATGCAACTTAGAGATAAGAATTTGCTTTCTGTTGGGCTATTAAACATTACAACCTCCAAATCAGCTTTGAACTACATATTGGCATTGGTTTTATCCTTTTGCATTATTATTTGTGTACTTTTATGTGTATGTGTGTTTATGTGTATGTGAGTGTGTATGCGTGTATGTGTATGCGTGTATATGTGTATGTGTGTTTATGTGTATGTGTGTATGTGTGTGCATGTATGTGTATGTGTGTATGTGTGCGTGTATGTGTGTGCATGTATGTGTATGCATGTATGTGTGTGCATGTATGTGTATGCATGCATGTGCATGCATGTATGTGCATGTGTGTATGTGTGTGCATGCATGTGCATGCGTGTATGTATATGCGTGTATGTGTATGCATGTATGTGTATGTGTGTACCTGTGCATGTATGCGTGTGTGTGTGTGTGTGTACCTGTGCGTGTATGCATGTATGTGTATGTGTGTGTATCTGTGCATGCATGCATGTATGTATATACATACTTTTTCCATTGAATGTTTTTTTGTTTATTATATTAGAGCCATAGAGTGATACAGTGTGGAAACAGGCACCGGCCAACAATGTCCCAGCTACACTAGTCCCACCTGCCTGCGCTTGGTCCATATCCCACCAAACCTGTCCTATCCATGTACCTGTCTAACTGTTTCTTAAATGATGGGATAGTCACAGCCTCAACTACCTCCTCTGGCAGCTTGTTCCATACACCCACCACCCTTTGTGTGAAAAAGTTACCCCTCAGATTCATATTAAATCTTTTCCTCTTCACCTTGAACCTATGCCTTTGGTCCTCGATTCCCCAACTCTGGGCAAGAGAATCTGTGCCTCGACCCGATCTATTCCTCTCATGATTTTGTACACCTCTATAAGATCACCCGTCATCCCCCTGCGCTCCATGGAATAGAGTATTGTTTACAGTGTACTATGTTTACACGTTCTATTATGCTGCTGTAAGTAATAATTGAATTGTTCTGTCTAGAACATAGGAGAATAAAACAGTCTTGACTTTTGTCTCTTTTCTTTCTTACCAAGATGACCAGAAATGTTTTGTTGAACCTGGTCTACCAATTTCACCCAGCGATACCTGGGACTTGGGACGCCTTTATCGCAATGGCAGGTAAGGATTGCTGACCTGGCCTTCGCCGGGTGTGCGACAATGCCACAGTTTGGCTTGGAGGGTGGAACTGCAATAAAAAAATTAAATTACTTTATTAAAATCTCTGAAGATAGACACAAAATGCGGGAGTAACTCAGCGGGACAGGCAGCATCTCTGCTCTGGATTGAAGGAATGGGTGACTTTTTGGTTCGAGGCCCTTCTTCAGACTGAGAGTCTGGGGCGAGGGAGACACAAAGATAAGGAAGTGTAAGGTGTGAAAACGGGACATCAAAGGGAATGCAGATCAAGGAAAATGCAGAATAGATTACATTTCTCTCATACTTCTACATAAAATCTCTGTTTTGCAAAATAATG
Source organism: Malacoraja senta (assembly GCA_038087875.1). NCBI lineage: Eukaryota > Metazoa > Chordata > Chondrichthyes > Rajiformes > Rajidae > Malacoraja > Malacoraja senta. The sequence goes on along the minus strand of CM075983.1, from coordinate 13,472,586 downwards.
GAAGAAAAGCTACAGATTATATCATATTGCTCAAATTTATTCCCATGTGTGATTTTGTTCCCGCCAAATCTTGTTTTCTTTGGTTCAATTTCTTTGCATGAAAGGAGCCTATGAAAGAACTGGAGAGACGAGAAAAGACCAGGACAAATCAGGGCCGGAAACAGATGACCTCAGGCAGGGGGGTTCCCTGGTAAGGCAATTGTTGGTTAGGAAACATGTGATACAATCCAATATAATACACAATAGGTGCAGGATAGGCCATTCGGCCCTTCGAGCCAGCACCGCCATTCAATGTGATCATGACTGATCATCCCCAATCAGTACCCCGTTCCTGCCTTCTCCCCATATCCCCTGACTCAGCTATCTTTAAGAGCCCTATCTAGCTCTCTCTTAAAGTATCTAGAGAACCGGCCTCCATCTGAGGCAGAGAATTCCACAGCCTCACAACTCTCTGTGAAAAAGTGTTTCCTCATCTCCATTCTAAATGGCTTGCCATTTATTCTTAAACTTTGACCCCTGGTTCTGGACTCCCCCAACATTGGGAACATGTTTTCTGCCTCTAGCGTGTCCAAACCCTTAATAATCTTATATGTTTCAATAAGATCCCCTCTCATCCTTCTAAATTCCAGAGTATACAAGCCCAGCCGTTCCATTCTCTCAGCATATGACAGTCCCGCCATCCCAGGAATTAACCTCATGAACCTATGCTGCACTCCCTCAATAGCATGAATGTTCTTCCTCAAATTAGGGGACCAAAACTGCACACAATACTCCAGGTGTGGTCTCACTGGGGCCCTGTACAACTGCAGAAGGACCTCTTTGCTCCTATACTCAACTCCTCTTGTTATGAAGGCCAACATGCCATTCGCTTTCTTCACTGCCTGCTGTACCTGCATGCTTACTTTCATAGACTGATGAACAAGGACCCCCCAGATCCCGTTATACTTCCCCTTTTCCCAATTTGACACCATTTAGATAATAATCTGCCTTCCTGTTTTTGCTACCAAAGTGGATAACCTCACATTTATCCACATTAAACTGCATCTGCCATGCATCTGCCCACTCATCCAATCTTTCCAAGTCACCCTGCATTCTCAAGAGTTTGAGTTTAGTTTATTGTCATGTATACCGCGGTACAGTGAAAAGCTTGTGTTGCCTGCTATCCACTCAGCGGAAAGACAATACATGATTACAATCGAGCCATCGACAGTGTACAGATACATGATAAGGGGAAAAGAGGGATATATTGTTGTGAACTGTGGAACTGGTAAAACAGCATTGGACAACATTAAAAACACATTATTCTTTTTTTGTGGAACCTATAAACCACAGACTGAAGTCCCAATTAGCTGAAGTCCCACTATGTGGAGATACACATTATAAAGGTTGAGGCCTTCGTTTTTTCAATTATCATTTCATAACAGTTTCTATATTTGTTCTTGAACCATTTTCACTTTGTATTATCACCCCTATGCATGCCATTTAATCTCTCCTTGCTTCCATTTCTCATAAACTTAAAGCTTGTTTTATCTCAATTTTTCCCCCCCGGTTCATTTGAAGTAAAAGATAGGTTTGGGTTGGACTACTGCCGCATGAAATACATGAACTGACTGGAACTACTTAGAATGCCTCTGACAATCAGCCTCTGTACATACACAGAGCCAACAAGTTGTACAATAAGTTTCAATATTTGTTCAGGTGTGGTCATTCATTTCGGCTTGAATATAGTAGACATCTGGGAATGCTTACAGATCCAGCAAGGTCATCGATGATTCAAGTGGCTTGATTTGTGCAAGCTCAAAGGTTCAATGCCTTGAAAGTGTTCTAAAAAATCAGGAAAAATGGCACTGAAATAATCGCGAGCTTGCTTTCGTATATAATTTACAAAGTAATATTTATGCCACAAGGGACTCAAAGTGTTGGAGTAACTCAGCAAGTTAGGCAGCATAGACACAAAATGCTGGAGTAACTCAGCGGGACAGGCAGCATCTCTGGAGAGAAGGAATGGGTGACATTTTGGGTCAAAACCCTACTTCAAACTCTGAAGCATGGTCTCAACCCAAAACGTCACCTATCCATGTTCTCCAGAGATGCTGCCTGACCTGCTGAGTTGTTCCAACACTTTGTGTGTCTTTTTGTGTATTAACCAGCATCTGCAGTTCCTTGTTTCTAAAATTCATGCCATGACTAGTTTTGTTTGTTTGGGTCTTTTTACACTGGCAGTCAACCTTACTTTTCTTAATGCTATTGAATCAATCTTCAAAAAAAAGTAATGACAGCGATATTTTGATGAAGGTCAACAGTTGGCGACAAGGAAATAACATAGTCAACATTATATAATGCTGTAATAATATAATTGATATCAAAATAATTTTTAAAGTTCTTTCTTAAGGATACTGATTGGTGCATTACAGACTTCAGCCATATTGACTGAGGGAATTGCAAGCTTTCTACATAATGCTTCTACTGGAACCTCACCCATATTACTCGCAAACAAAATTTTTACTGGTAGTACAATATTTGTTCAATGACAAAACGCCATTTGGTTTCTTGTGCTAAACATGCATGCATTGGAATGACGCCAAAGTTAAAACAAGTAAATACTGTAACTACAAAAACTCTACAATAAATAAGAGCTCACTAAGACTTAGAAACATTGACTTCAACAAACTTGGGGAACACTTAACTCCAAAGTGCCAAGGAGAGAAAATGTTGCAAATATGTTACATTTGAGGCAAACAGTATATGAGAGTCAGGCCAAGATGAAGAGGAATATCACAGCTAGTTTTTGTTTATCGTTGTGACCTCGACTTTCACAAAATTGCAGGTTAAATATTTTCCTCATTGTGGAAACTACATTGGTCTTTTTGGATTCCACATACTGCACTAAATTAACAGATTGACTTCAAATTTCCCTCTAAAGACTCAGTTGATAAAAAATAATTGGGTAATTGAGCTAATAGATGCTAAGTACAGGCACCTTGCATTTTACGTGCTAGAATCATGTGTTTTAGCTCTTGCTCCTTTAATACCAAAGCTTCATTTATGTGCTGGTATTTTTGGAATAGCACGCTCAAATTTACTCCTCAAATGTACAGGTTTGTAGGTTAATTGTCTTCAGTAAGAATTGTAGATTGTCCCTAGTGTGTAGGATAGTGCTAGTGTGCAGGGATTGCTAGTCGCCGCAGACTCGGTGGGCCAAAGGGCCTGTTTCCACGCTGTATCTCTAAACTAAACTAAACATGGTCGCATATATGCTTAATTTACACATTTTTTATTTACACGCTGCTTTTCAAGCACATAACCCCCGTGTGAAACACAAGGTGCCTGTATAACCTCTGATCAATATTAAACTAGATAAATTTGGTTGAGACATTGCATCAGCTTCAACAAGCGTGAAACTGCAAGGATTTTCAGACTAATCATCACTGGATCACACGACCTTTTCCCAGAGTCACGTGTTGTCTGACTCTTTGCTTTGTACCACCTTAAACTACAGCACTGTCCACTTTCACTTGTAGGAAAGAACTGCAGATGCTGGTTTAAATCGAAGGTAGATACAAAATGCTGGAGTAACTCAGCGGGACAGGCAACATCTCTGGAGAGAAGGAATGGGTGACGTTTTGGGTCATGACCATTCTTCAGACTCCACTTTCATGCTTCGACACATGCAGAGCCCATCTGAACGACAGCCTATAAACATGGTCTTAAAAGAGGGACTAAACTTATAAGAATGAAGTCTGTAATTCTGCAATGCAGTGTGTTAGCCTTTGAATTTTACCTCAGAGATATGCTTGGAGTCTGCATATCATTGGAATCAAGACCCAAGTGATGAAGGTCTTCTCTGTCTGAAGGCCCCTGTGTGAAATGAATTGGGAGATCCTCAACCCAATTCCAGACCCACAGCACAAAATAGGCACAAATTAATGATGCTTAGCAACGTTGTGCAGAACGACAATAGGAGGGCTGCCACGTGAGGTTCTTTATGGTTCAAAGGAGCTTTATTTCTCACATATGCAACTGCACAGTGGAATCCTGTTGCATATATTACACCTGCAGGCGCCACCATTTTTGGCGCCATTATTCAAAGTCCAAAGTCCGATCCGCCCGCCCGCTTGATGTACTGGAGCAGTTCCCACGAACCGACGTCCCTCTCCTCACCCATCCATCTTTGTGTCCCGGGCGCGCCTCCTGCAGCTGACCGTGAAGGCGCTGGAGGCATTACCCTGGTTCACCCTCGTACCAGCCCACTCCTAGCGCCTGATGTCTCCAGCTCCCTCCTGGTCACACTGTCCACCGAGCCTTCGGGCAGGTTATCGGTCCCACCGGCCAACAAGATTTCGGGTGGATACTGGGTATTCTGAGATTAGAGTTGAGTATTGTTTTTTGATAGAGTGACTTATATACACGTTACACTCGAGCTCTGTGCAAGGGTTCAAATGTTGGATGAACCCTGTGAAATGTGTTCCAAATCAGCGTGAAGTACACAAAATTACACATGGGGAGAAAAAGGTTTATAGCAGTGGAGGTAAGTGATACACTACCTAAAACTGTGAGTGTTGCTGATCCGATGTTATTGCCTGTGAAGTCCGGTGGATTCTCAACTTCACAGATATAATTCCCAGAGTCGGTAGGTCGCAACTTTTCAATGGTAATTGATGCATTTCCTGGTTTATGTCCTGCCAATAATCTGCCTTTGAAGGCTGGATTTATAAACGTCATGTTGCCCCCATAGAAGTAGATCTGTAAATAAAAACATGCAGCCATAAGACACCGAGTCAGCCTTATATAACAGTATATGAGCATGTGTACGGGAGAGAGCAAACTGACTGGTTGCATCGTGGCCTGGTTTGGTAACTCAAACGCCCAGGAATGGAGGAGGCTACAGAGAGTGGTAGACACTGCCTGATCCATCACAGGTACTGACCTCCCCACCATCGAAGGCTGGGAGAGTCTAGGACCAGTCATAGCCTCAGAATTAAAGGACGTTCCTTTAGGAAGGATGTGAGGAGGAATTTCTTTAGCCAGAAGGTGATGACTCTTGTGGAATTCTTTGCCACAGATGGCTGTGGAGGCCAATGGATATTTTTAAGGCAGAGATAGATAGATTCTTGATTAGTACGGCTGTGATGGGTTATGGGGAGAAGGCAGGAGAATGGGGTGAGGAGGGAGAGATAGATCAGCCACGATTAAATGGCGGAGTAGAATTGATGGGCCGAATGGCCTAATTCCGCTCCCATCACATGACATGACCTTATAATCTATAGGAGGAGCTTCCTCAAAAAAGCAGCCAAGATCATCAAAGATCCACATCACCCTGCCCGCACTGTCATCTCACTACTACCCTTGGGAAGAAGGTACAGGAGCCTGAAAAGCGTGACCACGTTCAAGAAGAGCTTCTTCCCGGCAACCATCAGGCTCTTGAACATTGCACAACACTGACCACTATCACAGAACTATGATCTTCTATGAACTTTCTCTTTGGTTGTCTACGGACTTTGGTTTTGCACTTTATAGTTACCTCAAGTAACTGTTATTATGGTATAATTGATTATTACATATTTATTTGTGTGTTGTTGGGCCTGTTCAGCTTCCGCATGTAAGAATCATATTGTTCCATTGCCGATTCATATGACAATTAAACACTTGAAGCCTACAACAATGAGAACTGGACATCAATACTGTAGATTCATTCTTGTCCTTAGAGAGAATCAACAGATGTCAGTGCAGTTTTTGAGACTAAGATCCATTCAGAAGAAAGAAACATTCAGAGAGACGGCACGGTGGCGCAGCGGTAGAATTGCTGCCTTACAGCGCCAGAGACCCGGGTTTGATCCTGACTACTGATGCCGTCTGTATGGAGTTTGCACGTTTTCCTCGTGACCGCGTGGTTTTCTCCGGGTGCTCCAGTTTCCTCCCACAATCCAAAGACGTGCAGGTTTCTAGGTTAATTGGCTTCAGTAAAAATTGTAAATTGTCGCTAATGTGTAGGAGAGTGTTAGTGTACGGGGATCGCTGTTTGGCACAGACTCAGTGTGCCGAAGGGCCTGTTTCTGTACTGTAGCTCTAAACTAAGCAGCTTCTGATAAAAAATAACCAATGTGCATAGTTTGTGGTAAAATTAAAGAGTGCTCCTTTGGTCAGAAACATACAGTGCAGTTGGTATCTACCCCATTACCATGGCAAATTAGTCAAACGTGTGAATTTGAAGAAATTAGCACCTTTATACCAAGTAAAGAGATTTGCAAATTTATTTCATGAAGACTGCAACCCTTAAGCTGTTCTTAATTTAGCTTAGTTCAGTTTAGATGCAGCATGGAAATAGGCCCTTCGGCCCATCGAGTCCATGCCAACCATTGAAAACCCGTGCGTATTCTATGCTATCCCATTTTATCATCCACTCTTTACGCACCAAGGGCAATGTACATTTGCGCACTAGGGGCAATGTACATTTACACACTAGGGGCAATGTACATTTACGCACTAGGGGCAATGTACATTTACACACTAGGGGCAATGTACATTTACGCACTAGGGGCAATGTACAAACCTGCACATTTTGGGGATGTGAAAGGAAAGTGGAGCACTGGGAAGAAGCCTACGCGGTCACAGGGAGAACGGTGCAAACTCCACACAGACAGCACTCGATGTCAGGATCGAACTTGGGTCTCTGGTGCTGAGACATCTGTTTATTCTTCAACAGTTGAAGAAACAGGAATCTGGTGAGTAGGTTGTGAAAGTTATGAATTTACTGTAGCATTGTGTGTTAATTGCACATAACACACCCCAATGCATTCATCATTTGTAAATGTCATCAGGAGTGTTTGATAAAAGGGTTGTTGGATACAGCTGTGCTGTGTAGAATTTTTTTGTTTGAACCAAATTAAATAAGGGCACTGTTTGTTTTGTCCTGTGAAAAGATACTATTGTTTGAATATTCTTTTCGTGCAAAGCACTTTGTATGACGACTCTCTCAGAAGGAGAAAAAGAGACCACTCTACATAAGTAAGTGCATAGAGATTTGATCATTGCTATGAGGGGTAAAAGATTAACTATTATGAGGTGTGCTTTTAGAGGGATCTGAAAAGCTATGGGTTTAGGGGTTGGCCAAGCCCGCTATATGCTTTTGAAAGAGCTGGCTTGCTTATCAGCTAGCCCTTTTAATAATGGCAGGTCTTGGCTGGCACTTTGATGACTAACGGGTTGACTAATGGCTTGATTCTCTCTATCAATTCCTGGAAGCCACAAGCTTATGAAATAAAAATTGCTCTAATTAAGCCTTAACTGACATATCTTCAACTTACAAGGCTGCTTATGCGAGAAATAGTAATGTCACACTCATTCCTCATCTACCATCTATTAAGAAATTAATCAATTTAAACTTAATCAGCACAGTGGCGCAGCCATAGAGTTGCTACCTTACAGCCACCCGCCTGCATTTGGTACACAGTTATTTTTTTCTGGTTGACTTAAGGGCCTGTCCCACTTTCACGACCTAATTCACAACCTTTTTTACTCATGGACATTTTTCATCAGGCTAGAAAAACGCCCCGACCTACTTGATGCCACGACTAGCATCACAACCTACCTACGACCTACCTACGACCTCGTGACGACCATGCTGCAAGTATGAGTCAAGGGCAAACTCGGCAGAGGTCATGAATTAGGTCGTGAAAGTGGGACAGGCCCTTAAAAGCCTGATTTATCTAGTAAGCTGCAGAATGGATTCTTGGCTGTGTTGGACTGGCTAACATTTCTTATTTCTAAAAGTGCAATTTGAAGCATTAATATCTATTTCTCTGTACTTCAGTCTCAGATAATCCTTTCTGCTCTTTCCTGCACCCAAAGAACATTTAACTTGATAAACGTAACTAACACAAATGAGAGTGATTTTTTTTTTTAGGTTAAAAATATTACAAATAATATAAAGGAATGATTATCTGGATGACATAGATCAAGTGAAGTTTGAATTGGTACTTTAGTTTAGTTTAGTTTAGAGATACAATGCGGAAACAGGCCCTTCACCCACCGAGTCCCCACTGAACAGCAACACACATTAATACTATCGTACACATACTAGAGATAATTTTACATTTATACCAAGCCAATTAACCTACAAACCAGTACGTCTTTGGAGTGTGGGAGGAAACCGAAGATCTCAGAGAAAACCCACACGGTCATGGGGAGAATGTACAAACTCCGTACAGACACCACCCGTAGTCCGGATCGAACCCAGGTCTCTGGCGCTGTAAGCACCGTAAGGCAGCAACTCTACCGCTGTGCCGCCCTTTATTTTCATTAGCTTATGTTATTTTTTAAAGGTAACTTTATTCATTTGTGAATGGTTCGTTAATGGAAAGATAAGTTTACTGATCTAAGAAGCATCATTTCCATGTGCCGTTCACAAACAGAGAATGTACAGCCACGGACACATGGTTCAAAATGGAGAACGGGGAGAACATGCCGCTTTACAACATTGCATGGTGCCGTATTCTGTCTGTCATAGAGAGACAGAACTTACCTCTAAATGCTGGCTACACAATCCTCGTTTATCAAATATGTGTACCGTCTTGGGGCAGTGCATCACGCTGCTCTCATCCATAACATAACCAGTAGGACAGGGGCTCTGCTGGATTTGGGTAGAAATGTGCTCGTTGGATAACTTGCTGAAGAAAGGCTTATATTCTCTCATTACCATTGAATCTCCCACTTTACAGAGATTGAAAGCAATGGATTGTTTTAGAATCAATGAAGATGTAATTAAGGACGAGCATAATCACGGACAAGTCACACCACAGCCACTCCCTCTTCTCCCCTCTCCTATCAAGCAATAGGCACAGAAGTGTGAAAACCCACACCTCTAGATTCAGGGACAGTTTTTCCCCCCAATGTTATCAGGCAACTGGACCATCCTACCAACAACTAGGGAGCAGTCCTGGGCTAATATCTACCTCATTGGAGACTCTCGGACTATCTTTGACTGGACTTTATCTTGCACTAAACGTTATTCACTAAACTCCCTTTGTCATGTGTCTGTACACTGTGGATGGCTCGATTGTAATCATGTATTGTCTTTCCACTGACTGGTTGGCACGCAACAAAAGCTTTTCACTGTACCTCGGTACGCGTGACAATAAGCTAACCCTAACTCAACAATTAAGCTGTTTTTACTTCTGATCTCACTCACTTGGTAATATTTTCTCTTGACCCCTCCTGGATGCATTGAATAATTTGGAGCCAATTATAATCACCTTAATGCACCTCCTTTGTATCCAGTAAATGACCAGTGAACACAAGCTGTGAATAAATAATTAACCTTCAGCATCTCTGGCTTTAGCGATCCACTGGCATTGTTTTTAGTTTAGTTTATTGTCATGTGTACCAAGGTACTGAAAAGCTTTTTGTTGCGTGCTATCCAGTCAGTGGATCGACTATACATGATTTCAATCAAGCCATCCATAGTGTACGAATACAGAATAATGGGAGTAACATATAGTGCAAGATAAATTCCAGTAAAGTCTGATTAAAGACTAAAGCCCAATTAACCTACTATCAATACGTTCTCAGAATAAAAAAATATTTATTTCATGAACCTAGAGGTGTCAAAAGCAGATGCAAGAGATTGCATAGGAAGGAATTGCAGAAGCTGGTTTAAACCAAAGATACACACCAAATGCTGGAGTAACTCAGCCGGTCAGGCAGCATCTCTGGAGAAAAGGAACAGGTGACCCCAGCATCTGCAGTTCCTTCCTATGCAATCTCTTGCATCTGCTTTTGACACCTCTAGGTTCATGAAAAGGAACAGGTGACCCTTCTTCAAACTGCAGTTGGTGGAATCTTGAGCAAGCAACAAGCTGCTGACGGATCTCAGCAGGGTGTCAGATAAGGAGGGAAGAGAGGAGTGAAATGCAAAGCCAGAGTGAGGAACATAAGGGGAAGAGAGCATCTGTGGAGGGAAAAGGACAAACAACGTATTGGGTCTTCTCACAGAAGGGTCCATGGCAATACATCCCTAGATGCTCTCTGACCGACAGAGTTCCTCCAGCAGTTGGTTTCTAACCTAAAAGGCATCTTAACATGAAATAGTATACATGAAAAAAGACGCTTTAGGAACTGCAAATGTTTACTTCACCAAATCAATGCATTGTTTTTGTAGCATTTTAATTCTTCCTGTCCACCTTCCTTCAAACCGATTAAAGAGCTGGTTAAGTAAGAGAGAAGGGGAGTGGCAGGGTGCGGCCATGGGAAACTAATACTTTTCTTTATCAATATCTTTCAATTGACCTTGTAATCTGCAATTCGCATAATTCTTCCCTGAACTAATCTGTACTATGCAGAATGCTTTGAAGTGAAACAATGGCTCAAGTGTGAATAATCGATCTTAAGATAAACATATCTTCCAGATTTGATTCTTTTCATGTTTTCTAAATAGCCCTTCCATCGGCTAGGGGGAGTACTGTCCAACTCACTTCTATCTCATTGCTGACTGTGGACTTTGTCTATGGAACTGAAATTGCCTGAAATTGGAGGTTATTTTAGGAGACAATGTAGAAAGTGACGTGGCGTAGATGCGAAGAAGCAAAGAGAGAAAGGAACAAAGAAGACGGGCTACCAGTGGAGTTGTTTAAAACTTAAACTTTAACTCTGTTTTTCTTTCAAGTGTCAAGAGAGTTTAATTAACACATGTACCGGCAACGTAACAATTAAATTCTTCATTTCAGATACTGCTGAACAACTGAACATTTCCAGCATTTGCTCTTTTTACTTCTGATTTCCAGTGCCTGTGCTTTTTTTTGATCAAGTGGATACATAGAACGTGTAGGGAGGAACTGCAGATGCTGCCTTAAATCGAAAATAAACACAAAATGCTGGAGTAACTCAGCGGGACGGGCATCTCCAGAGATGCTGTCTGTCCCGCTGAGTTACTCCAACATGTCGTGTCTATCTTGGCTACATAGAACTATTGAAGATGAAATTAATGTGCAGAAATATGATTTGTACCTGTTTGGAACCAACAGGTAAACGGTGTTCTGCTTTAAAGCTGTGTGGAAGTAAAGGGGTTTAGCCAATTGAACCTACAACATAAAATCTTAAAGCTAGTCCACAAGTGCAAAGTGTGTTCAAAAAGTCTAGTATCTTTGATGCTGACTTTGCAGGAAACTGGAAATTAAAAATGCGGATGCGATGTTCCATTATAGAGAACCATGATCTAACCCCACGGGTCTCATTAAGGCTGTGTACAATGCGTTTGATTTAGTGCACGCTATCTAAATATTGATCAGATCGATACCAGGGTTGAAAATGTGTAAATAAATGTCAGGATGGCCGAGTGGTCTAAGGCGCCAGACTCAAGGAATAAAGTCACTCTGCAGTCAAGCGGGTGTTCTGGTCTCCAACTGGAGGCGTGGGTTCAAATCCCACTTCTGACACACATCATTTTGAGGTGCACTCACAATGCCAGAGTCCTGGGTACAATTCTAACTAATAAAATGTCATTAATGTAGGATTAGTGTGAATGGGATTAGGGCGGAACTCGGAGGGCAAAAGGGACTCTGTGGTTTATTTCTCTATTGGGGCGGCACGATGGCGTAGTGGTAGAGCTACTGCCTTACAGTGACAGAGACCATGGTTCGATCCTGACTACGGGTGCTTGTCTGTACGTTCTCCCTGGGACCTGCGTGAATTTTCTCAGAGATCTTCGGTTTCCTCCTACACTCTAATGACATACAAGTTTGTAGGTTAATTGGCTTGGTATAAATGTAAAAACTGTCCCTAGTGTATGTAGGGTAGTGTTAATGTGCGGGGATTGCTGGCCGGTGCGGAGTCGGTGGGCCGAAGGGCCTGTTTCCGTGCTGTATCTCTAAACTAAACTAAACTTAAAATGAAAACTACACTTTTGTTGCAAACTCCAATTTAAGCATAATCCAATTATTTTTTTAAAGATTTCAACAAGGTAAGTATGTAGAGGCTTTTTAATCAGGTAAGGGAAGGGTAGAATAAGGGGGCACAATATTAAAACTGGGCCTTTATTAAAATATTTTGGGAAACACAGTCAATAGAATATTAAAGTAGCTTGCTAAAGCTGGGAAATGTAGCCTATATGGAAGGAGGGTAGAACTGTGGAAAGTCCCCGTGTAATTTTCCCTCTACAATGTCCATTCTGTACAACCAGCTCTGTTCTCAAGCCAGCTACCAAGTGTGAGGTGGATAGAAGATTGGGTGGTTCAAGTCCTACATACCTAGCACCAGTCTAATGAACTGATGTGCTACAATGCACTACGATGATGATAACTATATTCTGCACTCTGTATCTTTCCCATTGCCCTATGCATTGTGCTTGAGTTTTATAAGTTGGTAAGTGATAGGACAGAATTAGGCCATTTGGCCCATCAATTCTACTCCGCTACTCTATCTTTCCCTCTTAACCCCATTCTCCTGCCTTTTCCCCATACATTCTGACACCTGTACTAATCAAGAATCTATCGATCTCTGCCTTAAAAATATCCATTGACTTGGCCTCCACAGCCTTCCGTGGCAATTAATTCCACAGATTCACCACCCTCTGTCCAAAGAAATTCAAAGAATGTTCTTTAATTCTGAAGCTAGGACCTCTGTTCCTAGACTCTCCCACTAGTGGAAACATCCTCTCCACATCCACTCCATCAGAGTTTGAACTGATTGTATCTATGAATGGCACATCTGTGCAAAACAACATTTTCATTGTACTTCAGTTCATGTGACAATAATAAACCTAAACCTTTTGAATGATTATCACTCATGAGTGAACATTTCTTCACCTCTTGACATTCCCAACCCCACCAGACTAATTGCAATCATTCATTATCCCAATATCCCACTCTTGGGTCCATTGTCTCTCATCCATACCCGTTTACACTCTGTGTTCTCACTTAACCCTGATCAAAATATTGTATGTAAAACATTACTGTTTGGGAATATTCACATGAAAAAGTAGGACGCAATTGTCATCACATGGGACCATAGAACTGGAGTAGATCACTCACCCCTCTAGCCAAATCTGCTATTCTATCATGTAAAAGCTGAAGTGTGTTTACACTCTGTCTATTTTAAATCCACAAACTTCATCAAACTGCCAAAAACTAGTCGCTCTTAATTTTTTTAATATAATTTGATCCAGCAATTTTATGGAGAGAATTTCAGTCTTCCCAGATCCTTCGTGCAAAGGAATATTTCTGTGCTTTTTCTCCTAAATGCTGTAACTGGTCCGTATACTGGAATGTAGCAACTGTGGCTAAAACCACTGAGGTCTCAGACCTGTGGTCCTGACTACCCGTACCTTATCAGTGTGGCTGTTCCATAAACAAGGCTAATCCAACACTAATATTTTATGAATACATGTTTATTAGCATGTCAGAGCTGCTATCCTCCCCCATTGATCCTCCACTCCTACATGTTACTTCTGCCAAGACAACGGGCCTCTATGGCCAAACTAAGACTCTAAAACCTTTACAGAAATTTGGACTTGAAGGGTACAAGGTGGCACCTGAAACGTGGTGACTCTTGTGTACTGTTTCAGTGTGGTCTACTATCTTACACTCTTAGTATGATTGTGTCTAATGTATAGTTGGATTGTCACTGAATTGTATGCAAATTATTTCACTGTAGCTAGGTACATGTGACAACCATTCCCAGGAAGTTTTCTATCTCATGTTCTGTAAAGATGTATACTAGTTATTGAATGTTTCTGCATTTCCCTATCTATCAGTTTGCCAGGATTACTGAGGTGGTGGTGGGAGTGGGACCTTTCTACCAAGCCTCTCCCTCCCCTCCTTTTCATCCTCATGGATAGTCACGATGTGGCAAATACATCCTTGGTCAATGGTGTTGACATGCACGTATTGTGGCCCGACCCTGGGCCTGGGTCACCGAGGAGAATCGAGAGCCGAGCTCACCAGCTCCTGCGCTACTCTGCTTACACACATAGCAAGACCAAGATTGTCACCTCCCATACTCACATTTACCTGCGTATGTGATTTGGAGTGGCTTGGCACGAAAGACCATTGGACGTTCAGATTAGACGAGTCACTGTCTGAAGTTGTGTAGGTGCACAGCAAGGTCACGCTCCCTCCTTCCGTCCCATTCAGTTGGCCGTCCTTCACTGTCACCTGAACCGCACGCACACATCCTGAGGATAAACAGGTTTAGTGTAGTTCCTTACGTTTTATTCCAATTAACACAGTAGCATATCTACGGAGCAGCAAAGAGGGGCGTGGACAGTATCGCCAGGCCAGGCCAACCCTACATCATTTAACCAGTGCCATCACCAGGACAACGGGCCTTTAAGGCCAAGATAAGACTCAATATCTTTAAGAACCTGATTTTGAAAGGTACAAGATGGCACCGGAAACATGGTGACTCTTGGTGGTACACAAAAATGCTGGAGAAACTCAGCGGGTGCAGCAGCATCTATGGAGCGAAGGAAATAGGTAACGTTTCGGGCCGAAACCCTTCTTCAGACTGATAGGGGGTGGGGAGAAGAAAGGAAAAAAGGAAAAGGAGGAGGAGGAGCCCGAGGGCTGGGGGAGGGGCGGAGACAACCAGATGGCTGATGAAGGGGAGGGGACAGCCAGGGCTAGCAGAATTGGGAGAATTCAACGTTCAGGCCACCAGGATGTAGACTGCCCAAGCGGAATATGAGGTGCATTTCCTCCAATTTACGGTGTTGCTCGCTGTGGCCATGGAGGAGACCCAGGACAGAGAGGTCAGATACGGAATGGGAGGGGGAGTTGAAGTGCTGAGCCACCGGGAGTTCAGGTTGGTTATTGCGGACCGACCGGAGGTGTTCGGCGAAACGATCGCCAAGCCTCCGCTTGGTCTCACCGATGTAGATCAGCTGGCATCTAGAGCAGCGAATGCAATAGATGAGGTTGGAGGAGATGCAGGTGACTCTTGGTGTATTGCCTCAGAATAAATCTACAATTTTACGCTATAATTGTTGCGCTCTTGTACTTATGTACAATTGTGCTTATGTTTACTATGATGATTTTATTTTTAAAATAAGAGGGTGACCAGGGAGAAGGTAGGGCCACTCAAAGATAAAGGAGGGAATCTATGGTTTGAGTCGGAGGTTGCAGGTGAGGTACTGAACGAGTATTTTGCATTTGTATTCACCAAGGAGAGGATGTGGAGGAGAGCAAGATAAGTGTGGAGAATAAATAATGAAGGGCAGTTTGAGATTGAGAAGGAGGTGGTGCTGAGTCTCTTGAAGAACATTAAGGTGGATAAGTCCCCAGGACCTGATAGGATCTATCCCAGATTCTTGAGGGAGGCAAGAAAGGAGTTTTCAGGGGCCTTGATGAGGATCTTTGTTTCTTGTCTAGCCACAGGCGAGGTCCGTGAGCACTGGAGAGCGGCCAATGTTGTTTCTTTGTTTAAGAAAGGAAGTAGAGAAAATCCAGGGAACTATAGGCCAGTGATCCTCTCGTCAGTGGTGGGGAAACTATTGGAGAGAATTCTTCAAGATAGGATTTACTCCCATTTGGAAGAGAATGCACCAATTAGGGATAGCCAGCACGGCTTTGCACATGACAGGTTGTGTCTCACTAGCTTGATTGAGTTTTTTTGTGGCGATGACAAAGAAGATTGATGAAGGTAGTTGGGTGGATGTGGTATACATGGATGTTAGTAAGGTGGGTGGTCATAGTTTTTTATTCCCAGGGTAGAGGATCACTCCCTCTGTAGCTGTAACACTATAGTCTGCACTCCTTTCCTTTCTCTTTTGACACTACCTGTTGTACTCATGTATCATTTTGATTATAATCAGGTATGATGACTATACTGAATCTGTATCACTGTATCTCGGTACATGTGACAATAATAAACCACTTCCAATAATAATAACACTCAATAAGGCCATAGATTTAATTGAGAGGGGAAAGATTTAAAAGAGATCTGAGGGGGCAACTTGCTCACACAAGAGGCTGGTGGATATATGGAACCAGCCGCCAGAGGAAGGCATAGAGACAGATACAATGATAAATGTTTAAGAGATATTTGGACAGGTACATGGATAGAAACGTTTTAGAGGGATATGGGCCAAATGCAGACATTTGGGACTAGCTCAGATAGACATCTTGGTTGAGTTGGGCTAAAGGCCTGTTTTCATGCTGTATAATGCTATAAGGAAGCAATGCCCAGACTGGGCATGTCATCCATTTTCACCTTCTCCTCCAGGACTGAGGAAGGATATAATTCCCTTGGTTCTCACCTTCCACCCACCAACCACCATATTCAACAGGTCACTCTTTGCAATGTCTATTACCTTCTAAGAGATGCACTACCAGACACATCTTCTCCTCTCCTCCTCTTCCAGCAGTTCACAGGGACCATTTCCTTCATGACTCCCTGTTGCCGATTATACACTCCATTTATCCAATGCTGTTTAGTTTCTTATGATCTGTCCTAGGCTTCTCCTCAGCTTCCCCCATTCACAGAAACCATTCTTCAAGTGATCAACATACTCCACAGGGTAGCAAGAAATTGATGAGGAAGACTAAAGGGTCATCTAACAATCTGCCTGTAGTACTAAAAACTTCTCAAAAATATCATTACCCCCCTCTCCTTCATGGGCCCAGCATGCACTCGCACCTTTCTCCCCTTCCCGCTCGCCTTCCACCTCTATTCCTTCCTCTGGCTTCACGATTCACACGTCTACCATCCTTATCTCACACCTTTTGTCTTTTCATCTCTGGCCAATGTCCAACCATCAGCTTATCAAGAGTGCCTCTCAATGGTATCCACCTATGACTCACTAGGTTTTTTCCTTCCCCTCCTCTGTTCAAGCTTTCTTCCCCCACCCACCCTCCTCCCCCCACCGCAATTAGTCTGAGAAAGGTCCCGATCACTGATCCATGTTCTAACCCTTTGAGTTATTCCAGCACTTTGTGTGGTGTTTTTTTTACCATAACCATACTGATTGGCCCAATTCAAGAATGATTCAATAACATTTTCTCAGGACAATTAATGAAAGCTGGTCTAGGTAGCTGCACCCACATTCTGATAAGTTAATAGAAAAAGATAAAATCTCATCAAATCACTGGTTATTTCTCCCCATTATCTTCAAACCTGCAGTCATGGGGATTGGTCTTTCATTTCAATTTCTCAATAAGTATTAAATTCTAAAATACCAGCTGGAACAAGCTAATTAATTCATGGGGGAAAAAGTGGCAGTTATTTTTTCACAATTAATACTCTACTGTCCCATCTCTGGTTGGAGGTTTATACTAATTTCTTCATACAACAACTCCTGTGATTTCCCTACATTGTAATTACCTCTGTTTGGCCAGACCTCGAAAGAGATGGGCAGTAACTAGAAAACAGACTTTTCCTTAAACAAAATGAAAGAACATAATGGTCCTATCCTCAATCTGGCCTGGAAATGGCTCTGGACACTGTTAATGCAGTCTTACGCGTTAAGCAAATTTGTTCATAGCCTCCCAAAAAATAAGAGGAAAATAAACTAAATTTAAAATGGAGAGTAAGGTAATAGGTATGTTCACTGTAAATCGGGACAACTTTTGTTTTTCTGAGGAAAATTCATGTTGTTTTGTCAATGTATAGCAAATTATAAAAATATAGATTATAAATAAAATCATTTAGAGCAAACAGAAAAAAATAATAGTCATCAAATTTAAAACACAAATAGTTTAAAAAGAATTTTGCAAATTAATTTTGTTTAAATAAGACACCCTTCTACTGCAAATGGAATCCTAAAATGTGTTTAGTTGCTAGTCTACTTTTAACATTAGTTTTCAAACTAAAAAAAAATCCTTTCCCTTCATTGAATATTTTAAGGGAAGGCTAATTATGGAAGAAATTAGCAAAGCTGAATGAAAGCATTTGGTAATATTTGCAAAGGTATTAGGAGCACACATCAGTTTGCTTTATGTTCGACATTGATTCAAATTATACATCATCTCCAAAGTTGCTATCCAAACACCAGAATTGTGTTCGAGGTATCCCAGAGATGGTGTGGGAACAGCATGATCACTAAATGGGAAAAGCAAATTGGCGGTCTTCACAAAAAACTAGAGCTGAGCTCTCTCTGTTAATGTGAACGGCCATTTTCTCTCTTTGTCCTTGTGTACAGGACTATATCAATGTAACTTGAAAGTTATCAAGAGGAATTGGACCCATGGCACCAATGGTAAAATAATTTGAAGAAGAACTGGTAGGCATTTGCCATTTCTGATGATTTAATTCTAGATTGTCATCTTAATTATTGATTATTGCTGGTTGTCTTGAGGACACAGAAGTAAATCGTACAAGATTAAGAAATACGAAAACTATACAGCCTGATACAGAGATTTGACTGCACTCGTTGAGGGATGTGGCATTGCCACACAGTGATACTCACTACCAAAATAAGTATCTTCCTACATAATGAGAAAACCAAGCAGCCACAGATATAACTTGTCAAATGCAAGTATTCCGATTTTATCCTCTCCATAATCCAGGTCAAAACCAGAAATAAACCAATTGAGCGTACATACCTGAAAATGTGATTAGAGTCACCAACAATTGCAATTTGAGTGTTGACATCTTTGTGTTAATGCAACAATGAAATATGTGGATTTGAACGTCTCCTGTTGCTCGAGTTCCCAATCGGTTCTGCAGACGTCTGAGCAAGGAAGGCAGGTGCAGTCATTTATCATTCCTCGATCTCCATGACAAATACACGTTTCATTTTCCGGGGTGTGGATGCAAGTCTTTTCACTAACTGTAAACTTGTAGTCACGGCCGAGTCTCAGTTTCAATGAAACACTTGTCCCTTTTCCAATTTTATCTACTTTCATTAATATACCAGTTGAAACTGTTGGTATATCAATGGGGCGGGAGTTAAAACATAGGGAGGTTTTGCTGCAATTGGAAGATGCTTAAGGCCTCAATTGTAACACTATATAATACTACACTACTCAATTACATTAAAAAAAACTACTTACACTATATAATACTACACTGTATAATGCTACACAAAAAACTACCAACACTGTATAATACCACACTATATATTACCACACAGAAATTACTAATCCTATATAATACTGCACTATATAATATTACACAATTAAACTACTAACACTATAATACAACACTATATAAAAATCTCATCATGTCTCAAGAGTTGAAAAGGACTAGGGACCTTGGCTCACTTCTGCCACCCAGCCACAGGTATAAGATTAAATTAAGCACTTCCATTGCTGTACCACAGAGACTGATATCGAGTGCTGCTGGAAGGTCATCAACTCGGTGAAAGATGCTCTTTGGTCTGCCCGAGCGTTGTTGACCACCCAGCGGAGCGAGATGTCCGTCGGGGAATGTTGCCGACTGGCCCGCTGCAGACTGCAGGAGTACGTGCTGAGGGACGCACTGAAGCTCGGTGCAGCCAACGCCAAGGCTCTGTGGGGGAGGACCACAGTCTAGGGTCCTTCCGCTGCTGGACATGGGGGGCAGGGTGTGGTGGAGATGCCGCTCAAAATAAGAGAAGGGATTCCACGCCAGTGGGCCACATGAGTGGCAAGGGTGGGGGATAAAATTGTGATTTGGGGAAACTGTATTGTATGTATGTATAGCCTCTGAGAATGTCGGATGGAGTTTTGTAAGGATCATGTATTGTATATATTTATTTCTCAAATAAAGTATATTTTGAAATTTAAAAAAAAAACTGGTCTGCATTTCTTGTTCTCCCGAAAAGCAGATGGAATATGGTGCTATTGGTGAGATGGAACCATGCATGTATGGTTCCACAACATAGGTCTAGTAGGAAAGAGTACTACCAGGTAAAGTTCTACACAGACAAGGGTCAATTTGCAGTTGGTGGCGTAGTAGTATTGCTATTGGTATACAGCTCTGCTGGGGTCATATGAATGAGGCATGGGGTTTCTGGGATACAGCTCTGCTGGGGTCATATGAATGAGGCATGGGGTTTCTGGGATACAGCTCTGCTGGGGTCATATGAATGAGGCATGGGGTTTCTGGGATACAGCTCTGCTGGGGTCATATGAATGAGGTATGGGGTTTCTGGGATACGGTTTGCTGGAGTATTATTCCACAAAGTTGTGCTACTAACAAAGCATAAAACTGTTGAAGTATGGGTTCATTTTACTATGGTTCTGCAGGATTCTAGCACAACTGGCATATGGCTCTGCGTGGGGTATGATTCCACCATGGAGTGGCACAGTTGGGGTGTGATTCAAATGGAAGTCATAATAGAAAATGTCTCATCTTCACCTTATTTCTGCTGATATCTAATGCCTTATTCACGGCCACGAATCTTTAATTCTTAAATGTAAAGAATGGGGAGAAGACCTTTATGTCTAACGGTCTTGCTGCCCAGCTGCTGCTGCTGGTCAAGTTTAGTTTAGTTTAGAGATACAGCACAGATACAGGCCCTTCGACCCACCGTGTCCGCACCGACCAGCTATTCCCGCTACATTAACAATAGCCTACACACACTAGGGACAATTTACACTTATACCAAGTATACAAACCCAAGCACGATCAACCTACAAACCTGTACATATTTTGGCGTGTGGGAGGAAACCGAAGATCTCGGAGAAAACCCACGAGGTCAAGGGTCAAACATGCAAACTCCGTACAGACAGCACCTGTAGTCGGGATTGAACCCGGGGTCTCCGGCGCTGCAAGCGCTCTAAGGCAGCAGCTCTACCGCGTCACCCTCTTAATCCTTGTGAAGAGAATGGTCATTAGTGGCAGAATGATGCATTTTTATTTCATTTTTATTTACTCTATTGCTTGGATTTGTTTTACTTGGAAGGTTAGGTTTAGATTTATTATTGTCACGTGTACTGAGGTACAGTGAAAAGCTTTGATTTGCATGCTATCCAATCAGAGTAGATAACTGTACATAAAAAACCTCAAGTATAATATATACATCTTAAAGTATAGTAGATAGAGCAAAGGGTAAGATACGGAATGCAGAATATAATTCTCAGCATTGTAGCGCATCAGTTCCATAGACAAAGTCCAATGTCCTCAATGAGGTAGAATTGGACAATTCCCTAGCTGTGACTGTTCAGAAGCCTGATAACAGAGGGGAAGTGTTGCTGCTGAGTCCGGCGCTGTGCGCTTTCAAGCTCCTGTACCTTCTGCCCGATGAGAACAGGGTGAAGAAGGAATGGTTGGGGTGCGTCAAGTCTTTGATTATATTGTCTGCTTTACCGAGGCAGCCTGAAGAGAAGGCAGAGGGATAATCTTTCTGAGTTTGCTAAAATAATGTGGGGTATAGATAGGGTCGATAGTGAGAAACATTTCCCTTTAGTTGAGGTGTATAACCAGATGGCAAGAGTTCAAGACAAGTGGTAGGACCGGAGGGGACTGGAGGAATATTTTTTTCAAGGAGAGAGTGGTATGAGTCTGGTACGCACTGCCTGGGGGAGTGGTAAAGGAAGGTGCTCGCACAATATTTAAGAGGTATCTAGATTAGCACTTGGAAAACCATGTTTGGAAGGCAACTGGCCAAGTGCAGAAAATGGGATCAGTCAGTAAACTTCATGGTGGTTGGCATGAACTCTGTGACCAAAAGACCTGTTCTTCCGCTGCAATAATACCATTCTGGAGGTCGTTCAGTTTTCATGAGATTTCTAAAGGAGTCGTAGAAATTTGGAAGGGAGTAAATGGTTTAGTTTAGTTTAGAGATATAGAATGGTAACAGGCCCTTCAGCCCATCTAGTCCACGCCGACCAGCGATCCTCCGCACACTAACACTATCCTACAAACACTAGGGACAATTTTACCAAGCCAATTAACCTACAAACCTGTACATCTTTGGAGTGTGGGAGGAAACTCCGGAGCACCCAGAAAAACCCCACGCAAGTCACAGTGGGGAACGTGCAAACTCCATACAGTCAGCACCTGTAGTCAGGATGGAACCCAGGTTTCTGGCGCTGTGCTGCTCTACCACTCCTCTACCGCTGCGCCACTGTGCCGTCCATAAAGGCGAACAAAATAAATATCAAGCATCCAAAGCTTAAGCTTTTTGGGTGGTCACGGTGGCGCAGTTGTAGAGTTGCTGCCTTGCAGCAAATGCAGCGCCGGGTTCGATCCCGACTACGGGTTCTGTCTGTCCGGAGTTTGTACGTTCTCCCCGTGACCTGCGTGGGTTTTCTCTTAGATCTTCGGTTTCCTCCCACACTCCAAAGACGTACAGGTTTGTAGGTTAATTGGCTTGGGTGTAGGGTGGTGTTAATATGCGGGGATCGCCAGTCGGCGCGGACCCGGTGGGCCGAAGGGCCTGTTTCCGCGGTGTATCTCTAAACTAAACTCAATATCTATCAACATGAAAAAATTCAACACTACCATAAATCTGCTCAATCCACTGGACAATTTAAGAACTATCTCAATGAATTTTGTTCTTTGTAGAGAGTGACTCAGACGTTGCATTTTACATACAGGGGTCCTGCCTCAGGTTTATAATGAAACTGTGTCAGGCAGCACTTGGAACCTTTTTAAATCAGGAGAACAAATATGAGTCATTCTAAAAGAAAAGAATTAAAACAACACCACTCCCTTTTACCCAGATATATACCCTACAGTTAGATGAGTGTGAATCCCATGAACAGTCCCCAGGGTGGAAAAGATATACTGATAAATATTATGATTCACTCTGCATATATGTATTTTCACATATTCACTGCAATAATGTTCATAAGTGATAGGAGCAGAATTAGGCCATTCGGCCCATCAAGTCAATCATGGCTGATCTAAGTTTTCCTTCTCAACCGCATTCTCCTAACTTCTCCCCATAACTCCTGACACCTCACATAATCAGACTCTATATATGCTTCTTATAACCCAAACTACAACCACATATGTTGAGGAATCCAAGAAAATCAACTTCCAGACACAATTAAGCCTTTGACATTCAGTCATTAATGGCATCATGCTGAGGTGGTTGGCATTTGGGCCAAATATCCGGGGAGTCCTGTTCCCTTTGCAATTTATTTTTCCTCCAAGGATTTATCCAATTCCTTTTTGGAAGCTGATATTGAGTTTGCTTGTACCAGATCTTCAGGATAAGCTATTCAGATCATAGCATCTTCTGGCATTAAAGAAATTCCTTCCATCATATCAGTAGCAAATTTATAACCCCTGCTTATTAGTTCTTTTGCTACTGGGAGAAGCTTATCTGCATCTAAACCTTCAGGCATTAACAAGCTTGAGTTTCCACCAGCTCCATCCTAATCAGCAGTCTGTATCCTCCCCAATTCCTCGACCTTGTCCTTTATTATGACATTGGAAATTACTCATTTAATCGTCCAGCCATCTGCTCCACGAGCTAGTATTTGTTAGTCATTTATCATCCCCACGATCCCCACCCTTCCTTTGATTACCGTATCAGAACACAGGGACAAAGTCTCAGGGTAAGGGGTCAGGCATTTGGAATTAATGTAACAAGAAATACCTTTGCTCATAGGCTTGTAAATCTTTGGGATCCTCGATCCAAAAACTCTGAGGATTTCAGTTGTTCACTAAATGCAAAGACGAACAAACCCTTGGACGTGAAGGAAATCAGGAGATGTGGGAATAGGCACAAAGTGATTTTGAAGCATAGGAACAGTCATGGTTTTACTGAATGGTGAAGCACGTTCAAAAAAGATTATTGGTTTCCTTGTGTCGGAAGGAACTGCAGAAGCTGGTTTAAACCGAAGATAGACAGAAAAAGCTGGAGTAACTCAGCAGGACAGGCAGCATCTCTGGAGAGAAGGAATGGGTGACGTTTCCGGGTCAAGACCCTTCTTCAGACTGCAGATACCTCACACGCCCTTCATCTCTTTAATGACTTCCGTTTTCCGAGCCCCCACTCCCTCAACTTTACTATGGACGTTCAGACGGCAGTCTGAAGAAGGGTCTCGACCTGAAACGTCACCAATTCCTTCTCTCCAGAGATGCTGCCTGTCCCATTGAGTTACTCCAGCATTTTGTGTCTATTATTGATTTCCTTGCTAGATTGTTGGTTCCGTTACTCTTAGTGGAGTAGACTCAATGAGCCGAACAGCCTAATTCTGCTCCTAAGACTTATGAACTTACTTATAATTCCTTGATAATGCCGTTGTGGCGGCACCTGGTGGTGAGCCACCACAGTACGAACCCTCGGCTCTGGAGGGAGGTGTCAAGTGTACACGGTGACGGGAGGTGCAGGTCACGGGGCTCCCCGGGGAGTATATAAAGTTGGGCAACGCCCGTGCCCCGGGGTAGGAGTAGGGAGCTGTACTGAAGAACGAATAAACACAGATTGTATGTGAATACTTGGCCAATAAACTTACTTACTTACTTGCACAAACCTTGTGTCCCGTTTTATTCCTGGATGGACATCCACGCGTCTCGCCACACCATCTCCTTACTCCTCTTACCCTTTTAGATCTCCAGTTTAGATAGTTAGTGGGTTTGTAGTAGAGCGAACCCACTGACTCCCATGGCTATCTCTGGACTACACTTCTTCCCACCCTGCTTCCTGTAAGGACTCTATTGCCTACTACCAATTCCTCCGTCTACGCTGCATCTGCACCCTGGATGAGGTGTTCCAAACTAGGGCTTTGGAGATGTCCTAATTCTTTAGGGAACGGGGGTTCCCCTCTTCGACTATAGAGGCTCTCACCAGGGTCTCCTCTATATCCCGTAGCTCCGCTCTCACTCCCCATCCCCCCATTCGTAACAAGGACTGAGTCCCCCTTGTCCTCACCTTCCACCCTGCCAGCCGTCACATACAATAGATAATCCTCCGACATTTTCGCCACCTCCAATGGGATCCCACCACTGGCCACATCTTCCCATCTCTTCCTCTTTTGGCTCCCTCTGTAACTCCCTGGTCAATTCATCCCTTCCCACCCAAACCACCCCCTCCCCTGGTACTTTCCCTTACAATCACAGGAAATGCTACACTTGTCACTTTACCTTCCCCCTTGACTCCATCCAAGGACCCAGGCAGTCTTTCCAGGTGAGGCAGAGGTTCACCTATACTGCTTCCAACCTCATCTATTGCATCCGCTGTTCTAGGTGTCAACTGCTCTACATCGGTGAGACCAAGCGCAGGCTTGGCGATCGCTTCGCCCAACACCTCTGCTCAGTTCGCATTAACCAATCTGATCTCCCAGTGGCTCAGCACTTCAACTCCCCCTCTCATTCCAAATCTGACCTTTCTGTCCTGGGCCTCCTCCATGGCCAGAGTGAGTCCCACTGCAAATTGGAGGAGCAGCATCTCATATTTCGCTTGGGTGGTTTACACCCCAGCGGTATGAACATTGAACTCCAATTTCAGGTGGTCCTTGTTTTCTCCCTACTTCCCCTCCCCTTCCCAGCTTTCCCACAGCCTACTGTCTCCGCCGCTTCCTTTCTTCTCCCCCCCCCCCCCCCACCGCCACATCAGTCTGAAGGGTCTTGACCCAAAACGTCACCTATTCCTTCGCTCCATAGATGCTGAGTTTCTCCAGCATTTTTGTCTACCTTTGATTTTTCCAGCATCTGCAGTTGTTTCTTAAACTCTTAATCAGTTCTTTTAATATGTGTGCAATTCACAACAGAATACAAATGTGGCGTTAACTCCTGCTGTGAGCCTTTCCTGGGCAATCTGAATGGACATCATGGGCCAGCTCTTATTTACCCCAGTGTACCCCTCGACCCCTGTAGAGGGGACCATACAATGACTGGGCATTGAGATATCAAGGTGATTTCAAAGATGTGTTACAGAGCCACCTGGTGACAAAGAGAGAACGTGGCTTTGAGAATTCAGTCTGTTTACACTCACCTGTAAATAAAACATTAGTCAAAAGACAGGTAAAATAACACAGAAAGTGGGAGAAATGGAAAAAATATGGTGGTGGTGAACAAATATCCACAAAAAGAGGAACTGTTTTTTTTGCTGCATTGTTCTAACATTAAGCATTAGATCAGTAGAGACGCAGAGTCTCTTGCCCAGAGTAGGACGATCGAGAAACAGAGGACATAGGTTTAGGGTTAAGGGGAAAAGATTTAATAGGATCCTGAGGGGTAACCTTTTCACACAAAGGGTGGTAGGTGTATGGAATGAGCTACCAGAGGAAGTTGTTAAAACAGGGACTATTGCAACGTTTAAGAAACAATTGGACAGGTACATGGATAGGACAGGTTTAGAGGGATATGGGCTAAATGCAGGCAGGTTGGATTAATGTAGATGGGGCATGTTGGTTGGTGTGGGCAAGTTAGGCTGAAGGGCCAGTTTCCAAGCTGTATGACTATCTGCAACTCCATCCAGCATACCGTGTAGCTCAACACTATCCAATTATTTAACTTGCAAAACGAATTTAAAGCTTATTACCAATACCAAAGCAAATATGAATAGTAGAATGTAAAAATAAACAATAATAAAATCAGTGTCTAACCTTAAAACGTGAAAGCAAAGCCTGGCGTGTGTTTCAATAGCTAGTTGCAGCTAGATTACTGGGTATTACTGTAACTGATCAGAGTGCCCTTTTGTTAAGGAATAATTGTTTGGACCTCACATGGTCAACCAACACCGCTGCGCTGGTCATGAAGGCACAGCAACGACTGTTCTTCCTGAGAACGTTGAAAAAGACTGGTCTTCCCCAACAGCTGATGACAACCTTCTACCGCTGCACCACAGAGAGCATCCTAACGTATGGCATCTCTGTGTGGTATCTCAGCTGTACGGAGGCGGAGAGGAGAGCTCTTCAGCGCGTCGTCCAGAGCGCAGATTATTGGGACACAGCTATGAGCCTTGGAGGGCATCTACTACACACGGTGCCTCAGGAAGGCCGTCAGCATCCACAAACACTCCTCACACCCTTGCAATAGTCTGTTCAAACTCCTACCTTCCGGCAGACGTTACAAGGCCTTCTACGCTCGCACCTCCAGACCCAGGAACAGCTTCATCCCCAGAGCTATAGCTGCTCTGAACTGGCCCTGCTGAGTGACCCCCACCCCCATGAACTGTCTCCCTCTGATGGTCACGTCGCACATCGACCCAGCACAGACACATTTGCACTTTAGACTGTTTAGACTGTTATACTGTTCTTTTAAAAAAATATAAATCATGCTTCTCGGGGTATCTAAATCTAAATTTTATTAGTTGTTTAAGTTATGACATCGGATGGAAGCTGCATACCAAATCTCGTTGCACATATGTGTAATGACAATAAAAGATATTATTATTTTTATTATATCTGGTTGTGGATTGTTCTTCCATATCTTGTAAGAGAAAATACATAAAATAATTCTACTGGCACGGAAAGAACAAAGAGGGACCTGGCGTGGGGGAGCTGCCGAGAACAAAGAGGAATCTTTGGGGACAACATTGAACACATTGTAACTTTGGCGACTCTTTGCACACTCTGTGTCTGGTCTGCAAACGTCAATCAATCAGTGCATTGTGACAGCACTGGCTTTGAAATGGCCACTAAGTTTGTCATACTCACCCACAGAGGTAAGGTCATAAGTGATAGGAGTAGAATTAGGCCATTCGGCCCATCAAGTCTACTCTGCCATTCAATCGTGGCTGATCTATCTCTCCCCCCTCACCCCATTCTCTTGCCTTCTCCCCACAACATCTGACACCTGAACTAATCAAGAATCTATCTATCTCCACCTTAAAATATCCACTGGTGGCCCGCACAGCCTTCTGTGGCAAAAAATTCCACAGATTCACCACCCTACATTTCTCCTTCCTAAAAGAACGTCCTTTAATTCTGAGGCTATGACCTCTATTCCTAGCCTCTCCCACTGGTGGAAACATCTTATCCACATCCACTCTATCAAAGCCTTTCACTATTCTGTATGTTTCAATGAGGACCTCCCTCATTCTTCTAAACTCCAGCGAGTACAAGCCCAGTGCCGTCAAACGCTCATCATAGTTTAACCTACTCATTCCTGGGATCATTCTTGTAAACCTCCTCTGGACCCTCTGCAGATCCAGCACATCCTTCCTCAGGTACGGTGCCCAAAATTGTTCACAATTTTCCAAATGCGGCCTTACCCGCACCTTATAGAGCCTCAACATCCATCCCTATTTTTGTATACAAGCCCTCTTGAAATAACTGCTAGCATTGAGCTTGCTTTCTTTACTACCGATTCAACTTGCAGATTAACTCTTTGGGAATCTTGCACCAGCACTTCCAAGTCAATCTGCACTTCCGATTTCTGGCTTCTCACCCCATTTAGAAAACAGTCTACGCCTTAATCCTACTACCAAAATGCATGATTCCACACTTTGCTGCACTATATTCCATCTGCCACTTCTCTGCCCACTCTCCCAACCTCTCCAAGTCCTTCTGCAGTCCCTGCTTTCTCTACACTATCTGCCTTTCCACCTATTTTCTATTCATCCACAAACTTTGCCACAAAGCCTTCATTCCCCTCGTCCAAATCATTAATAAACAACGTGAAGAGTAACGGCCCCAGCATCAACCCTTGTGGAACTCCACTAGTCACTGGTATCCACTAGTAAGGTATCCCGTGTGGAGAGGGTCGGGGTGAGACAGTGCCCAGAGGGTGATAGCGGCACCAAGGAGGGGTGAAGATGGAAGGCAGACCAGTGGGTGACTGTAATCAGTTATTTAACTTGTGAATTAATTTAATGCCGACACAATATCAAAACAAATATGAATAGCTGAATGTAAATTAATCTGCACGGATTTGGAATGTGGGAAGAAACTGGAGCACCCAGAGAAAACACACTGGGAGAACGAACAAACTCCATACAGACAGCACCCATAGTCAGGATTAAATCCGGGTCTCTGGTGCTGTAAGGCAGCAGCTCCACCACTGCGCCACAGTGCTGCCCCCTCCTAGTTCCACCTCCCCACTCCATTTGACCATCACCTCTCCCCTAAAGTTTCCCCCATATCCTTTCCATACTAGTCAGATTCTTGCACTGGTAGCTTTGTGTTCCTGCTAATAATCTTCATGTAACTGTCACCCCCCCCTCCTCCACCCCATCTGGCTCCATCTGCCCTTTCTCTCCTCGTTGTCTGCTTCCGCCTATCACGTGAAGATAAACACAAAAAGCTGGAGTAACTCAGCGGGACAGGCAGCATCTCTGGAGAGAAGGAGTGGGTGACGTTTCGGGTCGAGACCCTTCTGTCTGAAGGAGTGGGTGACGTTTCGGGTCGAGACCCTTCTGCTGACGACCAAGTTCACCCCTCCCACACTGTCTCTATCTGTCGGCCGTCCCTCACCCCTGCCTTCTCTATGCTGGCCATCCCTCTCCACACCCAGTCGCGGGGCAGAGTGCGTTGCACGACCCGGTCGAGTTCTGTGGACCCGAAATCGCCACTGGAATCAATGGAATCGCCGATCCTAGGCCAGGTGAGGCAATTCCTCGGCCTGTTGCTGGTGAATGCCAGCAAGAATGAGCTGCGTCACAGTAGTGTATACGGAATCCAGCAGCACAGTGTGGTGACAGATCTGGAGTCAATATGTTTTGCATGTTCACCAGCATATGAACCAAAAACAGAGACAGACTCTCACAAAGCACTGTCTCATCCAGAAATAAGGGGACTTCACTATGGACGTGGCCATGGAGAGTTCTCAAAGCCTTCACTGGCATGAAAGAACAACGTTCTGCACAACGGCAGTAACATTGTTCATTGAGTTAAAGAAACATACTTCACAAGTAGCAAACAAGATATGCAACTGAAATTTTACAATGCATTTATTAATATATAGCCACTGTAAGAAATATACTTAATATCAAACATTTCATAACATGGATTTAAATCTCTCCATTATTGTGTTAGTGTAGTGCATGTGAACAGCATTAAGTGTGCAAACTTGATTCCTGAAACATTTCTTCAGACTTTTCTGTACAAAACCATATACTTTCTTTTAAAAAAGTCATAAGAAACAAATCCTACCGTATTTACACATCAAGAGATAAGCAAAAGACAAAATAGTTCCAATGCATTAGTGAAAAGACCACAAAGGACCTTTCGAAAAAATATGGCATAACATTGTTCGAGGAACAACAAAATCAGTTAAACCT
>CM075983.1:13342657-13442355 GCA_038087875.1 Malacoraja senta | reverse complement strand
CTTGACTTGACTTGAACGTTATGCTGCTGCACCCGCTGAGTTTCTCCAGCATTTTTGTGTACCTGGGAATTTCCAGCATCTGCAGTTCCTTCTTAAACACTTTGTCTACCAAAGCAAACCTTATACTCCCAGCTTAAAGAAGGCAAACGGAAAAGAGGCGGACAAAAGAAGAGATTCAAAGACACCTTAAAAGCCAGCATGAAGAAATGTGCAATCGACATTGACAATTGGGAAACCAATGCCAAAGACAGGAAACTCTGGCGAACCATCATCCAAGAAGGAACAGCGACCTTCGAAGCCAAGAGATGCGCAGAATTAGAACAAAAGAGAAGAAAACATAAAGAGAGGCAGCAACAACCAAAGCCCGATCTGCCATCTGGAATTACCTGTCCTGAATGTCAAAGAACTTTTAAAGCCAGGATTGGACTCATAAGCCACCTGAGAGTCCATAAAAACAACAGAACGTAAAATCAACAGAACGTAGACCATCATCCTCGACCTCGAGGGATAGCCACGACAACGAGTGAACTGACAGCACCGAAATACATAAAGAATATTTAACAACATTTTAATTTTGGAAAGCGACACCAATAAAAATTTACTCTCCTCTTCCACTATCAACCATAACAAGTTCAAAATGAGGTAGAATACAACAAATACAGACAACAGAGATTTATGATGATGCCTAAATCGAGGGCAGAGGAAGAATGATAGTGTTTGTCACTGAGTTACTGCATGAAGACGTAATGTATGAAGACATGAGGGCATAATGGAAATGAGAAGATACAAATAACAAATGCATGGTTCAATAGTTAAATACAATGTCATGTGTGTGACTTCAGGCCAAACAGGCTAGGAAAGTTTCAATCATTTCTTTGTGATTGTGCAATTGATCAATGTCTTAGGAATACAGAGGATTTCAAAAAAAGGAATTAGCAATGTTTCCCACACTGCTGTCCAGAAATAAGTCAGAATGTGATATAACAGATGAGAGTTTTATTGCGCTCAACAATTGATAGTTCACCTCCTCTCCTTATCCCCTCAGCTCAGAGACACCTCTTCTGCAAGTCAATTGCCAATACTTCCAATTTACCTAGCATTTGTTTGGATGAGACATCAGAGGGGAGGCTGCCAGAATCCAATAACCAAACCAGCTTTACAGCTCCCACTATCTCAACATTAAGAAAATAACTTTAATTTATCTGTGAGCACGTTAACTAATCGTAAAAACCCCAGCAATAATGGAAGTGGTGTGGGAATTAATCACAGACATTAAACATAAGTGGGAGTATTTTGTACTGATGACTTATTTCTGGACGTTCAGTTCCACTGAGTTCAAATGGAACAAATGGACAGAAGGTGACATTAATGCTGATCAATCCTCTCATACACCATTAGAGTGGTGAATTTCAGAAAGAGGGAAGAAAAGATAGCTTTAGTCTCTTTTTAAAATGAACGAAAAAACATCTACCTCTCCAAATGCCTACAATAAACTCACATATCACCTGGAATTGATACCCAGGGAGGAACACCATTTCTATTGGAAAACTGTAGTGTATATATACAAACACACACATAGGCATACATACACATACATATATTATATATATGCACCCATATAACATGTACATATGTGTGCAGATACACACACACATGCGCATATACACACATGTGACCCCAAACATTATCTATCCATGTTCCCCAGAGATGCTGCCTGACCTGCTGAGTTACTCCAGCAGTTGTGTCTTTTTTTTGTATAGCTGCAGTTAGTATGTTGTCAGAAAAGTAGAATGCCTAAATATACATATAGATTTTTATGTTTACCAAATACTCCTTTTCTCCTTGTGAAAAGTGGATTATGCGATTGCTGGGGAAAAGGGTGACAATACCATATGTTTGATACGAAAAATTACTCAGGTCAAATTGAAATAATTGTCTTAATATTGAGAATCAAGAAGCTGCAGTGAAGCAAAGAAATTTCAAAACAAAATCAGGATGAATTGTCCAGAATTGAGCAAAGCACCCACTTTATAAAAAGATCCATTTTTGTATTAAATACAGTGCGTAAGAAGCCAAATAACAAAAGTGCCCACTCAACCATCACCCTAGCTTTTCATTGTACCTTGGTACACGTGGCAATAAAGTAAATTCAACTAAACTCAACCCGTTACCCTTGCCACTTTCCAAAGGATCAGCAATGTGCAATTCCAGAATTCTTTCTATTTGCATCTTCCTCTGATACTGGAAATATACATTTAACTCTTATCTCTCCACGCTGATGCTTTCAAAGTATTTTAGCACACATTCTGTAGTCAGGAGCCCTTCTGACACACTTCTGCCTCTGCTTTCTGACAATTTTAACCCCTCAATCATAATTTAGTCCAAAGAAAATCCAAAAGGCATTCTGAGCTGCTAAGGCAGGGTGTAAGAACCTTGTCCTTACACTATACTGTAACAGGATCTCTTTCCAAATGTTGTACTGACCTGTTAATCTCACTACAATCTTTTTTTTAAAATACATTTTGAATCTATCCTAATGCGTCCTGCATTCTATGCCTGACATTTGCCATCAATCTTCTTTGTTATTTTTATGTCAGCCTCTTGTTTGCTTTGGCGTGCAGGGAGTTCTGACATTGAAATCCCCAACTTTCTTCCTCATGAGCTTCTATGGTCTTTGCTCATGAGAGTCTGCTAGCTGTGTGCCTGCGTTTATATACCTCCCACTGTTGGTGCCCCGCCCTGCCTAAAGTCTGCCCCCTCCACCGTCTTGTTGCCGCATCACTTCACTCGGCCAGTTTGGGTCTGAAACCGCTGAGGGAGATATAATGGTCTTGGAAGTAGCAACGGCCTGTGTACTGAGCCCCCTCCTCTACTCCCTCTTCACCTTCACCGACTGCACACCTGTACATGGTTCTAACACCATCATCAAGTATGCAGATGATACAACGGTGATTGGCCTCATCAGCGACAACGATGAGTTGGCCTATAGGGAGGAGGTTCAGCTCCTAGCAGCATGGTGCACTGACAACAACCTGGCCCTTAACTCCAAGATGACCAAGGAGCTCATTGTGGACTACAGGAGGTCTAGGGGCTGCACGCACACTCCCATCCATATTAACGGGACGGAGGTGGAACGTGTTTCCAGCTTCAGGTTTCTGGGGGTCAACATCTCTGATGACCTCTCTTGGACCCACAATACATCAACACTGGTCAAGAAGGCTCACCAGCTTCTCTTCTTCCTGGGGAGACTAAAGAAGGTCCATCTGTCTCCTCAGATTCTGGTGAACTTCTACCGCTGCACCATCGAGAGCATCCTTACCAACTGTATCACAGTATGGTATGGCAACTGCTCTGTCTCTGACCGGAAAGCACTGCAGAGGGTGATGAAAACCGCCCAACGCATCACCGGTTCCTCACTCCCCTTCATTGAGTCTGTCCAAAGCAAGCGATGTCTGCGAAGGACGCGCAGCATCGTCAAGGACTGCTCTCACCCCAACCACAGACTGTTTACCCTCCTCCCATCCGGGAGGCGCTACAGGTCTCTCCGTTGCTGAACCAGCAGGTTCAGGAACAGCTGCTTCCCTGCGGTTGTTACACTACTGAAATCTGCACCTCGGTGATTGCCAGTCACCCCTCCCCCGGACACTATTTCCCCCAGAAAAATTGCACTACTGTACATATATATATTTTACTGCTCATTATTCCTAAGTTCGCTTTTCTGGGTGAGATGCTAACTGCATTTCGTTGTCTCTGTACTGTACACTGCACAATGACAATTAAAGATTGAATTGAATTGATTTGAATTTGTCAGGGTTAGCACAGTTAAAGTGTATGTAAATTGAGTTTCTATTCCCTTGAGATTAGACAGTCAAATGGAGATCTATTCAAGGTAATTACAATTATTCAGGAAGTAGGCTCAGAGAGTAAATCGCCTCTGGCGGTGTGAATCCAAACAATTGGGCATAATGGTAACATTAGAACTGGGTCATTCAGACGTGGAATCGGGAAACACCTTTTCACACGGAGGGTCTCACCGTCTGAACCTCTCACCGTCAAATAAAAGCTAGAGAGACCGTGTCACCTGAAGGTCACAGCCGCTGGCCATATTCCTAAATGCTAAAATAAAGTTGGGAAGAGGTGCTGACGTCCTTCTAACTGACTGAAGGAGAAGGAAAGATTGAGCTCATTTCCCCACTCCCCACACTTTACGAGGACGTTGAGGGCCTGAGCTAGAGGGAAAGGTTGCACAGGCTAGGATTTTATTCCTTGCGAGCGCAGGATGAGGGGTGATCTTATAGAGGTGTGCAAAATCATGAGAGGAACAGATCAGGTCTATTGGTCAGCTGGGCTGGTGTTTAGTTTAGTTTAGAGATACAGGGCGGAAACTGGCCCTTCGGCCCGCTGACCAGCGGATCCCCGCACACTAACACACACTGGGGTCAATTTACATTTATATCAAGGGAGGAAACCGAAGATCTCGGAGAAAACCCACGCGGTCAGGGGGAGAAGGTACAGGGTCTGTACAGACAACACCGGTAGTCAGGTGGAAGCCGGGTGGGTCTCTGGCGCTTCAGCGCTGTAACTAAGGCAGCAACTCTACCGCTGGTGGTTAAAATACACAGTCTTTTGCCCAGTGTAGGGGAATCGAGAAGAAGAGGACATGGGTTTAAGGTGAGGGGGAAAACATTTAATAGCAACCCGAGGGGCAACTTTTCTTTACACGAAGGGTGGTGCTTGTATGGAAGGAGCTGTCGAGGAGGTAGTTGAGGCAGGGACTTTCACAACGTTTAAGAGAGATTCGGACATGTACATGGACAGGGCAGGTTTAAGTTTAAAGGGTTATGGGCCAAGCGCGGGCAGGTGGGACTGGTGTAGATGGGGCATGTTGGTCGGCGTGGGCAAGTTGGGCTGAGGGGCCTGTTTCCACACTGTACGAGTCTATAAAGCTAAGATATTTCAAACACAAACAATGACATTTCCAAAGAAATCCACAAGCTTCGGTGAAAAGAGCGGGGATGGGGAGAGGCTGATACTTTGCAAGGGGTCAATAAACTAATTACTGTGGTCAGACTGACAACTTTTTGAAGAAGTGAAGGTAACCAGATAGGGCGAGTCCAGTCAAGTTCGTGAACTAAAGCAATTCGCGCTCAGTCTCCACATTCTTTCCCTTTTGGAAACGGGAGAACATTCATCAACTTGCCCTTTCGCGAAAGGCAAAACTTTCCAAACACGGATTCACAAAAAGTTAAACATTCATCAAAAGAACAGGAACCACGAAAGTTAAGGAACTTTTGGTTTTTTACCGTCTGCGATACCTTGAGTCAGGTGGCAGGAGGAAGTCACCGCACAAAACAACTTGTCTGCAAGCTGGATAGACGTCCAGCTACACCTCAAACCCTCCCTGAAACAGGATCGTTCACACCCAGCTCAATGATCAGCTAGCAGCAGCAGCAGCAAAACCTGACATGGATCTTGGCGACAGAGAGGAATTCTTAAATTCACCGCAAGATCTAACTGAGAGATAATTAAATTGGTAATGTTTCCAGAAGTATATGTAGAAACAAAGAACTGCGGACGATAGACACAAATGCTGGAGTAACTCAGCGGACAGGCAACATCTCTGGATTGAAGGAATTCCTTATACCAACAGATACTGACGGTCCCGCTGAGTTACTCCACATTTTATGTCTATCTTCGTTGTAAACTGCAGCTGCAGTTCCTTCCTACACAAAGATCTGCAGATGCTGGTTTGTACCAAAGATGGGCACAAATTGCCGGAGTAACTCAGCGGGCCAGGCAGCATCTCTGGAGAAAAAGGATGGGTGATGTTTTTGGGTTGGTAACCTTCTTCAGACTGAAAGAATGGGGAGGGGAGGAGGTGAATAGCCGGAGGTGAGAGAAGACGAAGATAAATCAGGGTCGGCCAAAATGATTTCAGGCAAGTGGAACCTGGTGCCAAAGTTGGCTCAGCAAGGTGTGAACCCAGTGTATGAACATTGAATTCTCTAATTTTAAGTAACTTCATCTTACACCCCCCCCCCCCCACACACACACACACACATACCCCTCACCTTCCCTCCCTCCTTGCCCCGTTCCTCCACCCTAGTCCGTTTTACCAGTTGCACAGTTCTCCACATTGTTTCTCTTGATATCTCACCTTCCCTGGCCAACAATGGACCAACCAGGCATCGCCCTGCTATGGCCGTTTGCGGCTGGCCCTGATTTGTCCTGGTCTTTTCTCATCTCCAGCTCTTTCCCTCCCCACCCCCCTACTTTCAGTCTGAAGAAGGGTCCCGACCCGAAATGTCGCCTGTCCATTCCCTCCACAGATGCTGCCTGTCCTGCTGCATTACTCCAGCACTTTGTGTTGCCCAACAAATAAGTTGTTCTGCTGAAGATCATACAAAGTACTGCCTTATTTGTAGAAATAAGCAACTGCAGATGCTGGTTTACACAAAAGAACACAAAGTGCTGGAGTAATTCAGCGGGTCAGGCAGTATCTCTGGATAATATGAATAGGTGACGTTTGGGTTGGAACCCTTCTTCAGAGTTGTCCCTGGCCCATATTGCACATGTAATACTGTGTGAACCAAATGTGGCAGTTGGGAAGACTGAAGTGGGAAGCCTATCCCATGGAATTTTAGATCACACCAAAAAAAATCCAATGAATTTCAATAGAAGTGCATTTATGTATGGAAATACTAAGGTTTCCTTTCAGGGCACCTGTCTAGGAAGTGACACGTTGGAATGAAATTAACCCCAAGATTCACCACCCTAGTGTCAGTAGAGGCTTTGCAAGGGCGCTAGTTATAAGTTAAAATGGAAAAATGAATAATCTACAGGTAATGAGAATCTGAAATAAAAACAAGCTGCTGGAAGTATTCAGCAGATCAAGCAGCATCGGTAAAGAGAAAAGCAAGGTTAATTTTTCAGATAATTGGAATCCTAATTTGTACATCTCAATAAGCATCAGAATACAAGCAGCATACAGATTCTGTCTGGGAACATAACTGCTTGATGAAGCTGAAAGGTGGAATCAAGTGTGAAGTTACTAGAGGCACGGCAGCACAACGGTAAAGTTGCGGCCTTCCCAGGCTCGATCCCGACTACGGGTGCTGTCTGTACGGAGTTTTACGTTCTCCCCGTGACTGCCAGGTTTTCTCCCTCCAAAGATGTAAGTTATTTGGCTTGGTATAAATGTCAAAATTTATATCCAGTGTAGGATAGTGTTAATGTGCGGTGATCGCTGGGCGGTGTGGACTCGATGGGCGAAGGGCCTGGTTCCGCACTGTTTCTCTAAACTAAACTAGAGGTAGGATTGGAGCAGTGTAGATGGCAGGGAGTGGACTTGGCAGACTGTGTCAGTGAGCTTGAGAAGTATGAGCAGCCTCAGCCTTGTTTCCTGGATGTGAACCGTGTGGAAATGTTCCTGAAAGTAAACCAATATTGTCAAGGACTCAGGGGAGGACATAGAATAAAGCAATGAGGCCAACATACAAAACAGAGGAGGGCAATATTACTGGCTGCTCTTTGTTAGGCCAGAGACAAATGAGACACAGTTTGAGTGCTGCAATCTACACTCAAAGCTTTTAACCAAGATATTGTAAAAGTGTCAATAGAACATTTTAATCCAGTGTCTTCAGAGGTATTAACAATTTACAAGTTTAGCATGTTTAACCGAGGGACCAAAGGGAGCAATTAATGAATAAATGCTCAGGTCAGGTTTTGCCAAAGGTGGAATTTCCAGTCTGTTAAATATCAGGTGGTTATGGTGCAGACGGATAAATGAGAGAAGTTATGCAAAACTATTCACCACTCCGGGCTTAGCATTCAAGAGAGCTTGCAGAACAGCTAGCAATGTGAATTGCACTTAAAAATGTGAAGCAGGTTTACTCAGGGTATAAAGTTGGAGGTGCAGGCACAGAACAAGACCATAGAAATGGGAACCGCAGCAAGGTTTTCTACTTTGCAACTGACAGAATACTACTGTTAAGCCAAGCAAGTTCCTTGTATACTAACTGTGAATGGCAGAACATGTTTTGAAACTTTGAGCCCATTGAAATTACCAATTACAGAAAACTGGTATTCCAAGGTGACCCGAGTACACGGTCTCCTGAGCAACTTTTCCTGTTATAGAGTCATAGAGTCATAGAGTGATACAGTGTGGAAACAGGCCCTTTGGCCCAACTCGCCCACACTAGTCCCACTTGCTGCGCTTGGTCCATATCCCTCCAAACCTGTCCTATCCAAGTACCTGTCTAACTGTTTCCTAAATGATGGGATAGTCCCAGCCTCAACTACCTCCTCTGGCAGCTTGTTCCATACACCCACCACCCTTTGGGAAAAAGTTAACCCCTCGGATTCCTATTAAATCTTTTCCCTTTCACCTTGAACCTATGTCCTCTGGTCCCTCGATTCCCCTACTCTGGGTAAAAGACTCTGTGCATCTACTGGATCTATTCCTCATGATTTTGCATACCTCTATAAGATCATCTGTCATCTCCCTGCGCTCCCATGGAATAGAGACCCAGCCTTACTCAAAATCTCCCTATAGCTCACCCTCTAGTCCTGGCAACATCCTTGTAAATCTTTTCTGAACCCGTTCAAGCTTGACAATATCTTTCCCTTAACACCGGTGCCCAGAACTGAACACAATATTCGAAATGCGGTCTCAGCAACCTCTTATACAACTGCAACAATTGGCTCCCAACTTCTATACTCAATACTCTGACTGATGAAGGCCAAAGTGCCAAAAGTCCTTTTTGACCACCTTATCTACTGCGACTCAACCTCCAAGGAACCATGCACCTGTACTCCTAGATCGCTCTGCTCTACAACACTACCCAGAGGCCTACCATTCACTGTGTAGGTCCTGCCCTTGTTCAACGTCCCAAAATGCAACACCTCACACTTTTGTGTATTGAATTCCATCAACCATTCCTCCGACCACCTGGCCAATCGATCCAGATCCTGCTGCAATCGTTCACACCATCTTCACTATCTGCAAAACCACTAACTTTGGTATCACCAGCAAACTTGCTAATCTTACCCTGTATGTTCTCATCCAAATCATTGACGTAGATGACAAACAGTAATGGGCCCAGCACCAAACCCTGATGCACACCAAGTCACAGGCCTCCAGTCCGAGAAGCAACCTTCCACCATCACCCTCTGCTTCCTTCCATGGAGCCAATTCGCTATCCATTCAGCTATCTCTCCTTGGATCCCATGCGATCTAGCCTTCTAGTGCAGCCTATAATGCGGAATCTTGTCGAACGCCTTACTGAAGTCCATGTACACAACATCTACAGCTCTGCACTTATCAACCTTTTTGGTCACGTCTTCAAAAAAATCAATCAGATTTGTGAGACACGACCTCCCACGTACAAAACCATGCTGACTATCCCTAATCAGCCCTTGCCCATTCAAATGCCTGTATAACCTATCCCTCAGAATACTCTCCAGTAACTTACCAACTACAGATGTTAAGCTCACCAGCTTATAGTTCCCAGCATTTTCCCTGCAGTCCTTCTTGAAAAAAGGCACATTTGCCACCTCCCAGTCTTCCGGCACCTCTCCTGTATTTGAGGACAACTCGTAAATTTCAACCAGGGCTCCCGCAGTTTCCAATCTAGTTTTCCGCAATGTCCTTGGATATATCTATCTCACCCTGTTCTATCTCTTTTGGTGTAGGAAGGAACTACAGATGCTGATTTACACCAAAGATAGACACAAAGTGCTGGTATAACTCAGCGGGTCAGGCTGCATCTCAGTAGAAAAGAAATGGGTGATGTTTCCAGTTGAAACGGGTCAGGTTCCGGTCTGCTTGGGTCAAGTCTGGGTTCCGGCCCAGAGATATTACTTACGACACTCAACTAAACAGCTGCTGGATGAACAGTTCTTTAGTTTTGAGATACAGCACGGAAGCAGGCCCTTCGGCCCACCGAGTCCGTGCCAACCAGCAATCATCCCGTACACTAGTTCTATCCTACACACTAGGGAAACTTTACAGAAACCAATTAACCTACAAACCTGCACGTCTTTGGAATGAGGGAGGAGACTGGGGCACCCGGAGAAAACCCTCGTGGTCACAGGGAGAATGTACAAACTCCGTACAGACCACACCCATAGTCAGGATCAAACTTGAGTCTCTGGCGCTATAAAACAGCAATTCTACAGCTGCTCCACTGAGCTGGCTTAGGTTCTGTAGTTATTATCGTACCAGATGAAATGCAATTTTAACTATTATCTCCAATAGAAGATTTTTTTTTAATGTCGATTTGCATAAAAAGAAATTCCTTAACTCCAAGACTGCTATTGTCAAAATTCTCGTATTATGTCATCACTGTGGTGGGATAATTACAGATTTAATGGCTTAATTGTTATTTTAAGGATGTAAGAGAGGCTTGCAGCAGGAGGCAACACTAAAAAAAAACAATGCGTAGTTTATCAAAGATAAATCAGAAAACACCCATTGATATACAATGCCATCAATTGAAAAATATTATCTTATTGTTGCAACCTGTTGATAGCTCAGTTCATTGTTGGTTACTCCCTCTTTAGCATAACAGTTGATGATTCATCCCTGCAACTTGCCACCAGCTAAACTCATTAGAAGTTTAATTGATTCCCATGTTGAACAAGGAGGTGGAGTGTTTGATGAAACAGTGTAGGAGCTGGCCTGATACTTCCAGAATTTTTTGTAAAGCTGCATCTCCCCCTATAGTTAAGCAGCAATAGTTAGAGCAGCCCAGTGGAGCAGCTGGTAGAGAGCAAAGATCGTAAAGCGAGCAAGATAGTCCACTCCTGCTAAATCCAATGGGTGACATGTAGTACGCAATGGAGCGGAAAGTGGGCCATTTATTCGGCCATTTCAGTAATCCCGACCCGACTTTGGTTATCCCTCTCCGCAGTGTAATCAGCGTCGCAGGGGAACAGTTTGTGTGTGTGTGTGTGATATAGGGTTAGATTCATAATTCAATAATTCTGTTCATTCATAATTCTGTTGATTTTTGTTAAAGATGAATATGTTTATAAATTATGATTCTGTTCATTTTCTTTTTTAATGGGTATTTGTAAATTTCTTTTGAAATGGCTCATGTGCTGTGTTTGAGTTGATTTTTGTATTAAACTTGCACTCTGTAATTCATCTAATCACACTGTTCACACCTGCGGTATTTGGTAAAATAATAGCAATATGAGGATTCCAGTTGCTCTACTCTTGGAATGTTCCTTGATGTTTTTTTTGTGGTCTATGGAATTGCTTTTCAACAATAAAATGGGTCTGGTCTTCCCCAATAGCCAGAGAGTGGAATGAGATCTGTCCGTAATGGTGGGGTTATCCTAAATGAAGTGTTTAGCAAAATAACATTTGTTTTGAGCAAGATTTACAAATGATGTATAACTTAAGGATGGTTTTATTTAGCGAGCATACAACTGATTAGATTGTGTAGGAAAGAACACACATACACACATATATGAAGGTGATATAGATGTATATACTCATATAACACACACATATATATTTCTCCAGATTTTTATATCTAATGATAAACTTTATTTCGGACTAGACAAGGGACAACATTAAAAAAAAAACATTGTAAACCTCCCCGCAACTTCACCCTGGTGTCCCAGCCGTGCTGATCCGGGCCAGACTCGGATCTTTGGATACGAGTGCGGAGACAGAAGCCGGTTACCGGAAATGGGGCCGAAGATTACCCCTGACCCTACTACGTCTTTTTCGTCGAGTGGACTATCTTGCTAGCTATAGGATCTTTGGTAGAGAGACAAAAGATCGATCCTGATCATGGGTGCTAACTGTGTGGAGTTCGCAAGTTCTCTCTTTGATCACGTGGGTTTTCTTCACATGATCCAGTTTCCTCCACATCCCAAAGACGTAGGTTTGTAGGTCAATTGGCCTCTGTAAATTGCCCCTAGTGAGTAGGGAGGGATACAAAAGTGGGAGCACATAGAACTCCTGTGCCACGGGTGATCGATTTTTCCCGCTTTGTGTGTCAGACGACGTTCTGCCATCGCTTTGCCACAGCCAGTGCCACATCTGTGCCTCTGCGGAGATTGTCCGCAGTGCATGCCTCCCCGCCGCAAGTCAGTAGGTGGGTCATTGTCTGTACCTCTCCACAGTTGCACTTGTCGGAGTCCGGGAAGCCCCACTTCTTCAGGTTGAGTACGCAACGTCCCACTCCAGTTCGGAAGTGGTTTAGGGCTTTCCAGGTAGTATAAGGCAGGTGGTGTCCTGGTGCCACTGTTGTTTGGCTTTGGTGCCTGGTACGGTTGGCTCTAGTTCTCATGAAGCTGTTCCGACTCTTTCAGGCGTTTCTTGGCATGTTGGTGATTGTGCAAAGGGTGGCGGGGTTCTGTTTCCACATTGAAGCGTTCTACTGCAGCTGCCCGATCACAGTCTTCGAGATGGTTCATCGATGCCAGGGTGATCGAATGGTCAGTGTGGACTCAGTGGGCCTTAAGGCTTGTTTCCATGCTGTATCTTTCAAGCAACCACTCTATTCCTTGGTGAGTTTTAAACTATTGGCATGTGAGAGCCGGCAAATCCAGGAAATAATTAAATAGGCGGAGGGAAAATAATTGCAGGATTGAGAGAAGCCATGGGGAACAGAGCTGAGGGATTGTTCTGTTATGCGTCAGCATAGATTGAACAAAATGATTGATGTCTTTCTGTGAACTAACAATTTTGTGATTCACTGATTCGAGTTACCCCTTTTGCAGCAACTTTTTCCATTTAGTTGTAAAAGTGCTCACATTGGAATTCTTTTACACAAATAAATAGAAAAGTCGTTGTTCACAGGATACCATTCATTTCACTTTCACGTCATTATTTAAGCCTTAGAGATAGTTTGAAGTTTTCTCAAAATCGTATCCAAACACCAAACCATTTTGTAGACAACAAACACCCCATAATGACAGGTTGATGATAATATGATGATCTATTCTAGAAATATTGTTTGAGAGGTAATCCAGTGCCGACCGACGGAAGAGCTATGGACCACGTGGGAGTGAGGACGCTGCTGCCAGGGGAAGAACAATGGTGGATCCGGCGTGGGTGGTCTGCCATGAGGGAGGGGGATGGGGGGGAGAACAGAGTGGGTGGGGTGGAAGAACAAAGGTGGACCTGGAGCAGGATACTTTGTGTGCTCTTTATGTGGCGACTATTGCATACCTTGGGTAATGTATACAAGCAAAGAATTTCACTGTGACTTGTCACATGTGGCAATGAAGCATTCATTCAGATGTGGCCTCATCATTGCCCTATATGTCTGACGCATAGCTTCAATACTGTCTTGTACTTGTACTTTGGAAAGTATTAAGGTGATGAGTCCCCAGCACCTGTTGGGATCTATCCCAGGGTTATTGCTTTCTCTGCAACATCGGAGGCTGAAGAGGGAAGTGAGAGAAGTATGTAAAGTTATGATAGGCAGAGATAGGGTAGATAGTCAGCACCTTTTCCCCCAGAGTAGAAATGTCAAAGACTAGAGAGCGTCACTTTAATGTGAGAAGGGCAAAGTTTAAAGATGTGTGCGGCACACATTTTACTCAAGACTGGTGGGTGCCTGAATGTTCTGCCAGTGGTGGTGGTGGAGGCAGACATGATAGTGGCATTTAAGAGGTTTTTAGGTAGGAACATGGATATGTAAGGAATGGAGGGATATGAATCATATGCAGCCAAAGGCTTGCTCCTGTGCTCCTCTGTTCTATATTATTTATATGTTCTCTGTGGAGAGGCAAGAGAGGAGATTGTTGGTCCTTGATTTAGGACCACATGCTGTTCCTTTATTTATGAAGGAAACAGGGATAAGCCAGGAAATTATAGACCGATGAGCCTCACATCCATCAGTGTAGGGAAGATATTTGAATAGATTTTTGTGGATGAGATTTACATGCATTTGGAAGAGAATGGCTAATTTGAGATAGTTATCATGGATTTTGTGTAGGGCATGCCATGACTTACAAACTAGATTGGATTTTTTGAGGAGGTGACAACGGTGATTGATGAAGGTAGGGCAGCGATTCTATCTTTTCCTGAGCCAACTAGATGTGCAGTTGCTGATAGATCAGACAGAGTGTGCCGTTGCTTAATCTCATGGTGTGAGTCAAGAATCATGAGTGTTTAATTGTCATATTCATCGAAAATGAAACAACAAAATTCTTACTCGCAGCAGCTTAACAGGCCAGCAAACCCAATGTACACATAACATATAATAATTTTAAAATTCAATAAATTAATAACCCTAACATCAGTGCAAAACCAAAAAACTGAAGTCCGCAATGCAGCCAAAACCAATCTATAGAAGTTCATTGATGGTGTAAAGCTTCTCATCTGTCCTTGTAGGCATGGTATTTATACAATATCTTCCAGAATGTCATGAATCTCCTTCTTTGCTTGTTTTTGCACTTCAGGGGATTCTTGTATTTTTATCCATTAGCTCTCTCTCTACATACATATATACACATATATATATATATATATACACACACATACACAAATTTTAACCAACATGCATGCAACATATACTGAGCTTTTCTTTTGCTTATTATATTGTGAATTGTTTACAGAGTACTATGTTTACACACTATGTTGTGCTGTTGCAAGTAAGAATTTCATTGTTCTGTGTG
The DNA here is from genome assembly GCA_038087875.1 of Malacoraja senta. Classification (NCBI taxonomy): domain Eukaryota; kingdom Metazoa; phylum Chordata; class Chondrichthyes; order Rajiformes; family Rajidae; genus Malacoraja; species Malacoraja senta. The sequence continues at coordinate 13,427,709 of CM075983.1, read as the reverse complement.
GAACATATGATAATAAAACACTCATAATCATAATTTATTAGCCAAGCATGTTTTGCAACATACACGGAATTTGGTTTGCCATACAGTCATACCACAAAAGCAACAAGACACACAGCTACATAAAAATTGACATAAACATCCACCACAGCGGCTCCTCCACACTCCCCACAGTGATGGAAGGCAATAAAGTCTTATCTTCTTTCTTCCTTTCCTCCCGCGGTCAGGGGAGTTGAACCATCCGCAGCGGGTGATCGAACTCCCGCGTCGGGGCGGTCTAAGCTCCCGCATCGGGGCGGTCGAAAACTCCTGCGGCTTGGTGTGTGAAGTTCCAGAAGTCGGTCGCTAACCAGGGACTGTGAGCTGTGATGTTAAAGTCCGCAGCTCCCGCAGGTTGGAGAACCAAAGGCCTGGCAAACGGATCGCCCGCTCCGAGATGTTAAAGTCCCGCAGGCTCCACGATTTTGGGGCTTTAGAAGTCCCAGACATGAGGCCGCCAACTCCACGATGTTAGGCCGCAGTGCGGACAGAGATACGACATTGATATTGATAGTTATATTCTTAATGTTGATGCCTTTTCTGTTCAGATCATCAGTGTCTCTGAGGAGGGAGAAGTGTCTGGGCGACAATTTAACTTCTGTTTTTTTGGTCTAGAATTACCATTGAAAAGGTGGCAAAGTGCGCATCAGGATTTAACCAAGAAGCAATGAAACAGTGATAGAAGTGAATAAACATTTAAATGATTAATTTTGGTAGTCTTAAATTGTTTGCAAGAAAGATAATAGCATATTCAACATGTGTCCCCCATATTTTTGAGACACATAAGATTAAAATAGCATGTGAATAGTAATAGTATCCCACTCCAGACACCAACCAGAGGGCACAGCCTCCGAATAAATGGACGTACCTTTAGAAAGGAGATAAGGAGGAATTTCTTTAGTCAGAGGTAGGTGAATCTGTGGAATTCATTGCCACAGAAGGCTGTGGGCTAAGTCAATGGGAACTTTTAAAGCGGAGATTGACAAGTTATTGATTGGAAAGGGTGTCAAAGGTTATGGGGAGCAGGTAAGAGAATGGGGTTGAGAAGGAAAGATAGGTAGACCATGATTGAATGGCGGAGTAGACTTTGAGCTGAATGACCCAATTCTACTTATGAACTCTTAAGTGCTTTGATTGTTAATAGGATTGTATATTATTATATATTCGCCCTATATGTTTAATTTCTATTTAAATGTATATTTCTGCAAAGGAGAGTAATTTATGTATCTTTCTTCTCCTTTATTTAGTTTCAGTCGTTTTTCAATATTAAGAATGACAGCACTGGAAAATCATTAAACTTAAGAGCAGAGATGCTAACTTCCAGACTCGCGTCTGATTATTGAATCGAGTTTGGCTGGCTGTCAATCTACGTTCTACTGTTAAACAATCACGTAGGGAGGACAGTATGACCTATACCATCACATCTGTGGAATAAGTGGTAATGAAACTAATTTTCACTTTGGAATTCAATTTTTTAACTGTGAATTCAATAATTGATCAAACTGCTATTGTTGTTCCAAAGTGAACATTTTCTGATCAAGAAACAAGTACCTACTCATTGGGAGAAACAGATATATCGTCTATATTATGGATCACAACAAAGCATTTAAAAAATCTCTTTCTAACCTTCATATGTCTCCAGCACTGAAAACTCAATTCAAGAAATTTGGTTACATTTTTAGTCTGAAGGAATAACAAAAGACGTCAGTTTAGATTGTAAACAAGACACTATGATGTGAGCCTTGAGTCTGTTACTATTTAATCCAGAGATTGCATATTGTCTCAAATTTGCAGACTGGATGAAAGTAGAAAAGAAGGGGATGGTGACTGAAAAAAAAATGTTGGAAATTTAGACATGATCCAAGATAAACATTGTGTGCCAATTTAGTTTTAGTTTTAATTTTAATGTTAGAGATACAGCATGGAAACAGGCCCTTCTGCCCGCTGAGTCCACTCCGAACATTGATCACCCGTTGACACTAGTTCTATGTTATCCCACGTTCGCTTCCACCTCCTGTACATTAGAGGCGATTTTTACAGAGGCCAATTAACCTAAAGACATACAGGTCTTTGGCATACGGGAGGAAACCGCAGCTACCAAAGGAAGCCCACGCGATCACAGAAGAACGTGCAAACTCCACACAGACAGCACCCAAGGTGAGGGTCGAACTTGAGCCTCTGGTGCTGTGAGGTAGCAGCTCAAACAGTTGTGTGGTCAAGCATTGAAAGTAATGTTAGGTTTTAAAGAAGGATTGAAGGTATTTTGAGAACCAAATAGAGAATGGCTAGGATTAAGAAAAAAGTAGTAAATTAATAAGTTATAAAGATGTTGTGTGCTTTCAACAAAAAGTAAATCCTTCAGTTAAATACAGGTTCACCACCAATATTCTGACAACCAATGGTGCGGCACCTGCTTTATACTGAGAGCATATTTAAAATACCCCTCACCGTAGTCTCCCCCCGAAAATGTGGTGCCTAGGTTAGGTGAGGCAGCCAAACCTAATCTGATGGGGTTTTCCACGCCGATCAGCATGTTGAATTTGCTCCCTGCAGCCGGGACTCTGGAACTCCAATCCCATAGATCTCAGCTCCGTTCCCATAGCAAACTTCCAAACTAGAATCATGACATGGATTCCATCCCCTAAATAAGATCACCTTGCAATAACACCTCTGAATTGGAAACATCGAAAATTGCCTTTCCTAAAATCTTTTCTGAAGTTTAAAAATGATACCTCAAAAATGTGGCATTGATATTTTATTTGCAATTATCAGAGGAGAGGCCCCTTACTGCGCTTGGTTGTAGAGATAGCGATTCTCCCACTTCTTGACTCGGTTAAAGGACGTTTCCCATTTGGAAGGCGTTACTCCCTCAATCGCGTTTTCAATCAAAGCCTTCAAGTGGATGCGCTTGTAGTCATCTATTTTTGGAAAGGCCGCAACAGTGAAATGTTTCCTATTGTTGATTAAAGCCCATTTAACCGAAGACCATGCTGATTCTAAAGGACTGAGATGAGGATAAGGGGGAGGAAGGTACAAGAACTCGTGGCCATGGTGTCTCGCAATCCTGGGACAAAAAACCTTTGTCATTTGGATGTCTGGAGATTGCGAAGGGGAATTGAGCTTGGCCTCTGGGTTCCACAGAGGGATCACTGACTGGTCTTCAGAGGAACTTTGAACCTGTGACTTAGTTGCAGGAACCCAATATTTGGATCTCATCACCACTGTGCATTTTCCGTAGGTTTCCCTGAGCACCTGACAGAATTCTTCAAAGATCCGCTCATTAGCATCTACAGGCTTTGGAGACGTCCATAGTTGCTGTGACTGGAAGAAGACTCTGTATTGCCACGGGACCCAGCCTCTTACTCCCCCAGCGTGGATTAATGTCAGTTCTTCAAGAGGTGATTTGGTTTTGACCACGCTGGAGTTCACATCGCCTGTTATCAGGTTCTCAGAAATATGCGTTTTACCCAAGTAAACCGTGTAAAATCCATCATTCTGAAAATTCCTCAGTGTCTTCAAGTATTGCAAGCATTGGAATTTCCCTGGACTGCTGATTGCATTTGAGTACGCCTTGGAGTGTAGGAATAATTTAGTTAAGATTCTCATATTGTTCCATTCTTATGAAATTAGTCTTTGAGTGAAGGGCTGCAGTAACATATTAACAGATGGGTTTCATTGGACATAACATGATTCAGGTGGGATCAGATGACAACATAATGCATGGGATGACCAGTGCATGACATCGCAATTGATGTGATGCACGTCGCGTGACATCGCAAAACAACATGAAAAGATCTGCTGCAGCGCCGAGCGGCTGTACGAGTCAACCTCTGGAGTTTCACTGTCCGAGGTTTCAAGACCAACAATGTTATCAGAACTTGCGTGCAAAATAATGAAGAGGGAGACTAAGACAAGGAGGATAAATAAATAAATAATAAATCATATCTCATAGTAGTGTTTCAGTAGGTGAGTTGGGCTCTGTAAGATTGAATAGACTGGATGCTTTGCAGGCTGTTTTAATTGTAGATTAACTCAACATGATTGAACTGTGTGTTACCATGTGAAAGAGGAATATAATAGTGTGGAGTCCTATATATCTGCGACACCAAGCGCTGACTGGGAGATCTTTTCGCTGAACACCCTTGCTTGGTCTGCTTTGGCCTAGTGATCTCCCGGTTGCCAAACACTAACTCCCCTTCCCATTCCCATACTGACCTTTCCGTCCTTAGCCTCCCCCAGACTCTATGGGCCGAATGGCCTAATTCTGCACCTAGAACTTATGAACTTGTATGTTTCGGCAATGTTAACGCACGTTACATTATTTCAGAGGGCTTTGTGAAACTTTATTACTCATTGATCCACAAAGGTTATCCCCCAAGTCAATCCATCATAAGCACATTTCACTACCCAGCTATGACTTGCTGCTTAACGACAGATAATATTCTCCTCCAGAATAACCAAGGAACATTACGTTCCAAAGAAAATCCATCATTGCATCGCATCATCCTCATAGAAGACGGTGCTAGTTATTGGCCAGCATAAATTCTGGTATTGATTTGCCCTCATGTTAGAGATGAAAGTAGAATGACACCAAAAGTTTTATTTAAGAAGTAGTTTATATTAATGCAATCCTATTTTTGTGCAGACATTATTGACTTCAGACTTTTTTTTTACAGAATTGTAAAAATACACAGTTGATTAACTCTTTACAGTCTTAGTGGCAATAGAAGCAATGATTTAATCAAATATACATGATTTTAAAACAAATGCTTAACTTTTGACAGGCAAATCCATACAAAGGCAATTCATTAGAAAACATATTAAGAAAGCCACCTGCTTATTTAGAAATTGGAAATTCTGACAATCATCAGTCAACATCTAATATTTCAGGTGTCATTATCTTTTACACCAATTAACTGTATTGCAAAGAAATAAGAAGAGATGGGTAGAAAAAATAAGCGTGTACAAAAAAGAAATTATTAATCTTCTTAAAGAAAAGAGAAGACCAAATAGTTGCAGCAATATTAAATGGTGAAACTTAAAATATTGAAGACATTTAGAAGGTACATTTAGCCATTTTTTTCAGGCTTAGATTTTCTATCACTTATTACAAAATGTTTATGTGCACTTTGGAATAGAACTTAATCAAGAAAGCAAATGTGAAATGCAATCCGATATTTCTGCATTGATCTTGAAGAATGTTCATCTGTTTCCAGCTCAAGTATCTCTGACATAATGAACCTGACCTGCAAAATAATCTGTGACAAATCTGTGGAATTCATTGTCACAGAATCTATACAGGCCACATCAATGGATAGTCTTAAGGCAAAGCTTGATAGATTCTTGATTAGTAGGTGTGTCAGGGACTATGGGGAGAAAGCAGGAGAATGGGGTTGAGAAGGAAAGATAGATCAGCCATGATTGAATGGCAGAATAGTCCTGATGGGCCGAATGGCCTAATTCTGCTCCTATAATTTATGAACTTAATGCCCATTAAGGTGCCACACCTGCCTGGACACGTGGCTTCTGTCAGCTACATGAGACATTCATGCAGCGGCAGGCAATTGCAAAACGTTAAAATATCTTTTAAATCTGGCACTTGGAACTTGCTGCAGGTAGATGAATGTAAATTGAAAACTAATCAGTTAAAAATGAAATGTGGATCGCTCTCAGCTCCACCCTCCAAATTTTGATTCCAGACCCTAAGGTACAGTGAAAAGCTTTTGTTGTGTGCTATCCAGATTAGAAAGACCATATATGATTACAATCGAGCCATTGACACTTGGTAATTCTAAAGATCTATTCTAAAGCAATCTCTGTATCTTTCCCTTTTTACATACTTTGCTCATTCCTTCTAATTTATTTTCAAAAGAGATTCGTTATCTGAAAAGTGAATTAAATCCATATTAGGAGCAACTTCCTGCTGTTATATAAGCAGGATTTCTGTTAAGAGAATAGTGGGTAGTTTCTGTATTTCCAATGGGGACACGGGGCACATATCTTGAAACTCCAGCTCATTGCTGCCATTAATTAATAATGATGTAAAAAACGTGGCTGGGTGAGTGTGCATAACTACATAACGTCTGCTCCCTAAACCACGGGTTGTTCAACAACCAATTTTTCAATGGTATTTACTTCATACAAACATAAAACAAAAGAAACTATTTAGCAATCACGCATTGGTTAAACAGTGACATTTACAAAGTCACGATAATGACCATTAAGGACATTCCCATTGAATCCTTGGGACTCGGGTCCAAACCAGACCGATGAGACGTAAATTATTTGTCTGCGCTGAAGATAAGGATCTTGATAAAGAATGAATAGCTCAACGGAGCTTCATGCCGGAAAAAAACGATGTTTGTATTTTTAAAAACTATTTCCACAAGACATTTGCTGAGGAACTGTTCTGTGATCGATGGCGGTTCTACAATTTTACCCCAAAGTGACCACCCTTCCTCTATATATATCTTGTGTAGGTAAATGTCAGCTTAAAAGCAGAACATGCTGCAAATAATCCGAATGCCAGGCATCATCTATGGAAAGAAACAAAGTTAACCATTCAGTGAACTTTCATCTTGTTGAAAGGCCTTTGATCTAAAATGTTAATCCAACAACAAAATACTGCACCTGTTGGAAATCTGAATTAAAAATAGAAAATGCTGGGTATACTCAATGGGTGAAGCAGCAACTACAGAGAAACACATTTAACATTTTAGGATGATAATCTTTCAATAGTTAACTCTGTTTCTCTCTCCACATAGGCAGACAAATCTACTGAACATTTCCAGCATTTTTATTTCAGTTTTGCAACATTAGCAGTGTTTTGTTATGTATTCGTGAATGTCAATTTCCTACCGATCTTCAGGGCTTCGTGAATGTCAATTTCCTACCGATCTTCAGGGCTTTAGGACCAACACTGATCTTGTTCATAGAATCATGGAATCATAAAATCCTACAGCATGGCAAGAGTCCATTCAGCCCAACACATCCATGCTATAATGGGATTCCATTATAATCCCATCGCCCAGCATTTAGTCCATAATCTCAACCAATGTAGCTGTGCAAATAATCAAATTGCCTTCATTTAAAATGTCAATTGCATGTGTCTAGGCTCAAAACCATACTTGTTATCATGTGTAAAGCTGCTTACAGATATATTTAAATCTACTTCACACCCGACCCAAAATGTCATCTATCCATGTTCTCCGGAGACGTTGCCTGACCCAGCGAGTTACTCCAGCACTTTTTGTATTTTATTGTAAACCAACATCTGCAGCTCCTTGTATTTCTCAATGTAAAAGAATTGATCAACAAGCAAACTGCTGGAGGAACTTAGCAGTTCAGGCAGCATTTGTGGAAAGAAATGGACAGATAAGGTTTTGTGTCCTGACCCTTCATCAAACTGATGAATTTCCTTTTACAGATGCTGCCTAACCTATTGAGTTCTTCCAACAGTTTGTTTATTGTTCAAGATTCCAGTACAAGGACTGATCTCTGGGTAGCGACTGAAAGAAGGATTATTTTCCCCGTCCTTAGTTGAAGAATCCCAAGATCCAGCGAGGCATCCTCATCCTTGACCCAATAAACTTGTCAAATGCAAAACGATTCATAAGTTCTAGGAGCATAATTAGGCCATTCGGCCCATCGTCTACTGTGCCAAAATTATGTATTTTCATCAATGAGGTGGGAAATTTAAGACAACAAATTATTCATTGCTTTGCACTCAAGTAAAATATATCTTGAAGCAGTTTTAAACCATGATAATAGCGAGAATGGCTGGGATGCAATTAGCAATTCATATGAAAGGAAATTCTATTATGTGTACAGATTCACTCATAATATTGCGCTTGCAATATAAATTATTTTGATGTTTTACTTAGAGACCCTTCATAATCTCTTTTTTTTGGTATAAAATGATAGCTTCTGATTCTGACCCTGCTGGCTAACTAAGTCTCCTGTGGACCATCTCCCTCACTCTCCTTGCGTTCTGCTTGCCCGCTGCCCGATGGATCAGCATGTTCACTCAAGGGCAGATGTTCGTGCGGAGGTTGGTGGAGCTCAGGGGTGTCCGTGCTGTTTTGGCCCACATCTGGTGACTCAACATGGTTTGTACTTTCCGCAGCTGCAGCATCAGTGGGGACAGCCACGTAGGTGGCAAGAGTGTTCTTGGATTCTTGTTTGGCCCTTGGAAGAAGAGAAATAAGGATTAGTGGCGATATTCACTAAATGTGACATGAAAGATGCAAGCAATATGGCTCAGCCTCAAACAGTGGTTTCCTTCCATCATAAGTTTAGAAGTGGAGACTTTTACTGATGATTGAATATTGTTCAACTCCTCAGAAAATGAAGCTGTTCACATCTACGTGCATACCCCCTGATCCTACACAACATTCAGACAGTAGTTGGGATTGTTCTGCCATTTGTAGGACATATTGGGAAGCATGGTGCGCAGCGGTAGAATTTCTGCCTTACAGTACTCACAGCGCCAGATACCCGAGTTTGATCCTGACTACGGGTGCTTGTCTGTATGGGGTTTGTACTTCTCCCCGTGACCTGCGTGGGTTTTTTCTGAGAACTTTGGTTTCCTCCCACACTCCAAAGACCAACAGATATGTCTGAAGAAGGGTTTCGGCCCGAAACGTTGCCTATTTCCTTTGCTCCATAGATGCTGCCTCACCCGCTGAGTTTCTCCAGCATTTATGTCTACCTTCGATGTTCCAGCATCTGCAGTTCCTTCTCAAAGGTTTGTAGGTAAATTGGCTTGGCATAAATGTAAAAATTGCCCTAATGTAGGATAGTACTAATGTGCAGGGATCATTGGTCGGCATGGACTTGATGGATCGAAGGGCCTGTTTCCGCGCTGGATCTCTGAACTAAACTAATATCTGGGCAATTTCCCATATTGTCAAGTCAATGTCTCCCAGATGTCTCCTTCTCTCCAGAGATGCTGTCCCGCTGAGTTACTCCAGCTATTTGTGTCATCTTTGGTTTAAACAAGCATCTGCAATTCCTTAGGTACACAAAAATGCTGGAGAAACTCAGCGGGTGCAGCAGCATCTATGGAGCAGGGTTTCGGCCCGAAACGTTGCCTGTTTCCTTCGCTCCATAGATGCTGCTGCACCCACTGAGTTTCTCCAGCATTTTTGTGTACCTTCGATTTTCCAGCATCTGCAGTTCCTTCTTTAACACATCTGCAATTCCTTCCTACACAAGTAGATGTCAGTGATGTACCTTTAGTAGAACAACTTGGTTGGAGGCACAGCCGATTTTGGAGAGCAAGTATTCAGTACTGTGGCTGGGATGTTATCTGCTCCCATGCCTTTGACTGCATTCAGTGCTCTTAATAGTTTCCCTCGCCCATTATTGCAACTTAAGGCAGTTTTTTGCACCTAGCAGTTGCCAGGGTAAGATCAACTAATTGACGACAGATGGTGATTATTTGTAGGGTTATTGCCAGAAAATCAAAAGCTCAGGTGATGGTTAGACCAGGCATTTCATGGAAAATGCCAACTCATGATTCTTTTCCCTTGTGCTGATAAAAACAGACAACATAACATAGACAAAACCCAAGCATTTTCTCAAGGACTAAATATAAAGCATTTGGAACAACACGGAAAACGTCACACTCACTGAAGTTCAGTATCTTTTTGCGCATTTTTCTTTGCATTTTTCTTTGCTTTCTTTGTAACCATCCAGATGATAACTCCAATGATCGATGCTATCAGAACCGCCCCAATAATACCTCCGATGATGGCATCACTCTCAGAAGCTGAAGCAGAAAGGAAAGATCAATGAGTTAACTGTTTGATTCATTCAACGTATCTTTTGATAGAAGGAATTGCTTAATGTAAGTTTTTTAAGTTTAGTTTCGAGATAGAGTGGAAACAGGCCCTTCGGTCCACCAAGTCCGTGCCGACCAGCGATCCACACGCACGAACACTATCCTACACACACTAGAGACAATTCATAATTTTACCAAGCCAGTTAGCCTACAAACCTGCACGTCTTCTGAGTGTGGGAGGAAAGCGGAGCACTCTTGAGAAAACCCTCGCAGGTCACGGGGAGAATGTACAAACTCCATACAGACAGCACCAGTAGTCAGGATTGAACCCATGTCTCTGGCGCTGTAAGGCAGCAACTCTACCACTGAGCCACCATGCCTCCCTTTTTTAGAGATTTATTTTTTAGAGATACAACTGTTCTAAAAACATGTCACCCTTAACATGATGTTTTCTGGGATTCCACTGCAATATTGGGAGTTCAATTTCACAGATTCAGCGAACAAGAAAGTAAGACACAAATTGTAAATTTACAAAACTCCAGCATAACCATATTATGTAATTTCAGCTCAAACCCACCAGTTCAAATTCAAAATATCTAAACGCTACTATCAGGCAGAGTAATTCCATTAAAATAACAGTAGATATGCACAAGATCGGCACAAAGTGCTGGAGTAACTCACCGGGTCAGATAGCATCTCTGAAGAGAAAGAATGGGTGATGTTTCAGGACGGGACCTTTCTTCAGACTCAGAATCTGAAAAAGGGTCCTTACCCGTAATATCACCCATCCAGAGATGCTGCCTGACCCACTGAGTTACTCCAGCAATTTATGTCTATCTTTGGTATATACCAGCATCTGCAGTTCCTTTCTAAAACATAGATGTGCACTGTTCTTTTATTCTTATTCCATTATTGTAGGCCGTTGCTGGAGTCACCGAGCTGGTGGTGAACTAGTTGTACTAGTTGATTTTATCCCAAAATACCTCAAATTTGATTTTATCCCAAAATAAGCTTATCCACAATGTGAAGCATAAAACTGTGTTTATTTAGTGAATTAGTAGTTAACACTAGTACCATCTATGCAAAATACTAATGCAAACAATAAACAGTTTTATAAAATATAGAAAATTACAATCTTATGAGAAGAAATATAACATGAGATTTGTATCATGTGTATACTGCGGGGTATACCAATCTTGATTAATACGGGTGTCGGGGGTTATGGTGAGAAAGCAAGAGAATGGGGTTGAAAGGGAAAGATAAATCAGCCATGATTGAATGGCGGAGTAGAGTTGATGGGTCAAATGGCCTAATTATACTCCTATAACTTATGAACCTTTCTTCAAATGCACTAGAGGATAAAGGTTAGTGCATGAAAGCCTGAAAGAGAAAATCCAGATGTTGTAGGTTTAAAGTTGGGCAAGTAAAATTATGGTCACTCTGAACATGTTGAATTTTTATATTGGAATTTTATATTTGATCAATGTTCAAGGAAAGTGTAACATGACATTTAGATTTTGAATAAGGCAAGGGTTTCCCATAAGCTTTTGAACATTCACTCTCCTGGCTCCAATACTCCCATCCCGAAGTTGTTAAAGTCACTTCTGACCAGCATTATACTCTCTTCCATTTAACGTTCTTACTCTCTTCACTATACACTCCCCAGCTCATAAACTCTCAGCAGTTCTAGCTCTGTCTTCATTCTGTCTACAATCCTACAAAGTGATTTGCATCGTAAGGATGCCCAGCAGTTGAGCTCTCAGGAAATAGCAGAGAATTGTGGACGTAGCCCAGACCATCATACAAACCAACCTCCTTTCCATTGACTCCATCTACACCTCACACTGCCTTGGCAAGGCCAACAGCATAATCAAGGTCAAGTCGCACACTGGCCACTTCCTCTACTCCCCTCGTCCATCGGGCAAGAGGTATAGAAGTGTGAAAACACACACCTCCAGATTCAGGGACAGTTTCTTCCTAGCTGTTTTCAGGCAACTGAACCATCCTACCAACAACTAGTGAGCAGTCCTGAGCCAATATCTACCTAATTGGAGACCTTCGGACTATCTTTGTTTCTCTTTACACAGATGCTGCCTGATTATTGAGTGTTTCCAGCATTTTTTGTTTTTCTTTATCCCAAACTTAACAAGCTATCAAGGGATACTTACAAAGTTTTGTCAAGTCGACAGTGCATGTTTCATCTCCCAGTATATTGAATGCGATGCACTGGTAAATACCATTTTCATTATCAGAAATATTTGAAATGGTCAACATTCCAGTCCTTGGATCTGAAATATTAAACAAAATAGATTCCTACAGTAGAAACTGTTCACTCGCTGGTTAGGAAGAATCATGAGACAAAGAATAGATGGGAAAAGTTGAAAGGTATAAGATGCAACTTAGAGATAAGAATTTGCTTTCTGTTGGGCTATTAAACATTACAACCTCCAAATCAGCTATGAACTACATATTGGCATTGGTTTTATCCTTTTGCATTATTATTTGTTTACTTTTATGTGTATGTGTGTTTATGTGTATGTGAGTGTGTATGCGTGTATGTGTATGTGTGTATATGTGTATGTGTGTTTATGTGTATGTGTGTATGTGTGTGCATGTATGTGTATGCATGTATGTGTATGCGTGTATGTGTGCGTGTATGTGTGTGCATGTATGTGTATGCGTGTATGTGTGTGCATGTATGTGTATGCGTGCATTTGTATGCATGTATGTGCATGTGTGTGCATGCATGTGCATGCGTGTATGTGTATGCATGTATGTGTATGCGTGTATGTGTATGCGTGTATGTGCATGCGTGTATGTGTATGCGTGTATGTGTATGCATGTATGTGTATGTGTGTACCTGTGCATGTATGCGTGTATGTGTGTGTGTGTGTGTGTGTGTGCCTGTGTGTGTATTCATGTATGTGTATGTGTGTGTATCTGTGCATGCATGCATGTATGTATATACATACTTTTTCCATTGAATGTTTTTTTGTTTATTATATTAGAGCCATAGAGTGATACAGTGTGGAAACAGGCACCGGCCAACAATGTCCCAGCTACAGTAGTCCCACCTGCCTGCGCTTGGTCCATATCCCACCAAACCTGTCCTATCCATGTACCTGTCTAACTGTTTCTTAAATGATGGGATAGTCCCAGCCTCAACTACCTCCTCTGGCAGCTTGTTCCATACACCCACCACCCTTTGTGTGAAAAAGTTACCCCTCAGATTCCTATTAAATTTTTTCCTCTTCACCTTGAACCTATGCCTTTGGTCCTCGATTCCCCAACTCTGGGCAAGAGAATCTGTGCCTCTACCCGATCTATTCCTCTCATGATTTTGTACACCTTTATAAGATCACCCGTCACCCCCCTGCGCTCCATGGAATAGAGTATTGTTTACAGTGTACTATGTTTACATGTTCTATTATGCTGCTGTAAGTAATAATTGAATTGTTCTGTCTAGAACATAGGAGAATAAAACAGTCTTGACTTTTGTCTCTTTTCTTTCTTACCAAGATGACCAGAAATGTTTTGATGAACCTGGTCTACCAATTTCACCCAGCGATACCTGGGACTTGGGACGCCTTTATCGCAATGGCAGGTAAGGATTGCTGACCTGGCCTTCACCGGGTGTGCGACAATGCCACAGTTTGGCTTGGAGGGTGGAACTGCAATTAAAAAAATTAAATGACTTTATTAAAATCTCTGAAGATAGACACAAAATGCGGGAGTAACTCAGCGGGACAGGCAGCACCTCTGCTCTGGATTGAAGGAATGGGTGACTTTTTGGTTCGAGGCCCTTCTTCAGACTGAGAGTCTGGGGTGAGGGAGACACAAAGATAAGGAAGTGTAAGGTGTGAAAACGGGACATCAAAGGTAATGCAGATCAAGGAAAATGCAGAATAGATTACATTTCTCTCATACTTCTACATATAATCTCTGTTTTGCAAAATAATGGAAGAAAAGCTACAGATTATTTCATATTGCTCAAATTTATTCCCATGTGTGATTTTGTTCCCGCCAAATTTGGTTCAATTTCTTTGCATGAAAGGAGCCTATGAAAGAACTGGAGAGACGAGAAAAGACTAGGACAAATCAGGGCCGGAAACAGATGACCTCAGGCAGGGGGGTTCCCTGGTAAGGCAATTGTTGGTTAGGAAACATGTGATACAATCCAATATAATACACAATAGGTGCAGGATAGGCCATTCGGCCCTTCGAGCCAGCACCGCCATTCAATGTGATCATGACTGATCATCCCCAATCAGTACCCCGTTCCTGCCTTCTCCCCATATCCCCTGACTCCGCTATCTTTAAGAGCCCTATCTAGCTCTCTCTTAAAGTATCCAGAGAACCGGCCTCCATCTGAGGCAGAGAATTCCACAGCCTCACAACTCTCTGTGAAAAAGTGTTTCCTCATCTTCATTCTAAATGGCTTGCCATTTATTCTTAAACTTTGACCCCTGGTTCTGGACTCCTCCAACATTGGGAACATGTTTTCTGGCTCTAGCGTGTCCAAACCCTTAATAATCTTATATGTTTCAATAAGATCCCCTCTCATCCTTCTAAATTCCAGAGTATACAAGCCCAGCCGTTCCATTCTCTCAGCATTTGACAGTCCCGCCATCCCAGGAATTAACCTCGTGAACCTACGCTGCACTCCCTCAATAGCATGAATGTCCTTCCTCAAATTAGGGGACCAGAACTGCACACAATACTCCAGGTGTGGTCTCACTGGGGCCCTGTACAACTGCAGAAGGACCTCTTTGCTCCTATACTCAACTCCTCTTGTTATGAAGGCCAACATGCCATTCGCTTTCTTCACTGCCTGCTGTACCTGCATGCTTACTTTCATAGACTGATGAACAAGAACCCCCCCAGATCCTGTTATACTTCCCCTTTTCCCAATTTGACACCATTTAGATAATAATCTGCCTTCCTGTTTTTGCTACCAAAGTGGATAACCTCACATTTATCCACATTAAACTGCATCTGCCATGCATCTGCCCACTCATCCAATCTTTCCAAGTCACCCTGCATTCTCAAGAGTTTGAGTTTAGTTTATTGTCATGTATACCGCGGTACAGTGAAAAGCTTGTGTTGCCTGCTATCCACTCAGCGGAAAGACAATACATGATTACAATCGAGCCATCGACAGTGTACAGATACATGATAAGGGGAAAAGAGGGATATATTGTTGTGAACTGTGGAACTGGTAAAACAGCATTGGACAACATTAAAAACATATTATTCTTTTTTTGTGGAACCTATAAACCACAGACTGAAGTCCCAATTAGCTGAAGTCCCACAATGTGGAGATACACATTAGGACGACAGATGGCGCAATGGGCTAAGTGTTCGGCTGGCAACCAGAAGGTAGCCAGTTCGAATCCCGCTTGGAGTGCATACTGTCGTTGTGTCCTTGGGCAAGACACTTCACCCACCTTTGCCTGCGTGTGAATGTGTGTGAATGTGTGTGAGTGATTGGTGGTGGTCGGAGGGGCCGTAGGCGCAGATTAGCAGCCACGCTTCCGTCAGTCTGCCCCAGGGCAGCTGTGGCTACAGAAGTAGCTCACCACCACCGAGTGTGACTGAGGAGTGAATGAATAATGCGATGTAAAGCGCCTTGGGTATTAGAAAGGCGCTATATAAATCCAATCCATTATTATTATTATTATTATTATTATAAAGGTTGAGGCCTTCGTTTTTTCAATTATCATTTCATAACAGTTTCTATATTTGTTCTTGAACCATTTTCACTTTGTATTATCACCCCTATGCATGCCATTTAATCTCTCCTTGCTTCTCATAAACTTAAAGCTTGTTTTATCTCAATTTTTCCCCCCCGGTTCATTTGAAGTAAAAGATAGGTTTGGGTTGGACTACTGCCGCATGAAATACATGAACTGACTGGAACTACTTAGAATGCCTCTGACAATCAGCCTCTGTACATACACAGAGCCAACAAGTTGTACAATAAGTTTCAATATTTGTTCAGGTGTGGTCATTCATTTCGGCTTGAATATAGTAGACATCTGGGAATGCTTACAGATCCAGCAAGGTCATCGATGATTCAAGTGGCTTGATTTGTGCAAGCTCAAAGGTTCAATGCCTTGAAAGTGTTCTAAAAAATCAGGAAAAATGGCACTGAAATAATCGCGAGCTTGCTTTCGTATATAATTTACAAAGTAATATTTATGCCACAAGGGACTCAAAGTGCTGGAGTAACTCAGCAAGTTAGGCAGCATAGACACAAAATGCTGGAGTAACTCAGCGGGACAGGCAGCATCTCTGGAGAGAAGGAATGGGTGACATTTTGGGTCAAAACCCTACTTCAAACTCTGAAGCATGGTCTCAACCCAAAACGTCACCTATCCATGTTCTCCAGAGATGCTGCCTGACCTGCTGAGTTGTTCCAACACTTTGTGTGTCTTTTTGTGTATTAACCAGCATCTGCAGTTCCTTGTTTCTAAAATTCATGCCATGACTAGTTTTGTTTGTTTGGGTCTTTTTACACTGGCAGTCAACCTTACTTTTCTTAATGCTATTGAATCAATCTTCAAAAAAAAGTAATGACAGCGATATTTTGATGAAGGTCAACAGTTGGCGACAAGGAAATAACATAGTCAACATTATATAATGCTGTAATAATATAATTGATATCAAAATAATTTTTAAAGTTCTTTCTTAAGGATACTGATTGGTGCATTACAGACTTCAGCCATATTGACTGAGGGAATTGCAAGCTTTCTACATAATGCTTCTACTGGAACCTCACCCATATTACTCGCAAACAAAATTTTTACTGGTAGTACAATATTTGTTCAATGACAAAACGCCATTTGGTTTCTTGTGCTAAACATGCATGCATTGGAATGACGCCAAAGTTAAAACAAGTAAATACTGTAACTACAAAAACTCTACAATAAATAAGAGCTCACTAAGACTTAGAAACATTGACTTCAACAAACTTGGGGAACACTTAACTCCAAAGTGCCAAGGAGAGAAAATGTTGCAAATATGTTACATTTGAGGCAAACAGTATATGAGAGTCAGGCCAAGATGAAGAGGAATATCACAGCTAGTTTTTGTTTATCGTTGTGACCTCGACTTTCACAAAATTGCAGGTTAAATATTTTCCTCATTGTGGAAACTACATTGGTCTTTTTGGATTCCACATACTGCACTAAATTAACAGATTGACTTCAAATTTCCCTCTAAAGACTCAGTTGATAAAAAATAATTGGGTAATTGAGCTAATAGATGCTAAGTACAGGCACCTTGCATTTTACGTGCTAGAATCATGTGTTTTAGCTCTTGCTCCTTTAATACCAAAGCTTCATTTATGTGCTGGTATTTTTGGAATAGCACGCTCAAATTTACTCCTCAAATGTACAGGTTTGTAGGTTAATTGTCTTCAGTAAGAATTGTAGATTGTCCCTAGTGTGTAGGATAGTGCTAGTGTGCAGGGATTGCTAGTCGGCGCAGACTCGGTGGGCCAAAGGGCCTGTTTCCACGCTGTATCTCTAAACTAAACTAAACATGGTCGCATATATGCTTAATTTACACATTTTTTATTTACACGCTGCTTTTCAAGCACATAACCCCCGTGTGAAACACAAGGTGCCTGTATAACCTCTGATCAATATTAAACTAGATAAATTTGGTTGAGACATTGCATCAGCTTCAACAAGCGTGAAACTGCAAGGATTTTCAGACTAATCATCACTGGATCACACGACCTTTTCCCAGAGTCACGTGTTGTCTGACTCTTTGCTTTGTACCACCTTAAACTACAGCACTGTCCACTTTCACTTGTAGGAAAGAACTGCAGATGCTGGTTTAAATCGAAGGTAGATACAAAATGCTGGAGTAACTCAGCGGGACAGGCAACATCTCTGGAGAGAAGGAATGGGTGACGTTTTGGGTCATGACCATTCTTCAGACTCCACTTTCATGCTTCGACACATGCAGAGCCCATCTGAACGACAGCCTATAAACATGGTCTTAAAAGAGGGACTAAACTTATAAGAATGAAGTCTGTAATTCTGCAATGCAGTGTGTTAGCCTTTGAATTTTACCTCAGATATATGCTTGGAGTCTGCATATCATTGGAATCAAGACCCAAGTGATGAAGGTCTTCTCTGTCTGAAGGCCCCTGTGTGAAATGAATTGGGAGATCCTCAACCCAATTCCAGACCCACAGCACAAAATAGGCACAAATTAATGATGCTTAGCAACGTTGTGCAGAACGACAATAGGAGGGCTGCCACGTGAGGTTCTTTATGGTTCAAAGGAGCTTTATTTCTCACATATGCAACATGCACAGTGGAATCCTGTTGCATATATTACACCTGCAGGCGCCACCATTTTTGGCGCCATTATTCAAAGTCCAAAGTCCGATCCGCCCGCCCGCTTGATGTACTGGAGCAGTTCCCACGAACCGACGTCCCTCTCCTCACCCATCCATCTTTGTGTCCCGGGCGCGCCTCCTGCAGCTGACCGTGAAGGCGCTGGAGGCATTACCCTGGTTCACCCTCGTACCAGCCCACTCCTAGCGCCTGACGTCTCCAGCTCCCTCCTGGTCACACTGTCCACCGAGCCTTCGGGCAGGTTAACGGTCCCACGGGCCGACAAGATTTCGGGTATTCTGAGATTATTCTGAGATTAGAGTTGAGTATTGTTTTTTGATAGAGTGACTTATATACACGTTACACTCGAGCTCTGTGCAAGGGTTCAAATGTTGGATGAACCCTGTGAAATGTGTTCCAAATCAGCGTGAAGTACACAAAATTACACATGGGGGGAAAAAGGTTTATAGCAGTGGAGGTAAGTGATACACTACCTAAAACTGTGAGTGTTGCTGATCCGATGTTATTGCCTGTGAAGTCTGGTGGATTCTCAACTTCACAGATATAATTCCCAGAGTCGGTAGGTCGCAACTTTTCAATGGTAATTGATGCATTTCCTGGTTTATGTCCTGCCAATAATCTGCCTTTGAAGGCTGGATTTATAAACGTCATGTTGCCCCCATAGAAGTAGATCTGTAAATAAAAACATGCAGCCATAAGACACCGAGTCAGCCTTATATAACAGTATATGAGCATGTGTACGGGAGAGAGCAAACTGACTGGTTGCATCGTGGCCTGGTTTGGTAACTCAAACACCCAGGAATGGAGGAGGCTACAGAGAGTGGTAGACACTGCCTGATCCATCACAGGTACTGACCTCCCCACCATCGAAGGCTGGGAGAGTCTAGGACCAGTCATAGCCTCAGAATTAAAGGACGTTCCTTTAGGAAGGATGTGAGGAGGAATTTCTTTAGCCAGAAGGTGGTGACTCTTGTGGAATTCTTTGCCACAGATGGCTGTGGAGGCCAATGGATATTTTTAAGGCAGAGATAGATAGATTCTTGATTAGTACGGCTGTGATGGGTTATGGGGAGAAGGCAGGAGAATGGGGTGAGGAGGGAGAGATAAATCAGCCACGATTAAATGGCGGAGTAGAATTGATGGGCCGAATGGCCTAATTCCGCTCCCATCACATGACATGACCTTATAATCTATAGGAGGAGCTTCCTCAAAAAGGCAGCCAAGATCATCAAAGATCCACATCACCCTGCCCGCACTGTCATCTCACTACTACCCTTGGGAAGAAGGTACAGGAGCCTGAAAAGCGTGACCACGTTCAAGAAGAGCTTCTTCCCGGCAACCATCAGGCTCTTGAACATTGCACAACACTGACCACTATCACAGAACTATGATCTTCTATGAACTTTCTTTTTGGTTGTCTACGGACTTTGGTTTTGCACTTTATAGTTACCTCAAGTAACTGTTATTATGGTATAATTGATTATTACATATTTATTTGTGTGTTGTTGGGCCTGTTCAGCTTCCGCATGTAAGAATCATATTGTTCCATTGCCGATTCATTTGACAATTAAACACTTGAAGCCTACAACAATGAGAACTGGACATCAATACTGTAGATTCATTCTTGTCCTTAGAGAGAATCAACAGATGTCAGTGCAGTTTTTGAGACTAAGATCCATTCAGAAGAAAGAAACATTCAGAGAGACGGCACGGTGGCGCAGCGGTAGAATTGCTGCCTTACAGCGCCAGAGACCCGGGTTTGATCCTGACTACTGATGCCGTCTGTATGGAGTTTGCATGTTTTCCTCGTGACCGCGTGGTTTTCTCCGGGTGCTCCAGTTTCCTCCCACAATCCAAAGACGTGCAGGTTTCTAGGTTAATTGGCTTCAGTAAAAATTGTAAATTGTCGCTAATGTGTAGGAGAGTGTTAGTGTACGGGGATCGCTGTTTGGCACAGACTCAGTGTGCCGAAGGGCCTGTTTCTGTACTGTAGCTCTAAACTAAGCAGCTTCTGATAAAAAATAACCAATGTGCATAGTTTGTGGTAAAATTAAAGAGTGCTCCTTTGGTCAGAAACATACAGTGCAGTTGGTATCTACCCCATTACCATGGCAAATTAGTCAAACGTGTGAATTTGAAGAAATTAGCACCTTTATACCAAGTAAAGAGATTTGCAAATTTATTTCATGAAGACTGCAACCCTTAAGCTGTTCTTAATTTAGCTTAGTTCAGTTTAGATACAGCATGGAAATAGGCCCTTCGGCCCATCGAGTCCATGCCAACCATTGAAAACCCGTGCGTATTCTATGCTATCCCATTTTATCATCCACTCTTTACGCACCAAGGGCAATGTACATTTGCGCACTAGGGGCAATGTACATTTACACACTAGGGGCAATGTACATTTACGCACTAGGGGCAATGTACATTTACACACTAGGGGCAATGTACATTTACGCACTAGGGGCAATGTACATTTACGCACTAGGGGCAATGTACAAACCTGCACATTTTGGGGATGTGAAAGGAAAGTGGAGCACTGGGAAGAAGCCTACGCGGTCACAGGGAGAACGGTGCAAACTCCACACAGACAGCACTCGATGTCAGGATCGAACTTGGGTCTCTGGTGCTGAGACATCGACCCTACTAGCCACGCCACAGACATCTGTTTATTCTTCAACAGTTGAAGAAACAGGAATCTGGTGAGTAGGTTGTGAAAGTTATGAATTTACTGTAGCATTGTGTGTTAATTGCACATAACACACCCCAATGCATTCATCATTTGTAAATGTCATCAGGAGTGTTTGATAAAAGGGTTGTTGGATACAGCTGTGCTGTGTAGAATTTTTTTGTTTGAACCAAATTAAATAAGGGCACTGTTTGTTTTGTCCTGTGAAAAGATACTATTGTTTGAATATTCTTTTCGTGCAAAGCACTTTGTATGACGACTCTCTCAGAAGGAGAAAAAGAGACCACTCTACATAAGTAAGTGCATAGAGATTTGATCATTGCTATGAGGGGTAAAAGATTAACTATTATGAGGTGTGCTTTTAGAGGGATCTGAAAAGCTATGGGTTTAGGGGTTGGCCAAGCCCGCTATATGCTTTTGAAAGAGCTGGCTTGCTTATCAGCTAGCCCTTTTAATAATGGCAGGTCTTGGCTGGCACTTTGATGACTAATGGCTTGATTCTCTCTATCAATTCCTGGAAGCCACAAGCTTATGAAATAAAAATTGCTCTAATTAAGCCTTAACTGACATATCTTCAACTTACAAGGCTGCTTATGCGAGAAATAGTAATGTCACACTCATTCCTCATCTACCATCTATTAAGAAATTAATCAATTTAAACTTAATCAGCACAGTGGCGCAGCCATAGAGTTGCTACCTTACAGCCACCCGCCTGCATTTGGTACACAGTTATTTTTTTCTGGTTGACTTAAGGGCCTGTCCCACTTTCACGACCTAATTCACAACCTTTTTTACTCATGGACATTTTTCATCAGGCTAGAAAAACGCCCCGACCTACTTGATGCCACGACTAGCATCACAACCTACCTACGACCTACCTACGACCTCGTGACGACCATGCTGCAAGTATGAGTCAAGGGCAAACTCGGCAGAGGTCGTGAATTAGGTCGTGAAAGTGGGACAGGCCCTTAAAAGCCTGATTTATCTAGTAAGCTGCAGAATGGATTCTTGGCTGTGTTAGACTGGCTAACATTTCTTATTTCTAAAAGTGCAATTTGAAGCATTAATATCTATTTCTCTGTACTTCAGTCTCAGATAATCCTTTCTGCTCTTTCCTGCACCCAAAGAACATTTAACTTGATAAACGTAACTAACACAAATGAGAGTGATTTTTTTTTTTAGGTTAAAAATATTACAAATAATATAAAGGAATGATTATCTGGATGACATAGATCAAGTGAAGTTTGAATTGGTACTTTAGTTTAGTTTAGTTTAGAGATACAATGCGGAAACAGGCCCTTCACCCACCGAGTCCCCACTGAACAGCAACACACATTAATACTATCGTACACATACTAGAGATAATTTTACATTTATACCAAGCCAATTAACCTACAAACCAGTACGTCTTTGGAGTGTGGGAGGAAACCGAAGATCTCAGAGAAAACCCACACGGTCATGGGGAGAATGTACAAACTCCGTACAGACAGCACCCGTAGTCCGGATCGAACCCAGGTCTCTGGCGCTGTAAGCACCGTAAGGCAGCAACTCTACCGCTGTGCCGCCCTTTATTTACATTAGCTTATGTTATTTTTCAAAGGCGACTTTATTCATTTGTGAATGGTTTGTTAATGGAAAGATAAGTTTACTGATCTAAGAAGCATCATTTCCATGTGCCGTTCACAAACAGAGAATGTACAGCCACGGACACATGGTTCAAAATGGAGAACGGGGAGAACATGCCGCTTTACAACATTGCATGGTGCCGTATTCTGTCTGTCATATAGAGACAGAACTTACCTCTAAATGCTGGCTACACAATCCTCGTTTATCAAATATGTGTACCGTCTTGGGGCAGTGCATCACGCTGCTCTCATCCATAACATAACCAGTAGGACAGGGGCTCTGCTGGATTTGGGTAGAAATGTGCTCGTTGGATAACTTGCTGAAGAAAGGCTTATATTCTGTCATACTCTACCATTGAATCTCCCACTTTACAGAGATTGAAAGCAATGGATTGTTTTAGAATCAATGAAGATGTAATTAAGGACGAGCATAATCACGGACAAGTCACACCACAGCCACTCCCTCTTCTCCCCTCTCCTATCAAGCAATAGGCACAGAAGTGTGAAAACCCACACCTCTAGATTCAGGGACAGTTTTCCCCCCAATGTTATCAGGCAACTGGACCATCCTACCAACAACTAGGGAGCAGTCCTGAGCTAATATCTACCTCATTGGAGACTCTCGGACTATCTTTGACTGGACTTTGCTGGACTTTATCTTGCACTAAACGTTATTCACTAAACTCCCTTTGTCATGTGTCTGTACACTGTGGATGGCTCGATTGTAATCATGTATTGTCTTTCCACTGACTGGTTAGCACACAACAAAAGCTTTTCACTGTACCTCGGTACGCGTGACAATAAGCTAACCCTAACTCAACAATTAAGCTGTTTTTACTTCTGATCTCGCTCACTTGGTAATATTTTCTCTTGACCCCTCCTGGATGCATTGAATAATTTGGAGCCAATTATAATCACCTTAATGCACCTCCTTTGTATCCAGTAAATGACCAGTGAACACAAGCTGTGAATGAATAATTAACCTTCAGCATCTCTGGCTTTAGCGATCCACCGGCATTGTTTTTAGTTTAGTTTATTGTCATGTGTACCAAGGTACTGAAAAGCTTTTTGTTGCGTGCTATCCAATCAGTGGATCGACTATACATGATTTCAATCAAGCCATCCATAGTGTACGAATACAGGATAATGGGAGTAACATATAGTGCAAGATAAATTCCAGTAAAGTCTGATTAAAGACTAAAGCCCAATTAACCTACTGTCAATACGTTCTCAGAATAAAAACATATTTATTTCATGAACCTAGAGGTGTCAAAAGCAGATGCAAGAGATTGCATAGGAAGGAACTGCAGAAGCTGGTTTAAACCAAAGATACACACCAAATGCTGGAGTAACTCAGCCGGTCAGGCAGCATCTCTGGAGAAAAGGAACAGGTGACCCCAGCATCTGCAGTTCCTTCCTATGCAATCTCTTGCATCTGCTTTTGACACCTCTAGGTTCATGAAAAGGAACAGGTGACCCTTCTTCAAACTGCAGTTGGTGGAATCTTGAGCAAGCAACAAGCTGCTGACGGATCTCAGCAGGGTGTCAGATAAGGAGGGAAGAGAGGAGTGAAATGCAAAGCCAGAGTGAGGAACATAAGGGGAAGAGAGCATCTGTGGAGGGAAAAGGACAAACAACGTATTGGGTCTTCTCACAGAAGGGTCCATGGCAATACATCCCTAGATGCTCTCTGACCGACAGAGTTCCTCCAGCAGTTAGTTTCTAACCTAAAAGGCATCTTAACATGAAATAGTATACATGAAAAAAGACGCTTTAGGAACTGCAAATGTTTACTTCACCAAATCAATGCATTGTTTTTGTAGCATTTTAATTCTTCCTGTCCACCTTCCTTCAAACCGATTAAAGAGCTGGTTAAGTAAGAGAGAAGGGGAGTGGCAGGGTGCGGCCATGGGAAACTAATACTTTTCTTTATCAATATCTTTCAATTGACCTTGTAATCTGCAATTCGCATAATTCTTCCCTGAACTAATCTGTACTATGCAGAATGCTTTGAAGTGAAACAATGGCTCAAGTGTGAATAATCGATCTTAAGATAAACGTATCTTCCAGATTTGATTCTTTTCATGTTTTCTAAATAGCCCTTCCATCGGCTAGGGGGAGTACTGTCCAACTCACTTCTATCTCATTGCTGACTGTGGACTTTGTCTATGGAACTGAAATTGCCTGAAATTGGAGGTTATTTTAGGAGACAATGTAGAAAGTGACATAGTGTAGATGCGAAGAAGCAAAGAGAGAAAGGAACAAAGAAGACGGGCTACCAGTGGAGTTGTTTAAAACTTAAACTTTAACTCTGTTTTTCTTTCAAGTGCCAAGAGAGTTTAATTAACACATGTACCGGCAACGTAACAATTAAATTCTTCGTTTCAGATACTGCTGAACAAATGAACATTTCCAGCATTTGCTCTTTTTACTTCTGATTTCCAGTGCCTGTGCTTTTTTTTGATCAAGTGGATACATAGAACGTGTAGGGAGGAACTGCAGATGCTGCCTTAAATCGAAAATAAACACAAAATGCTGGAGTAACTCAGCGGGACGGGCATCTCCAGAGATGCTGTCTGTCCCGCTGAGTTACTCCAACATGTTGTGTCTATCTTGGCTACATAGAACTATTGAAGATGAAATTAATGTGCAGAAATATGATTTGTACCTGTTTGGAACCAACAGGTAAACGGTGTTCTGCTTTAAAGCTGTGTGGAAGTAAAGGGGTTTAGCCAATTGAACCTACAACATAAAATCTTAAAGCTAGTCCACAAGTGCAAAGTGTGTGCAAAAAGTCTAGTATCTTTGATGCTGACTTTGCAGGAAACTGGAAATCAAAAATGCGGATGCGATGTTCCATTATAGAGAACCATGATCTAACCCCACGGGTCTCATCAATGTGTTTGATTTAGTGCACGCTATCTAAATATTGATCAGATCGATACCAGGGTTGAAAATGTGTAAATAAATGTCAGGATGGCCGAGTGGTCTAAGGCGCCAGACTCAAGGAATAAAGTCACTCTGCAGTCAAGCGGGTGTTCTGGTCTCCAACTGGAGGCGTGGGTTCAAATCCCACTTCTGACACACATCATTTTGAGGTGCACTCACAATGCCAGAGTCCTGGGTACAATTCTAACTAATAAAATGTCATTAATGTAGGATTAGTGTGAATGGGATTAGGGCGGAACTCGGTGGGCAAAAGGGACTCTGTGGTTTATTTCTCTATTGGGGCGGCACGATGGCGTAGTGGTAGAACTACTGCCTTACAGTGACAGAGACCCAGGTTCGATCCTGACTACGGGTGCTTGTCTGTACGTTCTCCCTGGGACCTGCGTGAATTTTCTCAGAGATCTTCTGTTTCCTCCTACACTCTAAAGACATACAAGTTTGTAGGTTAATTGGCTTGGTATAAATGTAAAAACTGTCCCTAGTGTATGTAGGGTAGTGTTAATGTGCGGGGATTGCTGGCCGGTGCGGAGTCGGTGGGCCGAAGGGCCTGTTTCCGCGCTGTATCTCTAAACTAAACTAATCTTAAAATGAAAACTACACTTTTGTTGCAAACTCCAATTTAAGCATAATCCAATTTTTTTTTAAAAGATTTCAACAAGGTAAGTATGTAGAGGCTTTTTAATCAGGTAAGGGAAGGGTAGAATAAGGGGGCACAATATTAAAACTGGGCCTTTATTAAAATATTTTGGGAAACACAGTCAATAGAATATTAAAGTAGCTTGCTAAAGCTGGGAAATGTAGCCTATATGGAAGGAGGGTAGAACTGTGGAAAGTCCCCGTGTAATTTTCCCTCTACAATGTCCATTCTGTACAACCAGCTCTGTTCTCAAGCCAGCTACCAAGTGTGAGGTGGATAGAAGATTGGGTGGTTCAAGTCCTACATACCTAGCACCAGTCTAATGAACTGATGTGCTACAATGCACTACGATGATGATAACTATATTCTGCACTCTGTATCTTTCCCATTGCCCTATGCATTGTGCTTGAGTTTCATAAGTTGGTAAGTGATAGGACAGAATTAGGCCATTTGGCCCATCAATTCTACTCCGCTACTCTATCTTTCCCTCTTAACCCCATTCTCCTGCCTTTTCCCCATACATTCTGACACCTGTACTAATCAAGAATCTATCGATCTCTGCCTTAAAAATATCCATTGACTTGGCCTCCACAGCCTTCCGTGGCAATTAATTCCACAGATTCACCACTCTCTGTCCAAAGAAATTCAAGGAATGTTCTTTAATTCTGAGGCTAAGACCTCTGTTCCTAAACTCTCCCACTAGTGGAAACCTCCTCCACATCCACTCCATCAGAGTTTGAACTGATTGTATCTATGAATGGCACATCTGTGCAAAACAACATTTTCATTGTACCTCAGTTCATGTGACAATAATAAGCCTAAACCTTTTGAATGATTATCATTCATGAGTGAACATTTCTTCACCTCTTGACATTCCCAACCCCACCAGACTAATTGCAATCATTCATTATCCCAATATCCCACTCTTGGGTCCATTGTCTCTCATCCATACCCGTTTACACTCTGTGTTCTCACTTAACCCTGATCAAAATATTGTATGTAAAACATTACTGTTTGGGAATATTCACATGAAAAAGTAGGACGCAATTGTCATCACATGGGACCATAGAACTGGTAGATCATAGATCACTCACCCCTCTAGCCAAATCTGCTATTCTATCAAGTAATAGCTGAAGTGTGTTTACACTCTGTCTATTTTAAATCCACAAACTTCATCAAACTGCCAAAAACTAGTCGCTCTTAATTTTTTTAATATAATTTGATCCAGCAATTTTATGGAGAGAATTTCAGTCTTCCCAGATCCTTCGTGCAAAGGAATATTTCTGTGCTTTTTCTCCTAAATGCTGTAACTGGTCCGTATACTGGAATGTAGCAACTGTGGCTAAAACCACTGAGGTCTCAGACCTGTGGTCCTGACTACCCGTACCTTATCAGTGTGGCTGTTCCATAAACAAGGCTAATCCAACACTAATATTTTATGAATACATGTTTATTAGCATGTCAGAGCTGCTATCCTCCCCCATTGATCCTCCACTCCTACATGTTACTTCTGCCAAGACAACGGGCCTCTATGGCCAAACTAAGACTCTAAAACCTTTACAGAAATTTGGACTTGAAGGGTACAAGGTGGCACCTGAAACGTGGTGACTCTTGAGTACTGTTTCAGTGTGGTCTACTATCTTACACTCTTAGTATGATTGTGTCTAATGTATAGTTGTATTGTCACTGAATTGTATGCAAATTATTTCACTGTAGCTAGGTACATGTGACAACCATTCCCAGGAAGTTTTCTATCTCATGTTCTGTAAAGACGTATACTAGTTATTGAATGTTTCTGCATTTCCCTATCTATCAGTTTGCCAGCATTACTGAGGTGGTGGTGGTGGGAGTGGGACCTTTCTACCAAGCCTCTCCCTCCCCTCCTTTTCATCCTCATGGATAGTCACGATGTGGCAAATACATCCTTGGTCAATGGTGTTGACATGCACGTATTGTGGCCCGACCCTGGTCCTGGATCACCGAGGAGAATCGAGAGCCGAGCTCACCAGCTCCTGCGCTACTCTGCTTACACACATAGCAAGACCAAGATTGTCACCTCCCATACTCACATTTACCTGCGTATGTGATTTGGAGTGGCTTGGCACGAAAGACCATTGGACGTTCAGATTAGACGAGTCACTGTCTGAAGTTGTGTAGGTGCACAGCAAGGTCACGCTCCCTCCTTCCGTCCCATTCAGTTGGCCGTCCTTCACTGTCACCTGAACCGCACGCACACATCCTGAGGATAAACAGGTTTAGTGTAGTTCCTTACGTTTTATTCCAATTAACACAGTAGCATATCTACGGAGCAGCAAAGAGGGGCGTGGACAGTATCGCCAGGCCAGGCCAACCCTACATCATTTAACCAGTGCCATCACCAGGACAACGGGCCTTTAAGGCCAAGATAAGACTCAATATCTTTAAGAACCTGATTTTGAAAGGTACAAGATGGCACCGGAAACGTGGTGACTCTTGGTGTATTGCCTCAGAATAAATCTACAATTTTATGCTATAATTGTTGCGCTCTTGTACTTATGTACAATTGTGCTTATGTTTACTATGATGATTTTATTTAGAAAATAAGAGGGTGACCAGGGAGAAGGTAGGGCCACTCAAAGATAAAGGAGGGAATCTATGGTTTGAGTCGGAGGTTGCAGGTGAGGTACTGAACGAGTATTTTGCATTTGTATTCACCAAGGAGAGGATGTGGAGGAGAGCAAGATAAGTGTGGAGAATAAATAATGAAGGGCAGTTTGAGATTGAGAAGGAGGTGGTGCTGAGTCTCTTGAAGAACATTAAGGTGGATAAGTCCCCAGGACCTGATAGGATCTATCCCAGATTCTTGAGGGAGGCAAGAAAGGAGTTTTCAGGGGCCTTGATGAGGATCTTTGTTTCTTGTCTAGCCACAGGCGAGGTCCGTGAGCACTGGAGAGCGGCCAATGTTGTTTCTTTGTTTAAGAAAGGAAGTAGAGAAAATCCAGGGAACTATAGGCCAGTGATCCTCTCGTCAGTGGTGGGGAAACTATTGGAGAGAATTCTTCAAGATAGGATTTACTCCCATTTGGAAGAGAATGCACCAATTAGGGATAGCCAGCACGGCTTTGCACATGACAGGTTGTGTCTCACTAGCTTGATTGAGTTTTTTTGTGGCGATGACAAAGAAGATTGATGAAGGTAGTTGGGTGGATGTGGTATACATGGATGTTAGTAAGGTGGGTGGTCATAGTTTTTTATTCCCAGGGTAGAGGATCACTCCCTCTGTAGCTGTAACACTATAGTCTGCACTCCTTTCCTTTCTCTTTTGACACTACCTGTTGTACTCATGTATCATTTTGATTATAATCAGGTATGATGACTATACTGAATCTGTATCACTGTATCTCGGTACATGTGACAATAATAAACCACTTCCAATAATAATAACACTCAATAAGGCCATAGATTTAATTGAGAGGGGAAAGATTTAAAAGAGATCTGAGGGGGCAACTTGCTCACACAAGAGGCTGGTGGATATATGGAACCAGCCGCCAGAGGAAGGCATAGAGACAGATACAATGATAAATGTTTAAGAGATATTTGGACAGGTACATGGATAGAAACGTTTTAGAGGGATATGGGCCAAATGCAGACATTTGGGACTAGCTCAGATAGACATCTTGGTTGAGTTGGGCTAAAGGCCTGTTTTCATGCTGTATAATGCTATAAGGAAGCAATGCCCAGACTGGGCATGTCATCCATTTTCACCTTCTCCTCCAGGACTGAGGAAGGATATAATTCCCTTGGTTCTCACCTTCCACCCACCAACCACCATATTCAACAGGTCACTCTTTGCAATGTCTATTACCTTCTAAGAGATGCACTACCAGACATATCTTCTCCTCTCCTCCTCTTCCAGCAGTTCACAGGGACCATTTCCTTCATGACTCCCTGTTGCCGATTATACACTCCATTTATCCAATGCTGTTTAGTTTCTTATGATCTGTCCTAGGCTTCTCCTCAGCTTCCCCCATTCACAGAAACCATTCTTCAAGTGATCAACATACTCCACAGGGTAGCAAGAAATTGATGAGGAAGACTAAAGGGTCATCTAACAATCTGCCTGTAGTACTAAAAACTTCTCAAAAATATCATTACCCCCCTCTCCTTCATGGGCCCAGCATGCACTCGCACCTTTCTCCCCTTCCCGCTCACCTTCCACCTCTATTCCTTCCTCTGGCTTCACGATTCACACGTCTACCATCCTTATTTCACACCTTTTGTCTTTTCATCTCTGGCCTATGTCCAACCATCAGCTTATCAAGAGTGCCTCTCAATGGTATCCACCTATGACTCACTAGGTTTTTTCCTTCCCCTCCTCTGTTCAAGCTTTCTTCCCCCACCCACCCTCCTCCCCCCACCGCAATTAGTCTGAGAAAGGTCCTGATCACTGATCCATGTTCTAACCCTTTGAGTTATTCCAGCACTTTGTGTGGTGTTTTTTTTACCATAACCATACTGATTGGCCCAATTCAAGAATGATTCAATAACATTTTCTCAGGACAATTAATGAAAGCTGGTCTAGGTAGCTGCACCCACATTCTGATAAGTTAATAGAAAAAGATAAAATCTCATCAAATCACTGGTTATTTCTCCCCATTATCTTCAAACCTGCAGTCATGGGGATTGGTCTTTCATTTCAATTTCTCAATAAGTATTAAATTCTAAAATACCAGCTGGAACAAGCTAATTAATTCATGGGGGAAAAAGTGGCAGTTATTTTTTCACAATTAATACTCTACTGTCCCATCTCTGGTTGGAGGTTTATACTAATTTCTTCATACAACAACTCCTGTGATTTCCCTACATTGTAATTACCTCTGTTTGGCCAGACCTCGAAAGAGATGGGCAGTAACTAGAAAACAGACTTTTCCTTAAACAAAATGAAAGAACATAATGGTCCTATCCTCAATCTGGCCTGGAAATGGCTCTGGACACTGTTAATGCAGTCTTACGCGTTAAGCAAATTTGTTCATAGCCTCCCAAAAAATAAGAGGAAAATAAACTAAATTTAAAATGGAGAGTAAGGTAATAGGTATGTTCACTGTAAATCGGGACAACTTTTGTTTTTCTGAGGAAAATTCATGTTGTTTTGTCAATGTATAGCAAATTATAAAAATATAGATTATAAATAAAATCATTTAGAGCAAACAGAAAAAAATAATAGTCATCAAATTTAAAACACAAATAGTTTAAAAAGAATTTTGCAAATTAATTTTGTTTAAATAAGACACCCTTCTACTGCAAATGGAATCCTAAAATGTGTTTAGTTGCTAGTCTACTTTTAACATTAGTTTTCAAACTAAAAAAAAATCCTTTCCCTTCATTGAATATTTTAAGGGAAGGCTAATTATGGAAGAAATTAGCAAAGCTGAATGAAAGCATTTGGTAATATTTGCAAAGGTATTAGGAGCACACATCAGTTTGCTTTATGTTCGACATTGATTCAAATTATACATCATCTCCAAAGTTGCTATCCAAACACCAGAATTGTGTTCGAGGTATCCCAGAGATGGTGTGGGAACAGCATGATCACTAAATGGGAAAAGCAAATTGGCGGTCTTCACAAAAAACTAGAGCTGAGCTCTCTCTGTTAATGTGAACGGCCATTTTCTCTCTTTGTCCTTGTGTACAGGACTATATCAATGTAACTTGAAAGTTATCAAGAGGAATTGGACCCATGGCACCAATGGTAAAATAATTTGAAGAAGAACTGGTAGGCATTTGCCATTTCTGATGATTTAATTCTAGATTGTCATCTTAATTATTGATTATTGCTGGTTGTCTTGAGGACACAGAAGTAAATCGTACAAGATTAAGAAATACGAAAACTATACAGCCTGATACAGAGATTTGACTGCACTCGTTGAGGGATGTGGCATTGCCACACAGTGATACTCACTACCAAAAGAAGTATCTTCCTACATAATGAGAAAACCAAGCAGCCACAGATATAACTTGTCAAATGCAAGTATTCCGATTTTATCCTCTCCATAATCCAGGTCAAAACCAGAAATAAACCAATTGAGCGTACATACCTGAAAATGTGATTAGAGTCACCAACAATTGCAATTTGAGTGTTGACATCTTTGTGTTAATGCAACAATGAAATATGTGGATTTGAACGTCTCCTGTTGCTCGAGTTCCCAATCGGTTCTGCAGACGTCTGAGCAAGGAAGGCAGGTGCAGTCATTTATCATTCCTCGATCTCCATGACAAATACACGTTTCATTTTCCGGGGTGTGGATGCAAGTCTTTTCACTAACTGTAAACTTGTAGTCACGGCCGAGTCTCAGTTTCAATGAAACACTTGTCCCTTTTCCAATTTTATCTACTTTCATTAATATACCAGTTGAAACTGTTGGTATATCAATGGGGCGGGAGTTAAAACATAGGGAGGTTTTGCTGCAATTGGAAGATGCTTAAGGCCTCAATTGTAACACTATATAATACTACACTACTCAATTACATTAAAAAAACTACTTACACTACAGTGGCTTGCAAAAGTATTCATACCCCTTGAAATTTTCCACATTTTGTCACGTTACAACCACAAACGTAAATGTATTTTATTGGGATTTTATGTAATAGACCAACACAAAGTGATGCATAATTGTGAAGTGGAAGGAAAATGATACATGGTTTTCAAATTTTTTTACAAATAAAAAACTGAAAAGTGTCGCGTGCAAAAGTATTCAGCCCCCCTGAGTCAATACTTTGTAGAACCACCTTTCACTGCAATTACAGCTGCAAGTCTTTTGGGGTATGTCTCTACCAGCTTTGCACATCTAGAGACTGAAATTTTTGCCCATTCTTCTTTGCAAAATAGCTCAAGCTCAGTCAGATTGGATGGAGAGCATCTGTGAACAGCAATTTTCAAGTCTTGCCAGAGATTCTCAATTGGATTTAGGTCTGGACTTTGACTGGGCCATTCTAACACATGAATATGCTTTGATCTAAACCATTCCATTGTAGCTCTGGCTGTATGTTTAGGGTCGTTGTCCTGCTGGAAGGTGAACCACCGCCCCAATCTCAAGCCTTTTGCAGACTCTAACAGGTTTTCTTCCAAGATTGCCCTGTATTTGGCTCCATCCATCTTCCCATCAACTCTGACCAGCTTCCCTGTCCCTGCTGAAGAAAAGCATTCCCACAGCATGATGCTGCCACCACCATGTTTCACAGTGGGGATGGTGTGTTCAGGGTGATGTGCAGTGTTAGGTTTCCGCCACGCATATCATTTTGCATTTAGGCCAAAAACGTCAATTTTGGTCTCATCTGACCAGAGCACCTTCCTCCACATGTTTGCTGTGTCCCCCACATGGCTTGCGGCAAACTGCAAACGGGACTTCTTATGGCTTTTTTTCAACAATGGCTTTCTTCTTGCCACTCTTCCATAAAGGCCCGATTTGTGGAGTGCACGACTAATAGTTGTCCTGTGGGCAGATTCTTCCACCTGAGCTGTGGATCTCTGCAGCTCCTCCAGAGTTACCATGGGCCTCTTGGCTGCTTCTCTGATCAATGCTCTCCTTGCCCGGCCTGTCAGTTTAGGTGGACGGCCATGTCTTGGTAGGTTTGCAGTTGTGCCATACTCTTTCCATTTTCGGATGATGGATTGAACAGTGCTCCGTGAGATGTTCAAAGCTTGGGAATTTTTTTTTATAACCTAACCCCGCTTTAAACTTCTCCACGACTTTATCCCTGACCTGTCTGGTGTGTTCCCTGGGCTTCATGATGCTGTTTGTTCACTAATGTTCTCTAACAAACCTCTGAGGTCTTCACAGAACAGCTGTATTTATACTGAGATTAGATTACACACAAGTGGACTCTATTTACTAATTAGGTGACTTCTGAAGGCAATTGGTTGCACTGGATTTTATTTAGGGGTATCAGAGTAAAGGGGGCTGAATACTTTTGCACGCGACACTTTTCAGTTTTTTATTTGTAAAAAAATGTGAAAACCATGTATCATTTTCCTTCCACTTCACAATTATGCGCCACTTTGTGTTGGTCTATCACATAAAATCCCAATAAAATACATTTACGTTTGTGGTTGTAACGTGACAAAATGTGGAAAAGTTCAAGGGGTATGAATACTTTTGCAAGCCACTGTATATAATACTACACTGTGTAATGCTACACAAAAAACTACCAACACTGTATAATACCACACTATATAATACCACACAGAAATTACTAACCCTATATAATACTGCACTATATAATATTACACAATTAAACTACTAACACTATAATACAACACTATATAAAAATCTCATCATGTCTCAAGAGTTGAAAAGGACTAGGGACCTTGGCTCACTTCTGCCACCCAGCCACAGGTATAAGATTAAATTAAGCACTTCCATTGCTGTACCACAGAGACTGACATCGAGTGCTGCTGGAAGGTCATCAACATGCTCTTTGGTCTGCCCGAGCGTTGTTGACCACCCAGTCGGGGAATGGGGAATGTCCGTCGGGGAATGTTGCCGACTGGCCCGCTGCAGACTGCAGGAGTACGTGCTGAGGAACGCACTGAAGCTCGGTGCAGCCAACGCCAAGGCTCTGTGGGGGAGGACCACAGTCTAGGGTCCTTCCGCTGCTGGACATTGGGGGGCAGGGTGTGGTGGAGATGCCGCTCAAAATAAGGGAAGGGATTCCACGCCAGTGGGCCACATGAGTGGCAAGGGTGGGAGATAAAATTGTGATTTGGGGAAACTGTATTGTATGTATGTATAGCCTCCGAGAATGTCGGATGGAGTTTTGTAAGGATCATGTATTGTATATATTTATTTCTCAAATAAAGTATATTTTGAAATTTTAAAAAAACCTGGTCTACATTTCTTGTTCTCCCCAAAAGCAGATGGAATATGGTGCTATTGGTGAGATGGAACCATGCATGTAAGGTTCCACAACATAGGTCTAGTAGGAAAGAGTACTACCAGGTAAAGTTCTACACAGACAAGGGTCAATTTGCAGTTGGTGGCGTAGCAGTTTATTGCTATTGGTATACAGCTCTGCTGGGGTCATATGAATGAGGCATGGGGTTTCTGGTATACAGCTCTGCTGGGGTCATATGAATGAGGCATGGGGTTTCTGGGATACGGTTTGCTGGAGTATTATTCCACAAAGTTGTGCTACTAACAAAGCATAAAACTGTTGAAGTATGGGTTCATTTTACTATGGTTCTGCAGGATTCTAGCACAACTGGCATATGGCTCTGCGTGGGGTATGATTCCACCATGGAGTGGCACAGTTGGAGTGTGATTCAAATGGAAGTCATAATAAAAAATGTCTCATCTTCACCTTATTTCTGCTGATATCTAATGCCTTATTCACGGCCACGAATCTTTAATTCTTAAATGTAAAGAATGGGGAGAAGACCTTTATGTCTAACGGTCTTGCTGCCCAGCTGCTGCTGCTGGTCAAGTTTAGTTTAGTTTAGAGATACAGCACAGATACAGGCCCTTCGACCCACCGTGTCCGCACCGACCAGCTATCCCCGCTACATTAACAATAGCCTACACACACTAGGGACAGTTTACACTTATACCAAGTATACAAACCCAAGCACGATCAACCTACAAACCTGTACATATTTTGGCGTGTGGGAGGAAACCGAAGATCTCGGAGAAAACCCACGAGGTCAAGGGTCAAACATGCAAACTCCGTACAGACAGCACCTGTAGTCGGGATTGAACCCGGGGTCTCCGGCGCTGCAAGCGCTCTAAGGCAGCAGCTCTACCGCGTCACCCTCTTAATCCTTGTGAAGAGAATGGTCATTAGTGGCAGAATGATGCATTTTTATTTCATTTTTATTTACTCTATTGCTTGGATTTGTTTTACTTGGAAGGTTAGGTTTAGATTTATTATTGTCACGTGTACTGAGGTACAGTGAAAAGCTTTGATTTGCATGCTATCCAATCAGAGTAGATAACTGTACATAAAAAACCTCAAGTATAATATATACATCTTAAAGTATAGTAGATAGAGCAAAGGGTAAGATACGGAATGCAGAATATAATTCTCAGCATTGTAGCGCATCAGTTCCATAGACAAAGTCCAATGTCCTCAATGAGGTAGAATTGGACAATTCCCTAGCTGTGACTGTTCAGAAGCCTGATAAGTGTTGCTGCTGAGTCCGGCGCTGTGCGCTTTCAAGCTCCTGTACCTTCTGCCCGATGAGAACAGGGTGAAGAAGGAATGGTTGGGGTGCGTCAAGTCTTTGATTATATTGTCTGCTTTACCGAGGCAGCCTGAAGAGAAGGCAGAGGGATAATCTTTCTGAGTTTGCTAAAATAATGTGGGGTATAGATAGGGTCGATAGTGAGAAACATTTCCCTTTAGTTGAGGTGTATAACCAGATGGCAAGAGTTCAAGACAAGTGGTAGGACCGGAGGGGACTGGAGGAATATTTTTTTCAAGGAGAGAGTGGTATGAGTCTGGTACGCACTGCCTGGGGGAGTGGTAAAGGAAGGTGCTCGCACAATATTTAAGAGGTATCTAGATTAGCACTTGGAAAACCATGTTTGGAAGGCAACTGGCCAAGTGCAGAAAATGGGATCAGTCAGTAACTTGATGGTGGTTGGCATGAACTCTGTGACCAAAAGACCTGTTCTTCCGCTGCAATAATACCATTCTGGAGGTCGTTCAGTTTTCATGAGATTTCTAAAGGAGTCGTAGAAATTTGGAAGGGAGTAAATGGTTTAGTTTAGTTTAGAGATATAGAATGGTAACAGGCCCTTCAGCCCATCTAGTCCACGCCGACCAGCGATCCTCCGCACACTAACACTATCCTACAAACACTAGGGACAATTTTACCAAGCCAATTAACCTACAAACCTGTACATCTTTGGAGTGTGGGAGGAAACTCCGGAGCACCCAGAGAAAACCCACGCAAGTCACAGTGGGGAACGTGCAAACTCCACACAGTCAGCACCCGTAGTCAGGATGGAACCCAGGTTTCTGGCGCTGTGCTGCTCTACCACTCCTCTACCGCTGCGCCACTGTGCCGTCCATAAAGGCGAACAAAATAAATATCAAGCATCCAAAGCTTAAGCTTTTTGGGTGGTCACGGTGGCGCAGTTGTAGAGTTGCTGCCTTGCAGCAAATGCAGCGCCGGGTTCGATCCCGACTACGGGTTCTGTCTGTCCGGAGTTTGTACGTTCTCCCCGTGACCTGCGTGGGTTTTCTCTGAGATCTTCGGTTTCCTCCCACACTCCAAAGACGTACAGGTTTGTAGGTTAATTGGCTTGGGTGTAGGGTGGTGTTAATATGCGGGGATCGCCAGTCGGCGCGGACCCGGTGGGCCGAAGGGCCTGTTTCCGCGCTGTATCTCTAAACTAAACTCAATATCTATCAACATGAAAAAATTCAACACTACCATAAATCTGCTCAATCCACTGGACAATTTAAGAACTATCTCAATGAATTTTGTTCTTTGTAGAGAGTGACTCAGACGTTGCATTTTACATACAGGGGTCCTGCCTCAGGTTTATAATGAAACTGTGTCAGGCAGCACTTGGAACCTTTTTAAATCAGGAGAACAAATATGAGTCATTCTAAAAGAAAAGAATTAAAACAACACCACTCCCTTTTACCCAGATATATACCCTACAGTTAGATGAGTGTGAATCCCATGAACAATCCCCAGGGTGGAAAAGATATACTGATAAATATTATGATTCACTCTGCATATATGTATTTTCACATATTCACTGCAATAATGTTCATAAGTGATAGGAGCAGAATTAGGCCATTCGGCCCATCAAGTCAATCATGGCTGATCTAAGTTTTCCTTCTCAACCGCATTCTCCTAACTTCTCCCCATAACTCCTGACACCTCACATAATCAGACTCTATATATGCTTCTTATAACCCAAACTACAACCACATATGTTGAGGAATTCAAGAAAATCAACTTCCAGACACAATTAAGCTTTTGACATTCAGTCATTAATGGCATCATGCTGAGGTGGTTGGCATTTGGGCCAAATATCCGGGGAGTCCTGTTCCCTTTGCAATTTATTTTTCCTCCAAGGATTTATCCAATTCCTTTTTGGAAGCTGATATTGAGTTTGCTTGTACCAGATCTTCAGGATAAGCTATTCAGATCATAGCATCTTCTGGCATTAAAGAAATTCCTTCCATCATATCAGTAGCAAATTTATAACCCCTGCTTATTAGTTCTTTTGCTACTGGGAGCAGCTTATCTGCATCTAAACCTTCAGGCATTAACAAGCTTGAGTTTCCACCAGCTCCATCCTAATCAGCAATCTGTATCCTCCCCAATTCCTCGACCTTGTCCTTTATTATGACATTGGAAATTACTCATTTAATCGTCCAGCCATCTGCTCCACGAGCTAGTATTTGTTAGTCATTTATCATCCCCACGATCCCCACCCTTCCTTTGATTACCATATCAGAACACAGGGACAAAGTCTCAGGGTAAGGGGTCAGGCATTTGGAATTAATGTAACAAGAAATACCTTTGCTCATAGGCTTGTAAATCTTTGGGATCCTCGATCCAAAAACTCTGAGGATTTCAGTTGTTCACTAAATGCAAAGACGAACAAACCCTTGGACGTGAAGGAAATCAGGAGATGTGGGAATAGGCACAAAGTGATTTTGAAGCATAGGAACAGTCATGGTTTTACTGAATGGTGAAGCACGTTCAAAAAAGATTATTGGTTTCCTTGTGTCGGAAGGAACTGCAGAAGCTGGTTTAAACCGAAGATAGACAGAAAAAGCTGGAGTAACTCAGCGGGACAGGCAGCATCTCTGGAGAGAAGGAATGGGTGACGTTTCCGGGTCAAGACCCTTCTTCAGACTGCAGATACCTCACACGCCCTTCATCTCTTTAATGACTTCCGTTTTCCGAGCCCCCACTCCCTCAACTTTACTATGGACGTTCAGACGGCAGTCTGAAGAAGGGTCTCGACCTGAAACGTCACCAATTCCTTCTCTCCAGAGATGCTGCCTGTCCCATTGAGTTACTCCAGCATTTTGTGTCTATTATTGATTTCCTTGCTAGATTGTTGGTTCCGTTACTCTTAGTGGAGTAGACTCAATGAGCCGAACAGCCTAATTCTGCTCCTAAGACTTATGAACTTACTTATAATTCCTTGATAATGCCGTTGTGGCGGCACCTGGTGGTGAGCCACCACAGTACGAACCCTCGGCTCTGGAGGGAGGTGTCAAGTGTACACGGTGACGGGAGGTGCAGGTCACGGGGCTCCCCGGGGAGTATATAAAGTTGGGCAACGCCCGTGCCCCGGGGTAGGAGTAGGGAGCTGTACTGAAGAACGAATAAACACAGATTGTATGTGAATACTTGGCCAATAAACTTACTTACTTACTTGCACAAACCTTGTGTCCCGTTTTATTCCTGGATGGACATCCACGCGTCTCGCCACACCATCTCCTTACTCCTCTTACCCTTTTAGATCTCCAGTTTAGATAGTTAGTGGGTTTGTAGTAGAGCGAACCCACTGACTCCCATGGCTATCTCTGGACTACACTTCTTCCCACCCTGCTTCCTGTAAGGACTCTATTGCCTACTACCAATTCCTCCGTCTACGCTGCATCTGCACCCTGGATGAGGTGTTCCAAACTAGGGCTTTGGAGATGTCCTAATTCTTTAGGGAACGGGGGTTCCCCTCTTCGACTATAGAGGCTCTCACCAGGGTCTCCTCTATATCCCGTAGCTCCGCTCTCACTCCCCATCCCCCCATTCGTAACAAGGACTGAGTCCCCCTTGTCCTCACCTTCCACCCTACCAGCCGTCACATACAATAGATAATCCTCCGACATTTTCGCCACCTCCAATGGGATCCCACCACTGGCCACATCTTCCCATCTCTTCCTCTTTTGGCTCCCTCTGTAACTCCCTGGTCAATTCATCCCTTCCCACCCAAACCACCCCCTCCCCTGGTACTTTCCCTTACAATCACAGGAAATGCTACACTTGTCACTTTACCTTCCCCCTTGACTCCATCCAAGGACCCAGGCAGTCTTTCCAGGTGAGGCAGAGGTTCACCTATACTGCTTCCAACCTCATCTATTGCATCCGCTGTTCTAGGTGTCAACTGCTCTACATCGGTGAGACCAAGCGCAGGCTTGGCGATCGCTTCGCCCAACACCTCTGCTCAGTTCGCATTAACCAATCTGATCTCCCAGTGGCTCAGCACTTCAACTCCCCCTCTCATTCCAAATCTGACCTTTCTGTCCTGGGCCTCCTCCATGGCCAGAGTGAGTCCCACTGCAAATTGGAGGAGCAGCATCTCATATTTCGCTTGGGTGGTTTACACCCCAGCGGTATGAACATTGAACTCCAATTTCAGGTGGTCCTTGTTTTCTCCCTACTTCCCCTCCCCTTCCCAGCTTTCCCACAGCCTACTGTCTCCGCCGCTTCCTTTCTTCTCCCCCCCCCCCCCACCGCCACATCAGTCTGAAGGGTCTTGACCCAAAACGTCACCTATTCCTTCGCTCCATAGATGCTGAGTTTCTCCAGCATTTTTGTCTACCTTTGATTTTTCCAGCATCTGCAGTTGTTTCTTAAACTCTTAATCAGTTCTTTTAATATGTGTGCAATTCACAACAGAATACAAATGTGGCGTTAACTCCTGCTGTGAGCCTTTCCTGGGCAATCTGAATGGACATCATGGGCCAGCTCTTATTTACCCCAGTGTACCCCTCGACCCCTGTAGAGGGGACCATACAATGACTGGGCATTGAGATATCAAGGTGATTTCAAAGATGTGTTACAGAGCCACCTGGTGACAAAGAGAGAACGTGGCTTTGAGAATTCAGTCTGTTTACACTCACCTGTAAATAAAACATTAGTCAAAAGACAGGTAAAATAACACAGAAAGTGGGAGAAATGGAAAAAATATGGTGGTGATGAACAAATATCCACAAAAAGAGGAACTGGTTTTTTTGCTGCATTGTTCTAACATTAAGCATTAGATCAGTAGAGACGCAGAGTCTCTTGCCCAGAGTAGGACGATCGAGAAACAGAGGACATAGGTTTAGGGTTAAGGGGAAAAGATTTAATAGGATCCTGAGGGGTAACCTTTTCACACAAAGGGTGGTAGGTGTATGGAATGAGCTACCAGAGGAAGTTGTTAAAACAGGGACTATTGCAACGTTTAAGAAACAATTGGACAGGTACATGGATAGGACAGGTTTAGAGGGATATGGGCTAAATGCAGGCAGGTTGGATTAATGTAGATGGGGCATGTTGGTTGGTGTGGGCAAGTTAGGCTGAAGGGCCAGTTTCCAAGCTGTATGACTATCTGCAACTCCATCCAGCATACCGTGTAGCTCAACACTATCCAATTATTTAACTTGCAAAACGAATTTAAAGCTTATTACCAATACCAAAGCAAATATGAATAGTAGAATGTAAAAATAAACAATAATAAAATCAGTGTCTAACCTTAAAACGTGAAAGCAAAGCCTGGCGTGTGTTTCAATAGCTAGTTGCAGCTAGATTACTGGGTATTACTGTAACTGATCAGAGTGCCCTTTTGTTAAGGAATAATTGTTTGGACCTCACATGGTCAACCAACACCGCTGTGCTGGTCATGAAGGCACAGCAACGACTGTTCTTCCTGAGAACGTTGAAAAAGACTGGTCTTCCCCAACAGCTGATGACAACCTTCTACCGCTGCACCACAGAGAGCATCCTAACGTATGGCATCTCTGTGTGGTATCTCAGCTGTACGGAGGCGGAGAGGAGAGCTCTTCAGCGCGTCGTCCAGAGCGCAGATTATTGGGACACAGCTATGAGCCTTGGAGGGCATCTACTACACACGGTGCCTCAGGAAGGCCGTCAGCATCCACAAACACTCCTCACACCCTTGCAATAGTCTGTTCAAACTCCTACCTTCCGGCAGACGTTACAAGGCCTTCTACGCTCGCACCTCCAGACCCAGGAACAGCTTCATCCCCAGAGCTATAGCTGCTCTGAACTGGCCCTGCTGAGTGACCCCCACCCCCATGAACTGTCTCCCTCTGATGGTCACGTCGCACATCGACCCAGCACAGACACATTTGCACTTTAGACTGTTTAGACTGTTATACTGTTCTTTTAAAAAAATATAAATCATGCTTCTCGGGGTATCTAAATCTAAATTTTATTAGTTGTTTAAGTTATGACATCGGATGGAAGCTGCATACCAAATCTCGTTGCACATATGTGTAATGACAATAAAAGATATTATTATTTTTATTATATCTGGTTGTGGATTGTTCTTCCATATCTTGTAAGAGAAAATACATAAAATAATTCT
Source organism: Malacoraja senta (assembly GCA_038087875.1). Classification (NCBI taxonomy): domain Eukaryota; kingdom Metazoa; phylum Chordata; class Chondrichthyes; order Rajiformes; family Rajidae; genus Malacoraja; species Malacoraja senta. The sequence continues at coordinate 13,385,289 of CM075983.1, read as the reverse complement.
ACTGGCACGGAAAGAACAAAGAGGGACCTGGCGTGGGGGAGCTGCCGAGAACAAAGAGGAATCTTTGGGGACAACATTGAACACATTGTAACTTTGGCGACTCTTTGCACACTCTGTGTCTGGTCTGCAAACGTCAATCAATCAGTGCATTGTGACGGCACTGGCTTTGAAATGGCCACTAAGTTTGTCATACTCACCCACAGAGGTAAGGTCATAAGTGATAGGAGTAGAATTAGGCCATTCGGCCCATCAAGTCTACTCTGCCATTCAATCGTGGCTGATCTATCTCTCCCCCCTCACCCCATTCTCTTGCCTTCTCCCCACAACATCTGACACCTGAACTAATCAAGAATCTATCTATCTCCACCTTAAAATATCCACTGGTGGCCCGCACAGCCTTCTGTGGCAAAAAATTCCACAGATTCACCACCCTACATTTCTCCTTCCTAAAAGAACGTCCTTTAATTCTGAGGCTATGACCTCTATTCCTAGCCTCTCCCACTGGTGGAAACATCTTATCCACATCCACTCTATCAAAGCCTTTCACTATTCTGTATGTTTCAATGAGGACCTCCCTCATTCTTCTAAACTCCAGCGAGTACAAGCCCAGTGCCGTCAAACGCTCATCATAGTTTAACCTACTCATTCCTGGGATCATTCTTGTAAACCTCCTCTGGACCCTCTGCAGATCCAGCACATCCTTCCTCAGGTACGGTGCCCAAAATTGTTCACAATTTTCCAAATGCGGCCTTACCCGCACCTTATAGAGCCTCAACATCCATCCCTATTTTTGTATACAAGCCCTCTTGAAATAACTGCTAGCATTGAGCTTGCTTTCTTTACTACCGATTCAACTTGCAGATTAACTCTTTGGGAATCTTGCACCAGCACTTCCAAGTCAATCTGCACTTCCGATTTCTGGCTTCTCACCCCATTTAGAAAACAGTCTACGCCTTAATCCTACTACCAAAATGCATGATTCCACACTTTGCTGCACTATATTCCATCTGCCACTTCTCTGCCCACTCTCCCAACCTCTCCAAGTCCTTCTGCAGTCCCTGCTTTCTCTACACTATCTGCCTTTCCACCTATTTTCTATTCATCCACAAACTTTGCCACAAAGCCTTCATTCCCCTCGTCCAAATCATTAATAAACAACGTGAAGAGTAACGGCCCCAGCATCAACCCTTGTGGAACTCCACTAGTCACTGGTATCCACTAGTAAGGTATCCCGTGTGGAGAGGGTCGGGGTGAGACAGTGCCCAGAGGGTGATAGCGGCACCAAGGAGGGGTGAAGATGGAAGGCAGACCAGTGGGTGACTGTAATCAGTTATTTAACTTGTGAATTAATTTAATGCCGACACAATATCAAAACAAATATGAATAGCTGAATGTAAATTAATCTGCACGGATTTGGAATGTGGGAAGAAACTGGAGCACCCAGAGAAAACACACTGGGAGAACGAACAAACTCCATACAGACAGCACCCATAGTCAGGATTAAATCCGGGTCTCTGGTGCTGTAAGGCAGCAGCTCCACCACTGCGCCACAGTGCTGCCCCCTCCTAGTTCCACCTCCCCACTCCATTTGACCATCACCTCTCCCCTAAAGTTTCCCCCATATCCTTTCCATACTAGTCAGATTCTTGCACTGGTAGCTTTGTGTTCCTGCTAATAATCTTCATGTAACTGTCACCCCCCCCTCCTCCACCCCATCTGGCTCCATCTGCCCTTTCTCTCCTCGTTGTCTGCTTCCGCCTATCACGTGAAGATAAACACAAAAAGCTGGAGTAACTCAGCGGGACAGGCAGCATCTCTGGAGAGAAGGAGTGGGTGACGTTTCGGGTCGAGACCCTTCTGTCTGAAGGAGTGGGTGACGTTTCGGGTCGAGACCCTTCTGCTGACGACCAAGTTCACCCCTCCCACACTGTCTCTATCTGTCGGCCGTCCCTCACCCCTGCCTTCTCTATGCTGGCCATCCCTCTCCACACCCAGTCGCGGGGCAGAGTGCGTTGCACGACCCGGTCGAGTTCTGTGGACCCGAAATCGCCACTGGAATCAATGGAATCGCCGATCCTAGGCCAGGTGAGGCAATTCCTCGGCCTGTTGCTGGTGAATGCCAGCAAGAATGAGCTGCGTCACAGTAGTGTATACGGAATCCAGCAGCACAGTGTGGTGACAGATCTGGAGTCAATATGTTTTGCATGTTCACCAGCATATGAACCAAAAACAGAGACAGACTCTCACAAAGCACTGTCTCATCCAGAAATAAGGGGACTTCACTATGGACGTGGCCATGGAGAGTTCTCAAAGCCTTCACTGGCATGAAAGAACAACGTTCTGCACAACGGCAGTAACATTGTTCATTGAGTTAAAGAAACATACTTCACAAGTAGCAAACAAGATATGCAACTGAAATTTTACAATGCATTTATTAATATATAGCCACTGTAAGAAATATACTTAATATCAAACATTTCATAACATGGATTTAAATCTCTCCATTATTGTGTTAGTGTAGTGCATGTGAACAGCATTAAGTGTGCAAACTTGATTCCTGAAACATTTCTTCAGACTTTTCTGTACAAAACCATATACTTTCTTTTAAAAAAGTCATAAGAAACAAATCCTACCGTATTTACACATCAAGAGATAAGCAAAAGACAAAATAGTTCCAATGCATTAGTGAAAAGACCACAAAGGACCTTTCGAAAAAATATGGCATAACATTGTTCGAGGAACAACAAAATCAGTTAAACCTTTCGTAAGTGTCATTTAATTGCTTAATTACTTACACATAATGGGTGGTTTGTGTGTCAGTCTAAGAATTGAGGGCTTAAACCGTTAACTATAACCCCATCTTGTGCTTCTCTAACATCACTTTTCTAAGGTGACTGTTGTAAAATAATTCATCAAAACTCTCCAAAATATGACATATTCAGCATCTAATAAAAAATGGCAAGGCAGTAGTTCACACTTTCCAATAAATCAAAAATCAGGGGAAGCAGCGTAATGAAATAGGGGAATATATTCTCTCCCCTCCTTCCCACTGCATCCATTCATCAACTTTTTAAAAATTCAAGCTCGTTAGAATAGATGTGGAAAGGGGCCAATGTAATCCACTACCTTCACTAACAGCAGGAAGCTCAGGTAGGTCAGATTAGCATGGCCAGATGCAGAGGAAATGTCCATCTATTGTGCTCCAAGACAATCTCAATACAAAAACTCTCACTGTGCCAGTGATGTGTAAGCAGAAATTCCCAAATTAACATTCAAAATGATTTGACATCTGGTGCCAATATGGAGACAATTTTGTGTCACTTAATCCTGACGGAACACATACTTTTGAGAACAAATTACCTTTGATCATCTAATACATTCAGGTGAATTTTAGTTTCCATCATTTGTACTTTAGTTAAAGTGAAGATAGACTTTAGACGTTATACTTTAGAGATACAGCGTGGAAACAGGCCCTGCAACCGAGTCTGCACTGACCAGTGATCACCCCGTACACTAGCATTTTCCTACACACTAGAGATAATTTTTTTTTTTTTACCAAAGCCAGTTAACCTACAAACGTGTACTTCTTTGAAGCATAGGAGGGACCCGGAGCACCCAGAGAAACCCCACGCAGTCACAGGAAGAACGTACAAACTCCGTACAGACAGCAGCCGTAGTCAGGATCGAACATGGGTCACTTGCACTGTAAGGCAGCAACTCTATCCCTGCGCCACCATGCCGCCCTTGTTGCAGGAAAAGCTTCATTTGGTATAAGTTAGGTCTTCACAATGCAAGACTAGTCTGAGACCCCACTCTGGCAACTTCAATACTTAACTTTTTCCCCTCAATTCCTCCTCCCCATGGTACCACCATCCCCTCTGACCACAAAACTCCCCACCACTACCACCTTCCTGTCACCCAAAGTCCTGAGTCTTCAATTATCTGGGGGCTGATGTCCCTGCAATGAACGATTACCACGCCCTCCACACATCTAATAAATAAAACCAATCACTCTGCCTCCATTTGATGATGTTCAGTAACATCCACAGCATTGGGTCTCAGGAACTCATGAGTTTAGAGTCTGGCCCACAGGGGAAACAGTCAATAATACACTACCTCTAACCACCATCAAACACATGCACATTAGGCCATTATATATTGTGTCATGAGTTTTAACCAAGAATAGGTTGACAATGCACAGAGCTTTATACCAAGGAAAGCCACAACGTTGACACTGTGGTACCAATGGAAGTTTACTCTCAAAAATAAGTTAATTTATCTTGTGGGCATTATGAAGAGGTGAATGCAACAACTCTCAATGCATCAAGCACAAAAATATACTGTGCTGCCTCCAAGTGCAGGTCAATATGGTGAAGGGCAACATATCATCCATGGGACTTCCAAATAAATGTTTCATTTCTCTTACATCAATACCTGTAATAAACTACTGCTGCAAAGAAGATTAGGATTTCCCAATATGCACCTATTTCTCTTTTTCTTTTGGTGGGGGGGGGGGGGGGGGGGGGGGAATGAAGGGGAACAAAATCGACATCAAAAATGAATGTTCAAAATAGAATCTTAATGTTCACTTTGAATCATAAACATGCAATGAATACAGTAGAAGTGACAATTAGCATTGTTAATTTCGGTCCTGAAGAGTATAAATGGACACCAGAGTTGATACTAAAGGCAAAGACGTCACCACGTAACATGCGATCCGTGATGTTCTCATTAACTGTTGGGATACCCCCTCTCTCTGCCATTGTTGCAAACTAGCTGAGTGGAATCAAAAGGTGTGCATTTAAAACACCATTATGAAAGTGCAGCATACTTCTAATAAAATCAAGATTTCATTTTAAATCAAATGTACATTTACTGGGTATGTGCAAAATTCTCTCTGTGCAGAAAGGGTCACAATGACAAGTGCAAGTTGATGTATTTGGACCAGTAAAGGCTGGCATGATAGATACCCTAGTGTTAAATTCCTTTGTATGCTCTCCTTTATCATTATGGTCTTCTTAACCAGTAATGTTTTCAAATATAATGACACGGTAAAGGGATTTTGTTTAAAGTAATAAACCACTTTATGTCTATCTTTCCTTGCATGTTTGTGAAATTGTTCTAACAATGACCCTCATAAATAACTAATGTACTGTACATTGAACAGACAAGAGGACACTCTAACACTTTCCACTTGTCTGGATGAGTGAAGCTTCAAATTCTCTCAAGGAACTCAACACGATCGTAACATTTACATTGCATTGTTCCTTCTGTTCCTTCTTTTCACCAATTCATTCCCCCTTGAAGTTATCAACTTTACACTGTTTTAGTAGCTCTTCATGAAACATTATATATTTTATTGGACAATAGTCAATGTGTGATAAAAATTAAAAAAATCAACCTTGCAATTCAGGCATAAGACATTCATGCGACATGATCATCACAACTACATCTTCACAATCTTCACAATCCAAACTTAGTCAGTATCAGGAATCTTTTGTCAGCCAACCTTATTTCGTTTTGTCCAGTCTTGGATCAAAGTGATTCCGTTTCTCGATGTAGTGATTATACCGTCGACCCTGACCTATTGCATTGTTTAACGTAGGGGTGATAAACACAGCATCCTGTCAGGTCAACCCATAGCAGAAGCCTCCCTACTCCAAAATGTGTTCAGAGCATCTGTAAAGCATTATCCTTGCAATGGTGATTCCCCTGCAGGTTTTTTCTAAATAGGGTGCCACCCGGATAAATCATGAGCACCACACAATATTTTAAATACTGAAAGTTGTGCCAGATTGCTGGCTAAGCTTTGAAAGGTAATTTAATACTGCCTGTCCTCACCACTCGAACAGCTATGGAGATGTAGATTGTCAAACACTCACTGTGTAAAAGATGTTTTTTTCTCACATTTCCCTTTGCAATTTTTAGCCATCACCTTAAATCCACGTCCCCTAGATTCCCAACCACCCTCCACCTCGATTTACTCTATCTACACCTATCATGAACTTGTCCACCTCAGCTGAATCTCCTTGCAATCTCTGCTTCATGGAGAACAACCACCTCTGCTCCTGTCCAATCTTAAAGTTAAAATCCATCACCCCAGAAAATATTCTCATATTTTGTCTTCAAAATAATCTAGCCAAAATAATCTGAAGCAGGGTCTCAACCTGAAACGTCACCTATCCATGTTCTCCGGAGATGCTGCCTGAGTTGCTGCCTGAGTTGCTCCAGCACTTTGTGGGCTTTTGTGTCGCCAAAATAATTGTTTGGAGTTTTTGAAGTTGGCTGGGTGTGGTTCGGCCTGTAGAACTTGTGTGAATAAGAATACAATTAGACAAGTAGAAGACATCCAAAATGGGATTGCGTTGCGTTTGTGTGGAAAGCGGAGAAATGCAAAGACTGAGATGTTACAATAACGGTGGAACTAATTATGAAACCTGTCCATTTCGCAACTGCTTTCAAAAATTGCCCTGAATTCAATACAAAAAAAGGAAATCAATGCAGGCCTGTCAGCATCAGGTAAGTTAAGATTGTGTTCAACATTTCTATGTCAAACTATGCACTAGTGCTGACCAACCTTCTGGGTGCTCCTTGCATTTTTTGTTTAATTCTCCCATTTCATTGACTATTCCATAGAAAATAACCCGCTACAAAAAAATTCCCAGGTACTTTGCCATGATGCAACAAGGAAAATAAAGACCAGAAATTGTGCAAGTTAAACCCCTTTTGGAAATTAAGGATGAACAGACCAGATCAGGAACAGGACTGGAAATAATAGGTAGGTGAATGCCGAAATAATCAAAACTCAAAAGGGTTCCCATGTCAAAGGTCTCTGCAGAGACAACTTTTACAATGGGCTTGTTGCATTCAGCTGATGGTAAATATTCATTATCACACAACTGCACACAGCAGGAAACCCATGCCTGGTGCCGATCCAAAACCAACGTGAGAGGGGAGGGGAAGAACAATGGAGGACCCGGCGTGGGGGAACTGGTGGGGGGGGGGGGGGGGAGTTGGGGGACAAGAGGGGGAGCCAGCGTGCTTTGTAACTTTGTCAGGGCCGTAGGTGGCTGCTATTTGTATACATTGTGTATGCAAGAAAAGAATCTCACTGTGCCTGGTCACATGACAAAGTATTCCTATTCCTTCCTATTCCAAAGAAACATAAGGAAAAGCTAATAATAAATAATCTCCTATATTGTCTTTCCCTTTCCTGAACGATTCACCTATATAGTCAACCCAGAGCTTCAGTTCGTCATTACCCTTGCTGATATTTAGTGATAGCTTGGCTCGAGCACGTTGTGCAGCAGAGATGGAAATGTCACTAAAGGCGGCCAGTTTACCAGCCTGAAGCTGACCTGTCCATTTAATCACACAGCAGTCTCTTTTCTAATGATGTTAGCTTTTGTCAAAAGGAAGAGCGCGGTCACTTTTAGGACACAGAATCGTGGATGATTCTGCTCACTATTCTAATGTCATTAAGTGCAAGCTAAAGGAACACACGGTGCCTAGAAATTTGCTGCCCGTTAATGAGGAAATTCTGCTTTGCCGCTGTAATGCAACGTTCTACCATTGCAAAGAATTGCACCCATCTAGTAAAAAGCTAGTTGCCGTTTAGTTGTAGATTAGATGGCATCCTTGGTTTCAAGTGTCACTGTCAAAAATTGAGATTTCGCTGGGGAAAAATGTGACATCGCTGGCCTCTTCTGCCAGTTCCAGTAAGGTCGGTAACATATCGGTCTCATCCACTTCCTCCTTTGAGAAAGGCAGGCTGTTGCAATCTCGACTTTCAACTTCACCTGAAAATATGAGCGAGGAACAAGAGGAAGGTTTACAGAGAGTGTAAACAAATGAACGGTCCTCGTCACACTAAGCAACTGTTCTGAACAAACATATACAGTCAGTCCCTGAGAAACATAGAAACATAGAAAATAGGTGCAGGAGTAGGCCATTCGGCCCTTCGAGCCTGCACCGCCATTCAATATGATCATGGCTGATCATCCAACTCAGTATCCTGTACCTGCTTTCTCTCCATACCCCCTGACCCTTAGCCACAAGGGCCACATCTAACTCCCTCTTAAATATAGCCAATGAACTGGCCTCAACTACCTTCTGTGGCAGAGAATTCCACAGATTCACCACTCTCTGTGTGAAAAATGTTTTTCTCATCTCAGTCCTAAAAGACTTCCCCTTATCCTTAAACTGTGACCCCTTGTTCTGGACTTCCCCAACATCGGGAACAATCTTCCTGCATCTAGCCTGTCCAACCCCTTAAGAATTTTGTAAGTTTCTATAAGATCCCCCCTCAATCTTCTAAATTCTAGCGAGTACAAGCCGAGTCTATCCAGTCTTTCTTCATATGAAAGTCCTGACATCCCAGGAATCAGTCTGGTGAACCTTCTCTGTACTCCCTCTATGGCAAGAATGTCCTTCCTCAAATTAGGACACCAAAACTGTACGCAATACTCCAGGTGTGGTCTCACCAAGACCCTGTACAACTGCAGTAGAACCTCCCTGCTCCTATACTCATACGAAACACAAGTGATCTCAGTCAACCCAGATACTTCCCAATGTTGGATTGGAATGGAATGGTTTATTGTCACATGTGACAGGGCACAGTGAAATTCTTTGCTTGCATACCCAAGGTATGCAAACAGTCGTCAGAGCTAACAAAGTACCGCCGCCAACTCCTCCTTTGTTCATCCCGCCCCCCTATTGCTCTCCCCCCCCCCACCCCCCCTTCCCCCTCCTTCCCGGTGGTCCCCCCACTCCAGGTCCTCCAATTGTTCATTGTTGTTCCTCCTCCCTCACGGCGGTCGCCCCACGACGGGGCCTCCATTGTTCATCCCCCTCCCGCACCTCACGGTGGTTTCCCCGCGTCCTCATCGACCGCGGGTCGACCCGCGAGGCTCGCTTCAGACCAAGGTGGCATTGCTTAAAATTGTGCAAAGCCAACAAACAGATATTTATCTATAATCTTCCATTATTAGTTTAGTAATCTGATATAATATATCCAAAATCATCAAGAGCAGTTTACCTTGTTTGACCTGCAATTCTGTATAATCTTGTTCCTCTTGTACATCATTCTCTTTTTGTCCATTTACTCTCTGCAAGAACAGGTTCAGTAATACTTAGCTGCAACTCTTAATTTTTATATATCAATGTGACAAGGTATGAACATCATTAATCGCACAATTTTGATTATAACAGAATTGGTTCCTGGTTCCTAAATCCACAAACACATGTGGGCCTGTCCCACTTAGGCGATTGTCCAGGCGACTGCCGGCGACTGTCAAGTTGCCGGCAGTCGCCTGAAAAAACGGCAACTGGAACGGCGACTGTCATAGTGGAACACGCACACACACATCGCTTCCGTCACCAGCCCGTTATGCAGGCGGGGACAGGGCAAGCATGGGGAGCGCTGTCCTAAGTGAAATTCACATGGTGCAAAGCCAAGGAGATACCGCAACGAACAGGAAGGTTGGTGCTGTAATTAAGGCAGCCTAAAGCACAGTGTACGGAGGGGGGGGGGAGAGGGGGAAGAAGGAGGGAGAAGGATGGAAGCCAGACAACCTTTAAGAAGCCAGAGATACAGTACACGGCTGTGAAGCTCGGCGGACATTAACATTACCGGTCGCTTATCCTTGGTTCTGAAAACTACTGCTTACATTTTTTTTCCCAATGAGCCAATGGAATTCATCGGCTACAACCTACGAGAACCTTTGACCTCCTGACAACCCTCCTACGGCACGAAAATTCTTGCTACTCTCCATGGCGGCGGCTTCATTCTAGTCGCCTCAAATTTTTCAACGTTGAAAAATTTGCGTTGACCATAACGAGGCCGCGACTAGTTCCGGAATGCGGGAACTCCTCGCGACCATGAATGCGACTCCCCGGCAACCACCCGCGAACATGTGGCGACTGCATAGTCTCCTGCAGACGCCCATTAGGGTTCATGTGATCGATATTTTTGACCAGATTTAAAAAAAGAGAAATTAAGGCGAGAAAAAGCTTTTCCACCCAGAGAGTTGTGAATTTATGGAATTCCCTGCCACAGAGGGCAGTGGAGGCCAAGTCACTGGATGGATTTAAGAGAGAGTTAGATAGAGCTCAAGGAGCTAGTGGAGTCAAGGGATATGGGGAGAAGGCAGGCACGGGTTATTGATAGGGGACGATCAGCCATGATCACAATGAATGGCGGTGCTGGCTCGAAGGGCCGAATGGCCTCCTCCTGCACCTATTTTCTATGTTTCTAAGGCAAATTTACTATCTTCTAACCTAAAATTGCTAACATCAACTGCAGCACTCCAATCGGCATGCTTTTTTCAGAAAAGAAACCTACTCCCAACTATAATTTCGAAGCCCAAAGATATCTCTCCACCTCTTCAATCTGGGATTAACTATTTTCAAATGACATAATAAAAAGTGGCATTTGAGGTAAAGGGCAACAATCTGCTCTCTTGACTTTCTGCAACCAGCTGAAAATAGACCAACTGCTTATAATGATATCATTTTCCGTGAGCTCGGTACCTTGCTGTTGTCCAGTTCTACTTCAGGAAATGTTGTTACTAATCCTCCAACCGATGGGTTGTAGAGCTGGGGATAAAGAAGTAATCAGAAGTGTAACTGCTTAACCGAAGACACACTGCACTCTTACTAAAGTGGCTTAATGCCTCTCGTGATCTTATCCAACATGTAAAAGATCTTATAACTAGAGTGCTTTGCACAGTTTGTGGGTCTTGAGCGTGCTGCAGGCTTTCTGGAGCTCAATGGTTCTCCTTGACTACTCAAGATCAGGTTGTTTAAGATGTTATTAAAGATGAACATAAAATGCCACTTATTTTCCCCAAGTTTCGTGGGGACATACTATGTCACTATAAGTCTATGACTCTAGACAAGTACGTGGATAGGATAGGTTTGGAGGGATATCAAACGCAGGAAAGTGGAACCAGTGTAGATGGGACATATTGGTCGGTGTGGGCAAGTTGGGCCAAAGGGCCTGTTTCCACACAGTATGACTATAATGACATGTGGAAATTGATTTTTAACTCAATTCATGGAACAAAAGCAAAGACAACTAATTAACTTCATCCCACGCTCTGCAAATTCTCTGACATAAAAATTGCTTTGTGCAACAAATTCGCAAATTTGCTGAAGTCTTAATATTTTAATGCAGCCTTGATGGTAAGACTTGGAAGTTAAGAAACAACCCATTCTTAAGAACACTCAATATGCAAGTCTCCCACTGGCCTGAAAAAAACAACAAATTCCTTTGACTAAGCAGAGAACTGCCAAATTATCAAGAACGATTGATTGATTGATATTTTGATGCTAGGATGGTGCCAGTTTGCATTGCCTTTCATGGTTCATTGGTTATTTGTGCTCTCTGTCAGTGCTTGTTCTTCATCTTGCATATGCATGCATTATTTCTCCCCATCAGCCACTTTTCTAGTGGGGGGAACACATAAGTTCATAAGTCATTCGAGCTGAATTAGGCTATTCAGCCCATCGAGTCTACTCCACCATACAATCATGGCTGATCTATCTTTCAGCCATGATCACATTGAATGGCGGTGCTGGCTCGAAGGGCCGAATGGCCTACTCCTGCACATATTGTCTATAACCCGTTTCCTGCCTTCTCCCCATAACCTTTGATACTCTTACTAATCAAGAACCAGTCAATCTCTGCTGTAAAAATACCCATTGGCTTGGCCTCCACAGCCGTCTGTGGTAATGAATTCCACAGATTCATCACCCTCTGACTAAAGAAATTCCTCCTCATCACTTTTTTTTTAAAGGTATGTCCTTTTATTCTGAGGCTGTGCCTTCTGGTCCTTGACTCTCCCATTGGTGGAAACATTCTCTCTACATCTAATGAAAGACCTTCATGGGTAAACCAAACTGAGGCCAGCTTTTTGTTGACATGGAGAATTATATGTGGGCCCATATAGTCTGGTGCTGTCCGTGTAGCGTTTGCACGCTCTCCCTGTGACCACGTGGGTTTTCCAAGTGAGTGTTCTGATCTCCACCCATACACCGGAAACATGCATGTTGGTGGGTTGGTGTGTGTAGTGGTAGCTGGAGAATGGGGAAGGAGTTGATGGCAGTGTTGGAAAAATACAATAGGCTCGGCTTAGCATCAATGTAAATGGGTGCTTGATGGTTGGTGTGGATTAGATGGGCCAAAGGGCCCAGTTCTGTGTGAAATAACTCAGTATAACTCAATGGCGATCAGGAAAGACACAGATCTACATATTTTATTGCTCTTAGTAAAGATAAATTGTATTTCAACTCACATCTTTGAGTAAATCCAAATTAATGTCTAATCGATTATCGCTGAGTGAGGAATGCATCTGAGCCAAACTGTTGTCAATCATATCCAAATGGTCAATTATTTCACCGCTGGAGAGAAAAGGAAGAACAACATAGAATGAGATGATTAATTCAAAGTGACCAGTTCCAGTCCTTAATCAGTCTTTTCCCAATATCAAAAATAGATCAGCAACTCACTGATAAGGAGCAGTATTTTTAAAAGTCTTGCATATTCCCAGTTTCAACATCACAGTAAGGCTTCGAAATGACTTGGTATCACATTGTCAGTTAAGCTGTAATGGGTGGCACAGTGGTGTAGCAGTAAAGCTGCTGCCTTAACTAGTCAGAGACCGGGTTCAACCCTGACTACTGCCGCTGCCTGTACAGAGTTTGTACATTCTCCATGTGACCATGTGGGCTTTCTCATTGGCGCCCCGGTTTCCCTCTACATTCCAAAGACGTGCAGGTTTGTAGGCTAATTGGCTTCTGTAAATTGTCCCTAGTGTGTAGGATAGAACCAGTGTACGGGTGATAATTGATCGGCGTGGACTAGGTGGGCCGAATGGCCTGGTTCCACGCTGTATTTCCAGCTAAACTGCAAGGTATGTGTCCTCTTCATTTTGTTTCTGGCATTTTATTCTCCAAATATTATTCCACGACATTTGTTGGGTCATGGGGGAGAGATGAGTTAGAAGGATTGTACCATTGAACGCTGAGCACTTTGTACATTGCCCAAATGCAAAGTGCAAACTAGATGGGAAGCCCCATGCATCAGTGTGTGGGCTTGATGCAAGATAAGCATGACCCAGCGTCAAACTGGGAATAAAAAATCCTCAGTTATAAGTTACACCAAATCACAGGTGCTCTTCCCTCTGTCTTATGGTGATGAATTCAATGTAACCAACTCCTGAAGGCACTGTGCATATTTCTTCCCCCTTTCCACCTCCACGCTTCTTTCCCTGCATCTGAAAAAAACATATGTCCGTGCACCAGAATCTTGTGCAGCATGGACCACTGCTGTTAACAATTTTTATTCATCGGATAATTTTATCTGTGGCAATCATGAAGGTCATGGAACAACCGATTCAACAATATTCGTTCATTACCATCCACAAAACTTTCCACTAATGGTGCCAAGACCTGGCGACTCTTGTGTATGGTCTCAGTTGGCTATTTCTACACACTTTGGACTTAATCTGGAATTATGCTATGTCTCGTGATAATTTGCTGAATTATATGCAAAAAAAAAGCATTTCACTGTACTTCGAGAGTAGACAAAAAATGCTGGAGAAACTCAGCAGGTGAGGCAGCATCTATGGAGAGAAGGAATAGGCGACGTTTCTGGTCGAGACCCTTCTTCAGACTGAATCTCAGTGTACTTCGGTACATATGATACTAAAGAACCATTGAACCATCTCATTTCCCAGCAGGAGACATTTTGTCCCATGGAGTGTGTGCTCTTCAGTCAGTTAAATAAAATGACAGAGTTCCAATTGACCCATGAGCTAAGACTCCTCCTTCACCCATGCACAATCTCAAAGGGGTGAAGGGAGAGAATAAACAATCATTCATTCTTAAGTTTACTTTTCAAGCATCATTTTGTTGATGCAGGAAAAAATGTTCCTGATGTTGGGGGGAGTCCAGAACCAGGGGTCACAGTTTAAGAATAAGGGTTAGGCCATTTAGGACTGAGATGAGGAAAAACGTTTTCAACCAGAGAGTTGTGAACCTGTGGAATTTTCTGCCACAGATGGCAGTGGAGGCCAATTCACTGGATGTATTCAAGAGAGAGTTAGATATAGCTCTTAGGGCTAATGGAATCAAGGGTTATGGGGAAATGCATGAACGGGGTACTGATTCTGGATGATCAGCCATGATCATATTGAGCGGCGATGCTGGATCACAGGGCCGAATGGCCTACTCCTGTACTTATTGTCCATGTTTGTATGTTTCTATCTTTCTAAGCAGAATCTCACCGGTCAGAATTCTCTTCCGTGGTCATTTGACAGTGTTCACCCAGAAGTGTGTGGTACAGGTCATGTGATGTGAATTGTGAAGCCACTGTGCTGGACGTGTCAACCAGATTGTCTGTGTCTGAGCTGAACAGCTCTTCAGCAGTTCTCCGCTTTCCAATCTCAAAACTGTAGACAGTAAAATAGACACGTAGAAATAAAGCATGCAACATCTCCAGCAATCAATGCTATACAGGTGTTAACTTCTTTACGCCATCAGAAATAATAGGCATTAGTTATGAAGTAATGCAGCAACTCCTCTCCTTAGAACAGAAGTTAGACCACCCAGAGTCACTGCTCCAATCTTAGAGGTGTTGATATATTTGTGAAAAAGTGACAATTATTTGCACTGTTCTAAGTAATTAGAGAGTACAGATACAACATTACCGAAAGAAATGTCAGTTTTCAAACTTCTCACCATTTTACAATAATTGTTTGGACATATATCAAATCTTAGGTGTTAATAAATTAATTAAAAGGTTAAAATTATGTGCACCATTCTGAGTAGAGGGCATTCTGAGGGAGAGAGGCCCGGGAGCCGTTGGAGCTGTTGGTGTGGGAGGAGTAAAGTCCGGGCGGTGAGTACAAAACCCCATCGCGGGGTTTCGTTCCACAGAGGCCCGGGAGCCGTTGGAGCTGTTGGTGTGGGAGGAGGAATCCCAAATCGGTAATGTTCCATTCGCAGTTTACAGTCCAATACAAGAGGAAGCCGCTGATTGGTGGAAGCGGACTAGAGGAAGCAGCTGATTGGGAGTCAGATCCCTGCTGATTTCTTCCAGCAGATTGTATTGTATTGTATTTGTATTGTATTGTATTGCACTTTGTATTGTATTGTATTTGTATTGTATCCTAGGTACAGGAGGAGTATGAGGGCCAGGGCAGTTTACTGTTCTGGATGTCAGATGTGGGAGGTCAAGGAATCTGATAGCCTTCCAGACGTCCACATCTGCGCCAGGTGCATTGAGATGGGGCTCCTAAAGGGCCATATTAGGAACCTGGAGCAGCAGCTCGATGACCTCCGTCTGGTCAGGGAGAGTGAGGAAGTCATAGAGAGGAGTTATAGAGAGGTGGTCACTCCAAGACCACAGGAGTCAGGCAAGTGGGTCACGGTTAGGAGGGGCAAGGGGCACAGGCAGGGACTAAAGAGTACGCCAGTGGCTGTACACCTTGACAATAAGCACTCCTGTTTGAGTACTGTTGGGGGGGACAGCCTATCTGGGGGTAGCAACAGCAGCCAGGCCTCCGGTACAGAGACCGGCCCTGTTGCTCAGAAGGGTAAGGAAAAGAAGAGGAGGGCAGTAGTAATAGGGGACTCTATAGTTAGGGGGTCAGATAGGCGATTCTGTGGACGCAGTCAGGAGACCCGGATGGTAGTTTGCCTCCCTGGTGCCAGGATCCGGGATGTGTCTGAACGTGTCCAAGATATCCTGAAAGGGGAGGGAGAGGAGCCTGAGGTCGTGGTACATATAGGTACCAATGACATAGGTAGAAAAAAGGAAGAGGTCCTGAAAGGAGAATTTAGGGAGTTAGGAGGAGAGTTAAGGAGAAGGACTGCAAAGGTAACAATCTCGGGATTACTGCCTGTGCCACGCGACAGTGAGAGTAGGAATGGAGCGAGGTGGAGGATAAATGCGTGGCTGAAGGACTGGTGCAGTGGGCAGAGATTCAAGTTTCTGGATCATTGGGACCTCTTTTGGGGAAGGTGTGACCTGTACAAAAAGGACGGGTTGCACTTGAACCCGAGGGGGACCAATATCCTGGCGGGGAGATTTGCAAAGGCTACAGGGGAGACTTTAAACTAGAACGGTTGGGGGGAGGGACTCAAATAGAGGAAGCTTGTAGACGGTGTGTGAGGCAGGAGGCAGAGAAGGGAAGCACTCAGACCCAACAGGTAGGGGGGAAAGAAGAAAAAAATAATAAACAGAGAATAAGAGGTGGTGGGTTTCTTAAATGTGTGAGCAGAGAGACAGAGGGGTGTAAAATGAGGGTAGAAGCAATAGGTAACAAGGTGAAAAGTAAACGTGGCAGGCAGACAAATCCAGGGCAAAAATCAAAAAGGGCCACTTTTCAACATAATTGTATAAGGGGTAAGAGCATTGTAAAAATAAGCCTGAAGGCTTTGTGTCTCAATGCAAGGAGCATTCGTAATAAGGTGGATGAGTTGAATGTGCAGATAGCTATTAATGATTATGATATAGTTGGGATCACGGAGACATGGCTCCAGGGTGACCAAGGCTGGGAGCTGAACATCCAGGGATATTCAATATTCAGGAGGGATAGACAGAAAGGAAAAGGAGGTGGGGTAGCGTTGCTGGTTAGAGAGGAGATTCACGCAATGGAAAGGAAGGATATTAGCTTGGAGGATGTGGAATCGATATGGGTAGAGCTACGAAACACTAAGGGGCAGGAAACGCTAGTGGGTGTTGTGTACAGGCCACCTAACAGTAGTAGTGGAGTTGGGGATGGCATCAAACAGGAAATTAGAAATGCGTGCAACAAAAGTAAAACAGTTATAATGGGTCACTTCAATCTACATATAGATTGGGTGAATCAAATTGGCAGGGGTGCTGAGGAAGAGGATTTCTTGGAATGTATGCGGGATAGTTTTCTAAACCAACATGTAGAGGAACCAACGAGAGAGCAGGCTATTCTAGACTGAGTATTGAGTAATGAGGAAGGGTTAGTTAGCAGTCTTGTTGTGCGTGGCCCCTTGGGCAAGAGTGACCATAATATGGTTGAGTTCTTCATTAGGATGGAGAGTGACATTGTTAATTCAGAAACAAGGGTTCTGAACTTAAAGAAAGGTAACTTTGAGGGTATGAAACGTGAATTGGCCAAGATTGACTGGCAATTGATTCTTAAAGGGTTGACGGTGGATATGCAATGGAAGGCATTTAAAGACTGCATGGATGAACTACAAAAATTGTTCATCCCAGTTTGGCAAAAGAATAAATCAGGGAAGGTAGTGCATCCGTGGATAACAAGGGAAATCAGGGATCGTATCAAAACAAAAGATGAAGCGTACAAATTAGCCAGAAAAAGCAGCCGACCAGAGGACTGGGAGAAATTCAGAGTCCAGCAGAGGAGGACAAAGGGCTTAATTAGGAAAGGGAAAATAGATTATGAAAGAAAACTGGCAGGGAACATAAAAACTGACTGCAAAAGTTTTTATAGATATGTGAAGAGAAAGAGATTAGTTAAAACAAATGTAGGTCCCTTGCAGTCAGAAACAGGTGAATTGATCATGGGGAACATGGCAGACCAATTGAATAACTACTTTGGTTCTGTCTTCACTAAGGAAGACATAAATAATCTGCCGGAAATAGCAGGGGACCGCGGGTCAAATGAGATAGAGGAACTGAGTGAAATCCAGGTTAGCCGGGAAGTGGTGTTAGGTAAATTGAATGGATTAAAGGCCAATAAATCCCCAGGGCCAGATAGGCTGCATCCCAGAGTACTTAAGGAAGTAGCCCCAGAAATAATGGATGCATTAGTGATAATTTTTCAAATCTCCTTAGATTCTGGAGTAGTTCCTGAGGATTGGAGGGTAGCTAATGTAACCCCCCTTTTTAAAAAGGGAGGGAGAGAGAAAACGGGGAATTACAGACCAGTTAGTCTAACATCGGTAGTGGGGAAACTGCTAGAGTCAGTTATTAAAGATGGGATAGCAGCACATTTGGAAAGTGGTGAAATCATTGGACAAAGTCAGCATGGATTTACGAAAGGTAAATCATGTCTGACGAATCTTATAGAATTTTTCGAGGATGTAACTAGTAGAGTGGATAAGGGAAAACCAGTGGATGTGTTATATCTGGACTTTCAGAAGGCTTTCGACAAGGTCCCACATAAGAGATTAGTATACAAACTTAAAGCACACGGTATTGGGGGTTCAGTATTGATGTGGATAGAGAACTGGCTGGCAAACAGGAAGCAAAGAGTAGGAGTAAACGGGTCCTTTTCAGAATGGCAGGCAGTGACTAATGGGGTACCGCAAGGCTCAGTGCTGGGGCCCCAGCTATTTACAATATATATTAATGATTTGGATGAGGGAATTGAATGCAACATCTCCAGGTTTGCGGATGACACGAAGCTGGGGGGCAGTGTTAGCTGTGAGGAGGATGCTAGGAGGCTGCAAGGTGACTTGGATAGGCTGGGTGAGTGGGCAAATGCATGGCAGATGCAGTATAATGTGGATAAATGTGAGGTTATCCACTTTGGTGGCAAAAACAGGAAAGTAGACTATTATCAGAATGGTGGCCGATTGGGAAAAGGGGAGATGCAACGAGACCTGGGTGTCATGGTACACCAGTCATTGAAAGTAGGCATGCAGGTGCAGCAGGCAGTGAAGAAAGCAAATGGTATGTTAGCATTCATAGCAAAAGGATTTGAGTATAGGAGCAGGGAGGTTCTACTGCAGTTGTACAGGGTCTTGGTGAGACCACACCTGGAGTATTGCGTACAGTTTTGGTCTCCAAATCTGAGGAAAGACATTCTTGCCATAGAGGGAGTACAGAGAAGGTTCACCAGATTGATTCCTGGGATGTCAGGACTTTCATATGAAGAAATACTGGATAGACTCGGCTTGTACTCGCTAGAATTTAGAAGATTGAGGGGGGATCTTATAGAAACTTACAAAATTTTTAAGGGGTTGGACAGGCTAGATGCAGGAAGATTGTTCCCGATGTTGGGGAAGTCCAGGACAAGGGGGCACAGTTTAAGGATTAAGGGGAAATCCTTTAGGACCGAGATGAGAAAAACATTTTTCACACAGAGAGTGGTGAATCTCTGGAACTCTCTGCCACAGAAGGTAGTTGAGGCCAGTTCATTGGCTATATTTAAGAGGGAGTTAGATGTGGCCCTTGTGGCTAAAGGGATCAGGGGGTATGGAGAGAAGGCAGGTACAGGATACTGAGTTGGATGATCAGCCATGATCATATTGAATGGCGGTGCAGGCTCAAGGGGCCGAATGGCCTACTCCTGCACCTATTTTCTATGTTTCTATGTTTCTATATACAACACTACTGAAAGAAGTGTCAGTTTTCAAAACTTCTCACCATTTTACAACAATTGTTTGGATTTATATCAAAGTTAAATTTAGCCAAGGAGGCAAAACCATCACAGCAGACTGAGTTTTACAGATGAAAGGGATGGGAGAGGACATTTATTTTAAGCTGGATAACAAATGTATGGGAGTTTGCTGTTTGTACAACACTCCAGCCCATCACAGTGGCGCAGTGGTAGAATTGCTGCCTTTCAGCGAATGCAGCACGGGAGACTACGGGTGCTGCAGTTCGATCCCGACTTCGGGTGCTGTCTGTACGGAGTTTGTACATTCTCCCCATGACTTGCGTGGGTTTTCTCCGAGATCTTCGGTTTCCTCCCACACTCCAAAGACATGCAGGTTTGTAGGTTAATTGGCTTGGTAAATGTAAAAATTGTCCCTAGTGGGTGTAGGATAGTGTTAATGTGTGGGGATCGCTGGTCGGCGCAGACCCGGTGGGCCGAAGGGCCTGTTTCTACGCTGTATCTCTAAACTAAACTAGACATGAAGCATTATCAAAGTAATTGAGACATAGTGTGAATGATGTAACTTCTTTAGTGTGGGCTTATGGTATCAGGGAAGCCTTAACCACTGGGATCACAGAAGATGGTGGGGAGCGAAGGGTTAATCAACCAGATGGTGGATGCCAGTTTTATTGGAATTGGATAAAATGAGCTCAGAGAAAACAAAAGATCAAGTCTCTACGTGTAGGAAGGAACTGCAGATGCTTTTTTATACCGAGGATAGACAAAAATTGCTGAAGTAACTCAGCGGGTTAGGCAGCATCTCTGGAGAGAAAGAATAGGCGACGTTTCGGGTCGGAACCCTTCTTCAAACTGAAAGATAGAGAAGGCAAGAAACAAAACAGGGACCTCAGGAAGGGCAGGGTCCATAATGGCCCATTGTTGGGTGGGGAAGATGTGCAGTGAGAGAGGGTGCTGCAGAACTCCTGTCAGAGAGAAGAGGGGAGGTTCTTTCTAGATCGTCACTAATTTGCTGTCATACATGGTAGGTGTGATATTATATCACGATATTGAACACATGGCGTGGGAACAGTTTTTGAAGATATGTTTATCTGAAGAGTCTGTCCTAAAAGACTGCCATTAGGGCGAGGCTGCTCTTCAATAATTAAAAGAATCTAACCTAAGCTTTAAAACAGAGTGGGTTTCTGACACAGATTCCTACCTGTGCTGTTCTTCGGAACAGTGTTCGGGACTCCCAATCAAATGAGTGATTTCAGAGATGATAACGCCTCCAGGATAAACGCTGCTTTTCTCACAGGTTTCACATTCTTAACATGTTAATCAAGGAAAGTGCATTAATCTCTTTATTCCATACAGGTCCTGCCATGCGCTCATCTTGCTTATCCTAAGCCATAAATCCACAGCAGTAAGATTCAAGCTTGATCAACGACAAAAATAAAACATAGGAATGACCAAAACGACACTATGTTCTGGAGTAACAGAGCAGGCCGGGCAGTATCTCTGGCGAATATAAATTGGTGATGTTTTGAGGCAGGATCAGCGCCCAGACCCAAAACATTATCTATCCATGTTTTTCAGAGATGCTGCTAGACTCGCCGAGTTAATACAGCACTTTGCGCCTTTTTTTGTAAACCAGCATCTGCTTTTTCTTGTTTCTACCGTAATTACCAACGTCTAATTCCCTGATGAGAAATCACCCATCCTTTAGGAAATATGAAGCAAAACCCTTCAGTGATACATTCAATTCCTAACTCACTTCAGTAGTTGACAATGCCACTCATCTATTCACCCCCATTTCAACAGAGCATTTTCCACCTTCCTCCCAATTCTCCTCCCCCTTCTCCCCTCTACTTCTATGGCATTCATCATTCCTCCTCCCTGGTTTTGGGGAAATGAGGCAGGTATGTTGTGGGAAGAAAAAGTTCAAACTAGGAGAACATTTTTTGCAAGAAGAGTTTAGACACTGGGACAAAAAAACAACAACCTGTAATCACTCAACTTCTTGCAGAGAGCAGAGAACAGCCTATGAAACAAGCTGAAAAGGATTATGTAGTACATGCCGACTAAATGGTAGAGGATTTAACTTTACTTTAGAGATACAGCTCGGAAACAGGCCATTCATCCTACTGAGTCTGTGCCAACCAGCAATCACCCCGCATACTAGCACTATCCGATACATTAGGGACAATTTACAATCGTTGCCAAAGCCAACTGCAAACCTCTACGTCTTTGGAGTGTGGGTATAAACCAGACCACCCGGAGAAAACCTGTCCACATTTGGCCTATACCCCTCAAAACCTTGCCTATCTATAGAAAATGGCGGAAATCTAGAAGGGGAAATCATCACTTCACTGATTTACTCATCTTCACTCTTCCTCGTCCCATCTTTCTCATCTCTGTTTTTCAACAAACAAAATGACTTTTAACCTACCGGAATGCCATGCACAGCAGTGCCATCCTGACTAGAATCCATCGTGATGGGTCGACTGTACTTGGCATAGGAATGAGGTAATCCAGAAGTACCAATCATCAGAGGCCTAGAGGAATGTGCAACAAATTACTAAAGGCACAAGATCATATTTTGTATAAAATAAATGACAAAAACATTTTAATATTTAATAGTCATTTGCAAGCCCTGATAATATCCTATTTCTGGAATATAAAATTGCAGTGTAGCAATAAAAATTCCTTTGCACCACTGCAAAGTTGATGCTGCACAGTTGAAATCCAGATCAGAGCAATAATGTGGTTCTCCCATTGCTCCACCAACTTCTTTTAACGCCATTAAAATATAAATCGGTCACAATTGCTGAATTAATTATTAATCTCACATCTCAGTTATCTATCTCAGATCTCTCCTGATCTCACCCATCACAGAAGCCACTTCAGACAATTCAGTACATTGCACCTGATATCATGACATGGCTGAGAATACTGGGAGCAGTAAAGGATATGGAACCAGGCAACATTCAATTGTAGCACTGAAGAATTGTATTTCAAAATCAGCTGTGATGAAGCATTAGCTGGGTAGACACCGGAGAGGAGAAAAGGAGAATGGGGATGGGGAGGAATTTCTTTAGCCAGAGGGTGCAGAATGAGGTTAGGAGGGAAAAGTAGATAAGCCATGATCAAATGGCGGAGTAGACTCGATGGGCTGAATGCTTAATTCTGTACCTATGTCTTGCGATCTAAGGAAAAAAGGAACCTTTGACCCTCCAGTTCCATAGGCGCACAGCATTATGGTTGAGACAGCTATAAAGGAACAGCTATGTGTTTTCAGACAACAACCGGTCAAGATGGGGACAAACAGCAGACCATTGAACACCCAAGCTCATCGAGTCCTCATCTCCCCTCGTGCATATGATATTTTAAATTAACAACATCACATGGGCAGCACGGTGGCGCAGCGGTAGAGTTGCTGCCTTACAGCGCTTGCAGCGCCAGAGACCCGGGTTCGATCCCAACTACGGGCGCTGTCTGTACGGAATTTGTACATTCTCCCTGTGACCGTGTGGGTTTTCTCCGAGATCTTCGGTTTCCTACCACATGACAAAGACGTACAGGTTTGTAGGTTAATTGGCTTGGGTTTGTATACTTGGTATAAGTGTAAATTGTCCCTAGTGTGTGTAGGACAGTGTTAATGTGCGGGATCGCTCGTCGGTGTGGTCTCGGTAGGCCAAAGAGCCTGTTTCCGCGCAGTATCTCTAAACTAAACTGAACTTCAACTTCAGGAAGCAGGAATCCAGCACATTAATACATGGAGCGGCTGGGCTTGTATATTCTGGAGTTTAGAAGGATGAGAGGAAATCTTATTGAAACATATAAGATTATTAAGGGTCTGGACACGCTAGAGGCAGGAAACATGTTCCTGATGTTGGGGGAGTCCAGAACCAGGGGCCACTGTTTAAGAATAAGGGGTACGCCATTTAGAACGGAGACGAGGAAACACTTTTTCACACAGAGAGTTGTGAGTCTGTGGAATTCTCTGCCTCAGAGGACAGTGGAGGCCGGTTCTCTGGATGCTTTCAAGAGAGAGCTAGATAGGGCTCTTAAAGGTAGCGGAGTCAGGGGATATGGGGAGAAGGCAGGAACGGGGTACCGATTAGGGATGGCGGTGCTGGCTCGAAGGGCCGAATGGCCTACTCCTGCACCTATTGTCTATTGTCTACTCACATTTTTCTCTTGATTCCAGCCATGTTGTTTGACTGCACCATACTAGCAATGAAGTGGATGATCTGCAGAAAAGAATATGTTGAGGATGTGAATATATTACAAGTTACAGAGTCACATAGCACAAGATGTCTGTGCCAAATGTTTAACGGGTTGCCATTAAGTCAGTCTCTTGCATGTTGCCCAGAGCTCTACAAATTCTCACTCCCCCATGAATGATTTTACTGCCACCTTTTCAAGTAGTTCAGTCCACTGTGGATCACAGAAGATTTCCTAATTTCCCCAGGACTTTTGCCAAATATTCCAAATCTGTGGCATCGAGTTAAACAACTGTAATCTTATTTTTAACCCACATCATCCAGAATTTGGAATGCTGCCCTGAAATCTGCTTTGGCTTCTCTGCGTCGAATACTACCCAAACTTCTGCAGTGAGCGGCCAAAGACATGGTAAATGAAACAAAATGTGGCAAAATGTGAAGTCATTGCCTTTGATTAAAAAAAATAGAAAAGCAGAGTACTTTGAAATGGTCTAAAAACATAATGGGTTGGTATTCAAAGAGACCCGACAATGCCTGTAATGTCATTCATCCGACACCTGCTGAGTTACTCTCCTCAGTACCTGCAGCTCTGCCCTTGCTCCCCCTCCCCCTAGTCGCAACAGGGACAGAGTCCCCCAAGTCCTGACCTTTCACCCCATCAGCCGTCGCATACAACACATAATCTCCCGACATTTTCGCCACCTCCAACGGGATCCCACCACTAGTCACATCTTCCCGTCTCCACCCCCTTTCCGTCTTCCGCAGAGACTGTTCCCTCCGCAACTCCCTGGTTAACTCATCCCATCCAACAGATGGCGCAATGGGCTAAGTGTTCGGCTGGCAACCGGAAGGTAGCCGGTTCGAATCCCGCTTGGAGTGCATACTGTCGTTGTGTCCTTGGGCAAGACACTTCACCCACCTTTGCCTGCGTGTGAATGTGTGTGAGTGATTGGCGGTGGACGGAGGGGCTGTAGGCGCAGATTAGCAGCCACGCTTCCGTCAGTCTGCCCCAGGGCAGCTGTGGCTACAGAAGTAGCTCACCACCACCGAGTGTGACTGAGGAGTGAATGAATAATGCGATGTAAAGCGCCTTGAGTATTAGAAAGGCGCTATATAAATCCCATCCATTCTTATTATTATTATTATCCAACAAAACCACCCCTTCCCCAGGTACCTTCCCCTGCAACCGCAGGAGATGCAACACCTGTCCCTATACCTCCTCCCTCGACTGTCTAGGGACCCCGACAGTCCTTTCAGGTTAGGCGGAGGTTCACTTGCACCTCCTCCAACCTCATCTACTGTATCTGTTGTTCAAGATGTGGACTCTTATATCTGTACATCGGCGAGACCAAACACAGATTGGGCAATCCATTCGCATAACACCTTCGCTCAGTTAGCGTGAACCAACCTGATCTCCCGGTTGCTAAACACTTTAATTCCCCTTCCCATTCCCACACTGACCTTCTCTGTCCTAGGCCTCCTCCTTTGTCAGAGTGAGGCTAAATGCAAATTGGAGGAACAGCATCTCATATTTTGCCTGGGCAGCTTACAACCCAGTGGTATGACTTTTGATTTCTCTAACTTCAAATAACCCCTGCATTCCCTTTCTCTCTATCCCTCCCCCACCCAAGTCGCACCAGCTTCTCGTTCTCACCTAGCAAACAGCTAACAATGACCTTTTTCCTTTATCATCGTACCTTTTTTGCACATCTTTCATTCAATTGTTCTATATCTCTCTACATCACCGTCTATATCTAGCGTTTCCCTTTCCCCTGACTCTAGTCTGAAGAAGGGTCTCGATCTGAAACATCACCCATTCCTTCTCTCCAGAGATGCTCTGTCCCGCTGACTTACTCCTGCATTTGGTGTCTACCATGTATTTCATGTGCTTTGCAACAATCATTACGAAGATATAAACTCGACTTCTCTTTCACCCCTGCTCCATCACCGAAGACACATGTTCTGGGACATGATTTCACACATGCCAGGACCTTTTCCTACCCTCAATCAGCTCTGCGTGATCAAATATTAAAGCACTGAAATCTTGTTAAAATATTTTGTAAAACATGCATATTTGCTGATCGATTTGACCACCTTTGCCTGAATATAAAAGTTCAACTGAATATTAGAATAAGGAACAAACTTCGCTGCGTTAATATGTTCAATGACACAAAGTTATTTAAAACAAGACTGATACCCAAAGCAGAATGGATTATCTTCGGAATAACGGAAGATGATCCAGAACTAAATGTGTTTCAAAAGAAATTAATGGACTATGGGTTAATAACTGGAAAAAAGCTAATTCTAAAATTTTGGAAGAAGGCTCCAATACCAACTATAAACATGTGGATTTCAAATATGTTTGAAACACTACACCTAGAAGAGATAAGACTCCTCCTAGCAGGTAAACCAGATCACTTCCACCTGACGTGGTCTGCATTTATAGAATTATTACAAACATAGGGTGCAAAAGTACTTTTAAAAAAAATAAAAAATTGAGGTCGGGTAAGGGGGGATGATAGTTGAAGAGTTGGTATGTCCTATTTACGTAATGCTCAAAAAAATATTTGTTTTTCTTTTTTTTTTTCCTCTCTCTTTTTCTCTTTTTTTTCCTAGGGCCTATTTCTTAACTCTTTTTCTTTTGTTTTTAATTTCGCTCTTATAGGGTCTTCGTCCTTTTTTGTTGTTACATTTTCTACACTTTTCTACACTTTCACTTTTTCCTTCACTTTCTTCTCTCTTTCAATCTTTTCCTTTTCTAGTGTAAAAAAAAAAAAAAATAAAGGGAGTACATTAATTGTAAGAAGATACAAATGACGAGTATTAATGTATGTGGTTGTAATGTAATGTACTTCTAATAAATAAAAATAAAAAAAAAAAAATAAAAAAAAAATGTTCAATGACGCACCTTGCGGATAACTTTGTGCTGTTGTAATTGCTTCTGTTTCAGGGTTGATAGCTCCTTCCACAATTCCTCATTTTCCCTGTGGAAACATACAAGTCTGTATTGCAAGCCTCATTTGACTATCCACATGAGCTTACCAAGAATATTTAAAGTCACATGCAAAGACTAAAGTGTAACATATTCTAAGTTGTACATTCCTTTGTGCTCTTGCCTCCCTGAAATCCAAAATATCAAACCTTTGGCAATACCTAGCGTACTAATTATTTCAGCACAAAGCACCCATGTAAGAGGAGTCAACAACTACCCAGTTTTCTGCTTAACTGTTGCTTTACATTTGTATCACCTGCAATCACAAAGATGTTGCTTGGACTCGAGGGCCTGAGCTGTAAGGAAAGGTTAGGCAAGCTAGGACTTTATTCCTTACATTGGAGGAAGCTGAGGGATGATCTAATAGTGGTGTATTAATCATGAGAGGAATAGAAAGGATGAATGCACGGAGTCTTTTCCCCAGAGTCAGAGAATCAAGAACCAGAGGACATAGATTTAAGGTGAGAGGGAAAAGATTTAATAGGAACCACAGAATCCATTTTTTCACTCAGAGGGTGGTGGGTAGATGGAATGAGCTGCCACAGGAGGTCGTTAAAGCAGGCACTATAATAAAGAGATTTAAAAGATACTTTGACAGGTACATGGATAAGAAATGTTTGGATGAATATGGGCCAAGCACAGGCAAATGGATAGAGCTTAGATGGGCCATCTTGGTCAGCATGGACAAGTTGGACCGAAGGGCCTGTTTCTGTGCTGTATGACTCTAGGACTCCAATGACTCATTTTGCTCATTTTCTCTGGCTGAAGTGAAGAATGACACAGGTGCAGGTCTTGCCTTGAATGGACCCCAGGGGTCGGAGTGGTTTGGAAAGGTAGAGGAGAAAGTCCTATCTCCCCCCCTCTTGCCGCCACAGTCTGGTCTCCACGCCTCTGCCGGCCCAGGTCGTGGATTGCTCCATTTTAGGACAATCTCAGGGATTCCCAGGAAATGCTGTCAAACCTGCAACTCGAGCAGTTAGCAATGCCTTGGGCCGGCCAGGACAGAATAGTTTAGTGAAGATGGCGATGGCGGGACTGTCATATGAGGAAAGATTGAAAAGACTTGGCTTGTATTCACTGGAGTTTAGAAGGATGTGGGGGGATCTTATAGAAACATATACATTTATAAAAAGGACTGGACAAGCTAGATGCAGGAAAAATGTTCCCAATTTTGGGCGAGTCCAGAACCAGGGGCCACAGTCTTAGAATAAAGGGGAAGCCCTTTAAGACTGAGGTGAGAAAAAACGTTTTCACCCAGAGAGTTGTGAATTTGAGGAATTCCCTGCCACAGAGGGCAGTGGAGGCCAAGTCACTGGATGGATTTAAGAGAGAGTTAGACAGAGCTCTAGGGGCTAGTGGAGTCAAGGGATATGGGGAGAAGGCAGGCAAGGGTTATTGATTGGGGATGATCAGCCATGATCACAACGAATGGCGGTGCTGGCTCGAAGGGCCGAATGGCCTCCTCCTGCATCTATTTTCTTTGTTTCTAAGAGCCTAAAGGGCAGCAAAATGATGTAGCTGTAAGAGCCAGAGACCCGGGTTCAATCCTGACCTCAGGTGCTGTCTTTGGGATATGGGAATGAAGTACCTCAATCAGTTATTGAAATATCCATAATATTTATCATACCTTTCATAATTCTTGTATCCCTATTACAAAGGGAAAACAGAAAGGGCTGTTCTGCTTAATCTGGGAAATCCTATTTTCACACAATTTAGTTTCTTAAAAATTGAAACACACTTTATAGCTGACATGACCAAATTAAAAAAAAAGAGTAAACCTTTTAAATGCCAGAATCATGCCGTCAGCCAAGTCATGTTTCTCCTTCATCTGTCGAACCTCTGACAAGATTTTCAACACCTCTTGCTGTTTCAGTTGACGGTCATCAACTCGGCTCACGGAAACCTTAAATATAAATGAAAAAAGTTGCACGTTAGGAAACAGCTTCTACGGGTTTTAGCTGTGGGGCCCCAAGTAATATCCCAAACAATGTGGAAGCCTGTGACCAGTGGAGTGCCACAGGGATCGGTCCTTCGGAACAACTTCTTCACTCGGAGGGTGGCCCGTACCTGGGGTGGACCAGAAACTGTAGAAGCAGAAACAATTCTTTTAAAGAACATTTGGACAGATATATGGCTAGGAAAGTTTTAGATGGCTGCAGGCCAAATACAGGCAAATGGGAAGAGCCCATGTCTATGGTGTACAGCTCTATGACTGTGATAGAACCCCCTTTTTTTTTTTTACAGTCTGAACTATGGAAATTTGTTCTCCAAAACACGTGTTATAGGAGTAGAAAATAGGACATTCGGCCCATCGAGTCTAATCCGCCATTCAATCATGCCTGATCTCTGCCTCTTAATCCCATTTTCCTGCCTTCTCCCCATTACGCTTGACACCTGTTCTAATCAAGAATTTGTCTATCTCTGCCTTAAAAATATCCACTGACTTGGCCTGCACAGCCCTCTGTGGCAATGAGTTCAACAGATTAACTACACTCTGACTAAAGAAGTTTTTCCTCACCTCCTTTCTAAAAGAGCACCCATTAATTCTGAGGCTATGACCTCTGGTCCTAGACTCTCCCAGCAGTGGAAACATCCTTTCCACATCCACTCTATCTATGCCAGGGGTCGGCAACCTTGTTCTGCATGGGGACCGGGATGCCTGTCTGTGAGCGGATGGCGGGCCACATCTATTGCGTGTACACATGGATCCCGCCCCGGATGGCAGACATCAAATCACGTGTTCACAGAAGGTAGACAAAAATGCTGGAGAAACTCAGCGGGTGAGGCAGCCTCATGCTATCCTTGCATGTCTACCTTCGATTTCTCCAGCATCTGCAGTACTTTCTTAAATGTGTTCACAGAAGGTGCGCGGTCGTGCCGGCGGCACTGCTCGGGGCGTTCGGCCGCTGCTCGGGGCACACGGCAATCCGGATGATTACGGGGAAAAAAATCTGCCTGCAGGCCGGATGATTTCAGGTTACAGGCCGCATTCGGCCCACGAGCCGTAGGATGCCGACCCCTGATCGATGCCTTTCATTATTCTGTAGGTTTCAATGAGGTCCCCCCTCAACCTTCTAAACGCCAGCGAGTAGAGGTATAAACATTTTATACCCTTGCACACATTTTGTTATCCCATTATAAATAATGACATAAAACTGAAGTATGACACAAAGTGCAGGATTAACTCAGCAGCTCAGGCAGCATCTCTGGATAGGTAGACCGACAGACAGATAGTCTGAAGAAGGGTCTCGACCCAAAACATCACCCATGCTGCCTGCCCCGCTGAGTTACTCCAGCTTTTTGTGTCTATCTTCAGTTTAAACCAGCATCTGCAGTTCCTTCTTACACATCTCTGGATAGGTGACTGAAGAAGCCTGAAGGGTCCCGAACCAAAACGTTACCTATCTATTTTCACTTGAGATGCAGCCTGACCAGCTGTGTTACTCCAGCATTTTATATCTAGCTATGGTGTAAATCAGCATCTGCAATTCCTTTTTATTATTACATTAAAACTGAAGTAATGACAATATGCATGACTTTAAATTGGCACAAAATTACAGCTGCCTGCCCTGGTTGAATTGAACCTTTTATCCTTGAGCAGTCAACCTGATTGCTCACATAGATTTGCTATGAGTTGTTACAAACTCTTTGCTGTTTCACGATTTACGCTGATTTGCTCTTTTCTAATTTGTTTAAATATTATTTATTTGGAGTTTATAGTGCAAGACACACAATATATCAATGGGACATACTGTGGTGGTGATGCCAGCCACTAGGTAATGCTGTGCATGGTTTCCACACAAGGCTGGTCTCAGACAGGCCACAACCACAGAATGCCTTTGGCAGAAGCAATCCCGACGCTTTGCACAGATATTGATTTCAAGTGCTTGTAAATGTCTGTGACATGAGGAATTTGAAAACAATTTATATTACATCAATAACCAAAAACATACATAATTTCTTGATTAGTAAGGGTGTCAGGGAAAAGGCAGGAGAATGGAAGTAGAGATGGAAAGGTAGACCAGCCATGATTGAATGGCGGAGTAGACCCGATAGGCTGAATGGCCTAATTCTGCACCTATGAACTTAGAAGTTACTAAAAACATTAAAACATCTACAGGCCTGGGATCCCCATTGAAATCTATAGGCTGGAGAGAAAAAAAATCTTAGTGCTGGGTAGTCTCAGGAATTACCAGTCTGTAAAGTGAAGTTAACAGGAGCAAAGTAGGTAAGTTTGCTACTTGTAATATTAAAAATAGCAATAAGAAATCAATTGAAATTAACTAACAGAATGGTGCATGGATGTACTGTTACGTTAAAATTAAAAAATTAAATAAGCCTGAAATGTTCTTAAGACTGCCGTAAGAATTCTGTGAAATCATTCAAAACTAAGAACCTACTGATGCTGGAAATTCAAAATTAAAAAGGAAAACATTGGGTATATGTACAGGCCAGACAGCATCTTGTGGAACGTGAAACAGAATTAACAAATAGCACAGTAGCTACTGCCTCATAGTGCCAGAAAAACAGGCTCAACCCTAACCGTAGATGCTGTCTGTGTGGAGTTTGAACATTCTCCCTGCAACCCTGTGGGTTTCCTCTGGGTGCTCTGGCTTCCTCCCACGTTGCAAAGACGTGCATGTTTGTAGGTTAATTGACTTGGGTAAATTGCCCCTGGTGTGAAGGGTGTGGATGCGCAAGCAGGATAACATGGAACTAGCAAGAACGAATGATCGATGGTCGTCATGGACTCAGTGGGCCGAAGGGCCTGTTTCCATGCTGTATCGTTCAATCAATCAAAATTAGGTTGGTAACCTTTCGCCAGAGGTGGAAAACCTGGAAACAAAGCAAGTTTTAAGTTGCAAAGATCGTGGAGAAGGGTAGAGGGAATAACCAGAGAAGGTTGAAGATGGGACGAAAACCAGGAGAGAGTGAATAACACATGTAGTGTTGCAAAACCAGCTGGGGATTTATACAAGAACATCCGGCAGAGTTGTAAATAGGGAGAAGATCAATGTAATCAGACTTTTCCAGAGAGAGAAGAAAATGCTGAATGTTGTAAACATGTGATACAAGCACGTTGGCACTGTGCTGTAGCGGTAGAGTTGCTGCCTTGCAGCGCCAGAAACCTGGGTTCGATCCTGACCATGGGTGTAGTCTGTATGGAGTTTGCACATTCTCCCCATGACCGCGTGGGTTTTCTCTGGCTGCACCGGTTTCCTCCCACACTTCAAAGACCTACAGGTTTGTATGTTAACTGGCTTCAGTAAAATTATAAATTATCCCTAGTGTGTGGAGGATAGTGTTAGTATGCAGAGATCGCTGGTTGGCATGGAGTCAGTGGGCCAAAAGGCTTGTTTCCGTGCTGTATCTCTAAACTAAACTAAAAAAGGCTTGACTGGTTGATGATCTCAAATGGTGAAAATCAATGTTGAGATCAGAAATAGCACACCTATAATGTGATTTGACGGTCATATGATTTATGTGATAACGAGTGTTTTGCAATACTGTAAGATCACATGGTTCAAGAGTCTGTCTGCTACTACAAAATCAAAACTGCTCCAACAATTAAAAATCTGCTCAAAAATTGTAGGTCAACCACTTCAGAAATTGTATGAATCATCCTACCATAAAAACATACTAAGGATGGCCAACAATATTTCTTCTGACCCCAACCACGTTCTGAACAGTGAGTACAATTTGTTACCAACAAACCGGAGATATGGGGTTCCAAAATTTAATAAGGTTAGACTGAAGCACTCTTTTGTGCACCAGTCAATCCTCAAACTAAATACGGCGCTTCATCCCAGATCAAATGCACGCTGACGGGCCTCAAATGTTGTCTTCTGTTATTGTAATGTTGTGTTGAATGTATGTGTTTTTGGGTCCTGTCTTGATGTCAATGCATGACTTTTCAAGTCTCTTTTATAAGATGCTGTAAATGGAGCTGCTGCGATGCAAAACAAATTTCAGACTTTGTTCTGACAATAAAGTCATATCGTATCATATCGTATGAGGAAAAGTTTAAAGCAACTACAACCCACCTGTGAGTTACACTCACCTTCCTTTTAATGTTGTCCAGTAACTGAGACTCTCCTTGTCTGAAATGTGGATGTTGAAACTCAATTGCATCATCCAAATCTCGGGGCAGGCCCACACCAATGTGAACCACTTTGTGGAAGCCATCTGAAGTATAAGAATTAAAGAGATTTTTTTTTTTAATGCTAATGATAAAATCTTAGTTTTTAAATAGGCCATGGCTCTTCCCACATCACCTAGTTCAGAGAGAAAGGACGGTGAGATCAGTTTAACGTGGCATCATATTCGGCACGAACATTGTAAGCCAAAGGTAGACAGTAAATCAGCGGGACAGGCAGCATCTCTGGAGAGAAGGGGTGATGTTTCGGGTCGAGACCATTGAAGAGACCCTTGAAGGGTCTCGACCCGAAACGTCACCCATTCCTTCCCTCCAGAGATGCTGCCTGTCCTGCTGAGTTACTCCAGCATTTGGTGCCTATCTTTGATTTAAACCAGCATTTGTAGTTCCTTCCTACACATTTTGTGAACCAAAGGGCCTGTTCCTCTGCTGTACAAGCTTGATTAGAACATTCAGATAAACTACCTTGGCCTTACTGTTCATGTCTTGCTCTTGACCGATTCCCAATGTTCCCAGATCTCCCTTTCCTCTCAGCTGCTCAGAAGGTTATAACCATATAACCATAACAGCACGGAAACAGGCCATCTCGGCCCTTCAAGTCCGTGCCGAAAACTTTTTTTTTTTACTTCCCCCTAATCCCATCTACCTGCAGACCATAACCCTCCATTCCTTTCCCGTCCATATACCCATCCAATCTATTTTTAAAGGATAACATCGAACCTGCCTCCACCACTTCCACTGGAAGCTCATTCCACACAGCTACCACTCTCAGAGTAAAGAAGTTCCCCCTAATGTTCCCCCTAAACTTCTGTCCCTTAATTCTCAAGTCATGTCCCCTTGTTTGAATCTTCCCTACTCTCAATGGGAAAAGCTTATCCACGTCCACTCTGTCTAACCCGCTCATAATTTTAAAGACCTCTATCAAGTCCCCTCTTAACCTTCTGCGCTCCAAAGAATAAAGACCTAACTTGTTCAACCTTTCTCTGTAACTTAGTTGCTGAAACCCAGGCAACATTCTAGTAAATCTCCTCTGTACTCTCTCTATTTTGTTGACATCCTTCCTATAATTAGGCGACCAAAATTGTACTCCATACTCCAGAATTGGCCTCACCAATGCCTTGTACAATTTTAACATTACATCCCAACTTCTATATTCAATGCTCTGATTTATAAAGGCCAGCACACCAAAAGCTTTCTTTACCACCCTATCTACATGAGATTCCACCTTCAGGGAACTATGCACAGTTATTCCTAGATCCCTCTGTTCAACTGCATTCCTCAATTCGCTACCATTTACCATGTACGTTCTATTTTGATTTGTCCTGCCGAGATGTAGTACCTCACATTTATCAGCATTAAACTCCATCTGCCATCTTTCAGCCCACTCTTCCAAATGGCCTAAATCTCTCTGTAGACTTTGAAAATCTTCTTCATTATCCACAACACCACCTATCTTAGTATCATCTGCATACTTACTAATCGAATTTTCCACACCATCATCCAGATCATTGATGTACATGACAAACAACAGTGGACCCAACACAGACCCCTGAGGCACCCCACTAGTCACTGGCCTCCAACCTGACAAACAGCCATCCACCATTACTCTCTGGCATCTCCCATTCAGCCACTGTTGAATCCATCTTGCTACTCCACCATTAATACCCAACAATTGAATCTTCTTAACCAACCTTCCATGAGGAACCTTGTCAAAGGCCTTACTGAAGTCCATATAGACAACATCCACTGCTTTACCCTCATCAATTTCCCTAGTAACCTCTTCGAAAAATTCAAGAAGATTAGTCAAGCATGACCTTCCAGGCACAAATCCATGTTGACTATTCCTAATCAGAACCTGCTTATCCAGATGCTTATATATATTATCTTTAAGTATCCTTTCCATTAATTTGCCCACCACTGACATTAAACTAACTGGTCTATAATTGCTAGGTTTACTCTTAGAACCCTTTTTAAACAACGGAATAACATGCGCAGTACGCCAATCCTCCGGCACTATTCCCGTTTCTAAAGACATTTGAAATATTTCTGTCATAGCCCCTGCTATTTCTACACTAACTTCCCTCAATGTCCTAGGAAATATCCTGTCAGGACCTGGAGACTTATCCGTTTTCATATTTTTCAAAAGTGTCCGCACCTCCTCTTCTTTGAATCTCACAGTTTCCATTGCTACTCTGCTTGTTTCCCTTACCTCACATAATTCCATATCCTTCTCCTTGGTGAATACCGAAGAAAAGAAATTGTTCAATATCTCCCCCATCTCTTTTGGCTCTGCAGATAGCTGTCCACTCTGACTCTCTAATGGACCAATTTTATTCCTTGTTATCCTTTTGCTATTAATATAGCTGTAGAAACCCTTTGGATTTACTTTCACCTTACTTGCCAAAGCAACCTCATATCTTCTTTTAGCTTTTCTAATTTCTTTCTTAATATTCTTTTTACATAGGAATAGGAGTAGAATTGGGCCATTTGGTCCATCAAGCCCCCTCCGCTGATCTATCTCTCCCTCCTAACCCCATTCACCTGCCTTCTCCCCATAACCTCTGACACCTGCTCTCACATAACCCAATGCCTCTGCACAGCTCCAGTGTTTCAGCCACATTCTCTCTCTCTCTACATTGCAGCTTGTGTACATGTGGATGAGATGCCACACCATGGCTATTCCTCTTTCAGCTCCAAATAATCTCCCGAAACTGCCAAGGCCCCAGCACATTAATCATTCTCCTCTCTTTCTCTAATTCCTATCCTTCTGCTCTCACCTTCATTCCCACCTGAATTCAGTTTGGTTATTTTCTAGCTTTCTCTCATGCTCGCTCTTAACAACTGGTAACACTATTCCAATCCAGGGCTACCATCAGGCCATTATTTTTTTCCTTTCCTCGGTATGAAGTGCAAAGGCTGAAGGCAGCACTAGATATGCAAGGTATTCCCCTCTCCAAATGCAACCCTTTGATCGTGTGAGTGTGATTACCTAACATGGGCTCATGGGCTCCTTCACCACATTAATCTATTGCAGCTATCTGAACGACCAGACATGTCCATTGGCCTTCCCGTAAGTGCAGCGTGAGCAAACAGCACCGTAGACCACTTGGAAGAAAGCCATTGGAATCAATCTCCAGCAAATCTCATCATAATCTTCCCTTCAAAATCAATGGGATTACAGAAACCTTCAGGATTTGGAAAGTTGCATTCCAGTTTCCATTCAAAATCATTAACCAACACGATATAGTGGACTTACACATGTTGAGTTGTCTGACGAAGCTTGCCATGTTATTGTGCTTGAAGTACATGGGGAGGATCTCCTTTGCAAAGTTCCTTTCATTGGACACTTGAAAACAGGTGCCATTCTGCAACAATAAAGTATGTTAATTGTCAGATGGCAAAGTGGCGCAACGGTCGAGCTGCTGCCTTACAGCGCCAGAGACCCGGATTCAATCCTGACTACGGATGCTGTCTGTACAGAGTTTGTGCATTCTCCCTGTGATCAGCGTGGGTTTTCTCCCAGGTTTGTAGACTAATTGGCATGGTAAAATTGTAAATTATCCCTAGTGTGTGTAGGATGTTGATAGTGTGCGGGGTTCACTGGTCGGCACGGTCTCGGTTGGCCGAAGAGCCTGTTTCCGTGCTGTTTCTCTAAACTAAACTAACAAGATCAATTGCAACTCGCTGGTAGAGACATGTGCAAATTAAATGGAGGGGCTTATGGTTTCTATGGTGCACACATAACGCAAAAACATAGACACAGCATGTACATGGTGCAGAGTCATAGCAAGCCTCTTTCATAAAGTATCTCCATTTATTTTCAGGGTAAGACAGTGAAATTAGTGTGTACAACCACAACTGCAATACCACATGTTTACAAGTAATATTTAAAGATTCTTGGCTTATTAAGGGTCAGTAATATCTCATCCATAAAGCTACATATCCCAGGCATAACGCCAAGAGATTGACATAGAGTACCTCTACCAAGGAAATTTGTACTTTGTACCACTGGACTCAAGGCCAAGTCTGTCCGCAAGGCTGTAGGTGAGATATGCCTGAATCTCCTGACTTTCTTGTGCAAGTTAAAATAGGGTGACCTATTCACTTCAATAGCTGACAGACAATTCACAGTGAAAATTCCAGCTCAAGATCAAGATCCACGCCAAAAATAAATCCTTAACTCAAATCAACATCATTGTTTATCTGCAATTTCCCACTACATCACTGGATGGCAGTACTTTCAAAATCAATAGGATTAATAGCCAGACTGCAAAATATCCCATGTAACTTGCTACCCACTAAAGATTTGCAGGGAGTCTTTCACATGGAAAGCGCTCTCCACCCCACAGTACTACCTCCTTGACATAGTCTGATTTTTATGACCCATTTGAGAAATGTGTTCCCTCCTCCCCTTTCCCCAAGCCTCCCCGTCCCTTTCCATATTGCCCTTTGTTCTGCAATGTTTCTTCTCTCAATTAATCTCTTCATTGCCACCATAACCGACCAACTGAATGAGGCCAATTATCTTCCCGTTCTTTAACTCTGCTCAAAATGAAATTGATATTTCGTGTTTACTTCTCAAAGCTCCGAGGAATCAATTAGAGTTCATTCGACCTTTGGAACCAGTCACTTAAGGCTTGTTGGAGCAATGCTTATCTCTATGATATAACCACACGATTCCATAATATTCACAATATTATTGCTCTTCACGATAATTCCTTATGAATATACACAAAATTCTGTAGATAGAAACCCAAGCATTAACTTTCTGATTTAATGCTGCTCTTTGCATTCTTGCTAGTCACAGCTAAAAATATTTTTTTCTCCAAAGGAGTAAAATATGATAATTACTTACAATTTGTTCCAAGTCACCTCATAAATTCGATCCTCTCAACAAAGCTTCAGCAAGTCCCAATCTCCAACACCATAACGCCAATACCAACTTGCCTCTTGGCAGGGAGTTTGATATTCTCCCTACCATCAAACACATGCACACAAATCTACAAGTCCCTTTAGACCTGGCCTTCAGAAGGAGTGCAGGTGGTGCAATTTTCGCTCTAAAAATGTTGACCCGCTGAGTTACTCCAATATTTTGTGTCTATCTTTAAGCATTATACAATGTCACATGAAGCACAAAACAATGTTCGGTGTATAAAAGAGCATCACTATTGAGACAGTAGATTGTTGTTAGCTGTTGTCAATATAAAGCAATCAGCATGTTGGAACCTACACTGGTAAAAATGTCAGTGAGTTTCTTACCAGATTTGTGCAGTAAAACCATTTTGTTTTACTCAAAACATTAAACATTTGCAAGTAATGGAAAGAATCTGGATTAGTTAGTACCTCTCATGCTCCAAGTACAACCCAAAACACTGCACAGTTGTAAATACTTTCTCAATGTTATCACTGCAGCTCAGAAGGCAGTGGATATTTGTAATCCAGGTCACAGGCGGTTTGCAATGTTCCACGTGACTAAACAGGCCAATTTAAGATCTGCATGTTCTATGGCAGTGGTTGCAAGCACGCGTGTCCTGATCAGGTCATTCAGAAGCCCCACCCATTTCTCGTGGCCTGTTCTCTTTGATGGAGCCAGATTGTATCATAGATTTTAATGTTCTGCCAGAGACAAGGGGCGCCACTTGTTCCAATCATTTACCAGAGTTTCCCGTTGTACTGAATCAATTCCATTACCTTCACATCTCTCCAGAAAGCAACCTGAAGCTCTCATTCCCCTTGAACATTTTGCACAGCCTGTCCTTGAGACTGGCCACATTCCAACTTGCTCAGACAGCCTAACCAGTGCAATCATTTCTGTCTGGCAAAGGCTGCCACAAACGGCAGATCCACACATTGAGGAACCTCTGCATTGGTGTCTCTACCTGCTCGCTTTATACTGAGTATGCAGTGTAATTAAGCAGCCCTGGTGGAAATGGGTTAATCCTTACTCTTTGTAGGAAGGAACTGCAGATGCGGGTTTACATCAAAGATAGACTATGTGAAACACTATGTGGAGGAAGGAACTGCAGGTGCTTTTACACCAAAGATAGACACAAAATGCTGGAGTAACTCAGCTGGTCAGTCAGGCAGCATCTCTGGAGAGAAGGATCTGGTGACCTTACCCTGTGTGTGTGTGTTATGTCACCCACGTTTCCATGGCACAGGAGAATGCTGAGTAAGCAAACTTTCCCCACCAGTGTGTTGATCTTGACGGCGAGCCTAGTGTTGCTCCATGTTCATTACTCCCTCTGCTGAAGTGGGCAGCTGCTTTTCCCAAGAGAACATGATTTTATTTCACCCATTAAAAGATTGGTGATCACTGTAAACCCCAGTAGCTGAATTTTTGAACTGCAGTAACATTTTAATAAGCTGCTATACCTATTTTTCAGAAATGCTGATAGTTTGCCATCAATCCCAGCAAATGATGTTTGTTGTACTTTCCTCAAACTTTATAGGACCCCATTTCACATGCCACCTTTAATTTATTACCATGAAGCATAATTATTTATGCTATTGTTCTGCCAACTAAACCTTGAACTACAAATTATGTTGGTTACACTAGGGACTTCAGGCTTTTGTTTTGCACTAATATTGCTTTTATTATTTATTGAACTTTTTTTTGTTTGTTTTATTATATTATCTATTCTGTGTCTACAGACCTGTTATGCTGCTGCAAGTAAGAATTTCATTGTTCCTATTCAGTATCTATGACAATTAAACACTCTTACCGAACATCTAAGATCATAACATCACAAGACATAGGAGCAGAATTAGGCCATTTGGCCCATCAAGTCTGCTCCACTATTTGATTATGGCTGATCTATTTTTCCCTCTTAATCCTATCCTCCTGCTTGTCACCGTAACCTTTGATGCCCTTGTTAATCAAGAACCTATCAATCTCCGCTCATGACGAGCTCCACTGCCGTCTGCGGCAACGAATTCCACAGATCCATTCTGGCTATAGAAATTCCTCATCTCCATTCTAACGGTACGTCATTTTATTCCTAGGCTGTGTCCTCTGGGCCTTGACACTCCCACGACTGGAAATATCCTCTCCAAATCCACTTTATCTAGGCCTTTCAGTATTCAATAGGTTTCAATGAGATTTCCCCTCATGCTTCTAAACTACAGTGAGTACAGGCCCAGAGCCATCAAAAAGCGAATTAACACAATATTCGTGTGTTAGTAGGAATAACATCTAATTGTCCAGAAAATCTGCTAGTCCAACACCAAAATACAAGTTGTTTAGGATCATCAGAGCTTTGTTGCACTTTTAACTGATCCCTTTAAGGCTATTAATTATTCTTGTCAAACACGATGTCCTAGTACATACATTTTCTTTACATTGATGCTGACCATCTTATCAATCTTCATCAGCAGTCACAGGACATAAGTGGGTGAAAGCTCCCTGATAAGTATCTTTCGGACTTTGGTTTTCAAGTTGCGGTCTGACGGACAAAATAATTTCCCATCCAATCGTGTATGAAATGAATTTTCAGACCAGTCACTATTGAGTACACAAACACAACAGCCAATATACACAATAGTAGTAGGCCCCCTTCGGTCATGACTGACCATGGGTGATGCATCCTGGTCGGATGCAAGCCTGGGCGATGTCATATGGAGGACAGGTGTTGCCCATGCAGCACGTCCCCCCTCTCCAGGTCGCTGATCGATCCAAAGGAACAGCAGGGCCGTTACAGTTTGGCACCAGCGCCGTCGCAGGAGCTGCCAGAGCGAGGTTGGAGACAATGACGAATTGCCTTAGGGGCTCCGACTCCGGATTTATTTGAGGTTTACTCCTGGAGCCTTTTCCATGACTGGATATGGCCACAAGGCAGTGGAGGTAATTAAATTCGAGTTTTCCCTCTCCTAGATGGACTGCCTTCCCAGGCTGATGAGCCCCATCTGCCCAAGACTCATGGGGGCGGGAGCGTCCACCTTCCCGTGCAGGTCTATAGCACCTGGCCACTGCACAATACAAGTTCTTCAAATAGCAATAAGCTATTGGGTGGTTGCAAATAAC
The DNA here is from genome assembly GCA_038087875.1 of Malacoraja senta. Classification (NCBI taxonomy): domain Eukaryota; kingdom Metazoa; phylum Chordata; class Chondrichthyes; order Rajiformes; family Rajidae; genus Malacoraja; species Malacoraja senta. Next base: position 13,344,560 of record CM075983.1, on the reverse strand, counting down.
GATCAACGCCCGATGGAGAACGCCCTTATTTATCTTAAACTATTATCTGAACAAACAGACGAGTTAAATTTGACAGCTTTTCTCAAAATCAGCATCTTGGAATGGAACCATACATCCTATTTTACAGTGTGGAATAATTACATTGATTGGTATGAAAAAAATTAACAAATTATAGACAGAATAAGCGATGTGTTCAGGAGTGCAAATTTAAATGAAAACAATAATAATTAGTCATAGTGTGTGGAAACAGGCCCTTCAGCCCAACTTGCCAACCACCACCTGCCTACGTTTGGCCCATATCCCTCTAAACTTTTCCTGTCCATGTACCTGTCTAAATGTTGTTTAAATGCTGTTATAGTATCTGCCTCAACTACCTCCTCTGGCAGTTCATTCCATATACCCACCACCTTCTCTGTGAAAAAGATAGCCCCTTAGATGCCTATTAAATCTCTGGTCTTGATTCCACTACTTCTGAGTAAAAGACTATTCTCCTCATGATCTTGTACACCTCTATAAAATCACCTCTCATCCTCACGTGCCCCAAGGAATAAAGTCCTAGCCTGCTCAACCTCTCTCTCTGTAAACCAGACTCACAAGTCCCTCAAGTCATTCACGACTCTAACTCTCAACGTATTTGTAAAATAAAACGTTTCTTCAGTATCTAGATATCAATATCTAGAGAATGATGTTTCTACAGACAGATGGTAGTCAGATGGGCTAATTCATGGGAAGGGGGGCATTTAATAAATCAACACATTAAAAAATAAGAAAGAGTGAAAATACTAATCTTTATTTTGTAAACAAGCAATGGCAACTTGCTAAATTTAAACCAAGAAAACATTTGAGGGGAGTGTGGAATATTTTGGAGTCTGGAAGTTTTGATAGAGGGCTATCCACCCCAACCCAAACTTTCCAATCAAGTCACTAATAGTGGATGTGCATTTTGTCCTTCCACCAGAATTCATGACAACTTGCAATTTCTCATTTTTAACCAATCCCCATTAGATATTCATGAACGTGTACAGTATATCCACACCTATATTATATGCCTATTAAAGGTCTTGTTGCAACTCTGCTTTGCTCCTACTGCCATTTAACTGCTTCGTGTTCCGTCCAGGCACTGCACATATCAAGACATAAAGTGAAGGAGTTTGTTTAAGAAGGAACTGCAGATGCTGGAAAATCGAAGGTAGACAGAAATGCTGGAGAAACTCAGCAGGTGAGGCAGCATCTATGGAGCGAAGAAAATAGGCAACGTTTCGGGCCGAAACCCTTCTTCAGTGAAGGAATATCTCCGCGGGTCAGGCAGCATCTCTGGAGAACATGGATAGGTGCTGTTTGGGCGTGGGAATCTTCATTGCTCCAGAAATGCTGCCTGATCTGCTGAGATACTTCAGCACTTTTTTTGTAAACCACCATCTGCAGTTCCTTGTTTCTATATTTTACTGCACCTATCAGTCTATGAAGGTCTGATGAATGCAAGCATAAAGACCGATGAAGGGAAATATGCCAAGCGCCTTCTACACCACCCCGTGCAATTGTTTTTATTTCAGATTTCCACCGCCTGCAATGTTTTTGCCTTTAAATTATGCCATACTTTACCTAGTAGTACAACTTATGTGACTCAGACCCACCAAAGCAGTTGACTCCTACTTGCAATTACAATGGCTAATAAATTCCGGAGCTGCCAGCCACATCTTGCCCTCGGCACAAATACTGGGCTGTTCCTAGGGACACACTTGGAGATGGACATCAAGTGCTGTTGGAAGACTATGAACTCAATGAGAGACACTCTTTGATCTGTCCGAGACTTGTTGGTCCCCCAGCACAGCGAGATGTCTCTCAATCTCTGTGGGTCTTGGGTCCACAGACGACCAGTCTAGGGTCCTTGTGGACATTGAGG